>CM030360.1:272350239-272422739 GCA_017893485.1 Hemerocallis citrina | reverse complement strand
CTACAGAATGTGGTGAGTAGTATTCTGAACGAGAAGGTGAGAAGGGTGAAAAACGGGGGATATCCATCATCATCTTCTAGAGATTTCGCAATATCTGTTGAGAGGAGACGTGGGAGATCTAAGAGCAGCCGAAGAAGAAAAGATCAGAGTAGTTCATCTGAGAGTGGGTCTGATGACAGCGATGAGGGACATAGGCCTGAGTGCTGGTATTGTCACAGGAGATATCACATGATGCGCAGTTGTAAGGCTTATATGAAGAAGCAGGAGAAACCGAAGAGAGATATCCCAACGGAAGCTCAAACAGGGCTTGTTGAAGAGTTATGCTTATCAGCTCGGGAGGAGTTGGGCACTCAAGATTGGTGTATTGATTCCGGAGCTTCTTTTCATTGTACTCTGAGGAGAGAGGTGTTTGATGACTACGAGGAGGGTTCTTTTGGAGATGTGATCGTAGGGAATGGTCAGTATCCTGTACGTGGGTCGTAGGGTTGGTACTGTTCGCGTGAAAGCCAATGATGATCAGTGTGTTGTCTTGCGGGAGATAAGGCATGTTCCAGACTTGAAGAAAATCTTATCTCGATTGGAAGGCTAGACAAAGAGGGTATGTCTACTACGGTTGGTAGTGGGGAGTGGTGTATAGCTGCAGGTTCAAGGGTGATTGCAAAAGGAAAACGTGAGGGAACGCTGTATTTGCTTAGAGACGTGATGAGCATTTCTCCTGTAGTTGAGCCGGAATTGAGTAGTAGGTTGTACGGGGTGCAACCGAGTTCTTTCAGTTGTGGATGGGAGGTTACTAATTTAGTGGGAGCTGCTGGCCATGGAAGTGATCCTAGAGGGCAAGACATTGTTGCGGTGATGGTACTTTGAAATAATGGCAATCGAAGCTTCAAGTCGCTCTTGTGAGGTAGAGAGCACTGGTATCAATATGCGGGGTGATGTCATTGAGGGTAACCGAAATGAAACTGTAGGAGTTAAACAGTTTGTGGATATTGTGGAGGTGTCGTCCACGGAGGCTTCTAGTACAGAGGGTGCATTGAGAGGTTTTGAACCATGTCCGGTGTTGATGAAGATTCTGTGAGTTGGGGAGTCTTGTAACATGGAATCCGACACGGGAGGTTGTTTCTCCGGTATTCGTGCTCTATGCGATTGGTGGAGTACATTCTTCATGAGGCGATGAGGGGTGGCTGGTGCACTCCACGTGGTGGAGTGGCGGAGGTACTCTTCATGAGAGTGGGGAGTACTTGGGTCTTCCATGAAAGTGGGAGATTGACAGAGATCATGCGAGGTAAAGGTTACAATAACTTTGAAGCGGTGTGTATTTGGTCCAAGTGAGAGATATTAGGTTTGTGGTCTCAAATACACGTAGGCACTGAGTACTTAATGTTGGAGAAGAAGAGACGACGAAGATAGCAAGAGACAACAGCAGCAAGTAGAAGATGTGCAGTTTGGAGAGTTACAGTCGACCGACCGGGGGTGCGGTCGACCGACCTCGATTGTAGGAGGTGCTTCGAGTGTACATGGTTCAACAGAGAAGGGGACGGTCGACCGGTCATGTTTCGGGTGTGGGCTTTACACGTTGTGGTCGACTGACCTGGGGGTGCGATCGACTGACAGCGGCGCTGTGTTATTTGGGCCGACGAGTTTAAGGCCCAATAAGCTGGATTTATGTTTATCTAAAATCTTTTAGGGTTTACTTGGAGGCTATATATATGGCTGTAGGCTGTAGGGTTTGTATCTTTGAGATCAAAGAGGTGAGCCGTTATCATTGTTCAACTTCAAGAGGGGATTGTGTCGAGTGTTTCAAAGGTGAGGGAGAGAGATTGAGAGTGTAATCTCTTTTGTAATCTTTGTATTTCTTGGGGAATAAAAAGTATTGGTTATCTCTGCATATTGATTGTGTTCTTGTGAGATCTTGCATATATTCTGGTGGCTTGTTCTTGGTTCATCTAAGTCCAGGTAGTTTTTATTGCTTGTGGTGTACTTCCGCTATTAGCACTACGAGTTGTGGTAGATTCTTCAACATATATCTCGGTTCTAGCTTTAGTGCTCAATCAATTAACTAATATTGATCATCTTTCTTAATTCTTTTTGGTTATCTTTATTACTACTTTGATAATATCGTCTTATTTTGTCTAATAGAATGAAAACTGATAATGGGCTGACTAAAATGTAAGATGCTATTATTGGAGACTATAATTGACTACTTGACCAGGGTTTTATATATATACATACACCACTGTAAATTAAAATTGTTTTCAACTTCCTTACAGGTGATAAATCCATTGATAATATGAGTTCTCACATCGGGTTGCCAGCATTGGATGTCTCTGTTGCTTTTCCTCAAGCAACACCAGCTTCAGTTTTTCCTCAGTTGGGTAAGTAATTGTCATTAACATATAGACTTTATACATATAGATCCACTTGGCAGAAAACAGAAGACTTCATTAAATTGTTAATTTTGTAACCAATTGACACAGTTAAAATGTCCTCAAATTACTTGAATTTTCATCTTAGATAGTTTATACATGTAGATGAAGGTGAACGGTGTGGGCCATCCAGTTTGATGGTTTATCATGTAATGTTGTAGGTGAGCATAAGTAGTAAAAGTCTGTCTCCGCCCACACGCACACGACACCACTGGAACACACACCACACACACACACACACACACATGCAACAGTACCCACGCCCACTCCCACGCCCACGCCACACAACATGCCAATTTGATGGTCTATCATATAATGTCATAAGTGGGCATAAATGCCTTGGTTATATTCTGGAAGGAATTGAGTCTCTCCACACACACACACGTAGACATACAATGTACATGTGAAAGTGGTTTGGAAGCATCTTACTAGTGCATCAAGTGGTTCAATTTGTTATATTTATGAAAAATGTTAATTTTGAACCTCTTGTTGTGTAGGTTAAAAAGCTCATTAGTGTTTGATTTCTTAGATTTCAACTTGTAAAATTGGTAATGACGATTAAGTGTTCCTTTGTTGCAGCATCAGATTATTATCAGTTTGATGACTTGTTAAGCTCTGAAGAGAAAGCCTTGCGGAAAAAAGTCCGAGAGGTCATGGAAAAAGAAGTTGCTCCAGTGATGTCAGAGGTATTTTCTGACTTGTGTTGAGCACCTTAGTATATCATATATTGCACAATTTTGGAGATGCAGGATACACTCTTACTTTTTGTCATAATTTAAATGGACTTGGTTAAAAGCAATTGAACAATGTGTTTTGTGCAGGATACCCACTTATCTTTTTGCCTATTTTGAACAGACCTGGTTAAAAACAATTCAACAACAGTCATTTAGGTTTTTTTCTCTTACCTAGAACTGTTTACCATATATAATTCAAAATTCATTTATAGCACATATATTGATGTGAAAATTGATTCAGAAATTGGTGTCTTTCCAAGTATGTGTGATTGTCTTTATTGCTTCTCAATTCATTCTTAGAGGCTTATAATATCTTGCTAAAATGATCGTATAGCACTGACGCTCCATACTAATGTTTGGTGTATATGACCATATGACAACATTGTAAAACTTAGGGAGGAAAGAGGAGGGCTATCAAAATAGTCCATTACTTTATAGGATGGAACATTCACAATGCAACCACCTGTGCTGCCATGTTGTATGCTTACATGTACCGGAGTGCATAGGAAAAGGAAGGAGGTAGAATCTATCTTTACTACTAGAGAATTGGGGATATGATTGGGATATGATCTACTTATAGTGAACAAGAGCTAAGGTGAAATAGAGGAGTTTTAGCTTCCTTTCCCATCTCAACACGGTTATCATGAAAACCTTACATTTATCTCTACTACCCCACTGCATCGTTATGTGCAAGGCACATGCATGAAGCTAGCTTTAAGTATGTGCAAGTCCTGGGTCCTTGTCTGCCTGATAGTTCCTTATAGGTCTTTTAAATATCGTCCTCTTCATTATCATCTTCTTCGTTGGAATCACATGCCCATTTCCCATGCATTGTTGAGCCGTTAATTTTTCGAGGTCAACTGGATCTAGTTGACTCATGGCTTTATCTGCCAGTGATCAAATAACTGGTAGGAAGCTCAGTATGACCAGTGATTCTAGGAACATGCTAGGGATTCTTACCGTGTTTCTCCAGACAGACAAGTAGATATTGACACATGAGATAGTCGGACATGATTTGATTAGGAAAATTTTCTGTTAAGTACACAGTTGAGGATTATGAGCGTTAGGAAGTTCGGTTTATGATAAGGATCAGATGATGGTGACTACTGCCTTGGTTTCTCAATTTCTGGGTGTTAACTATTATGATGTACTGTGAGATTTTGTTGGACTTAAGAATTATTCGCATCTTACCGTTTCTTCTCTGACCTTTAACTTCATATATTTATCTCTTAGCTGCCATGTTTAAAACATTCTCACTTTTGTTATAGTATAGATCTGTACTCACTTCCGCTCAATAAATTATGTGGAGAGGTGACACTCAATTTTTTTTCGTCCTTAGTTAATTTGAGGTGTTGGAAAATCCTTCTCTGCTCAATGTCGGTGGCTAGGTCTGAATGCCCAAAAAAGAAAATTATGTGGACATATTGACATATTATTATTTATATGATGGTTACTGTTTCTGACAAGCTACATGTACTTGTTAACCTTGAGGTATATAAATTTAAAACTCTATGTCTATTAAAACAATTAGCAGTTTATGCCTTCTATTGAGGTTAGTGTTTTTGTAATATTTTGCTTGTGTACCTGATTCCCCATGATTGGGTAGTGCTACTTTGATGTTTTTTCCTCTTCTTTAAGGGATGCTTTCATATAATTCCTTATTTTTCTTACCTTGTTTTGTATCGTAAGTATGCTCATCTGTAGCTATTTTACTTCAGCACTGGGAAAAGGCAGAATTTCCTTTTCATCTCATCCCTAAGCTTGGTACCCTAGGTGTTGCTGGAGGAACAATCAAGGTACATCCTACTCATGATCTTCGAGGCATCTGTATGAAATATGAAAAATATCTAAAAGTTTAATCTAGGGGGCTGTCGGGCTGTATGAAAAGTAAGGAAAACTAGAGAAGTAGAACGAATAGTAGGAAAACAGAGGAGGGGGGGACAAATATATGGTAGCTACAGTTCTCTCTCTCTCTCTCTCTCTCTCTCTCTCTCTCTCTCTCTCTCTTTTATGAGTCGTTTTCTAATTGGTTCCTAAGAAAACATGGAAGTTTTCTATGCTCTTACAAAATCTTTCCTAGTAGTGGGTTGTGGGACATCAATGTGCATCAACCATTTCTAAGACTTCAAACATTTCATAAAATGGGCCTTTTGGCCACTTGGATAGGCCTCCAGTTAGGAGACAACTAACTTGTTAGGCACAATAAATTAATGAATATATCAATCAAAGTTATGAGGTTTAAACTTGGTGCTCTTATACCATGTTGGAAACCATTTTACTAAAAGTTTAGGTTGATGGATTGTGGGCATACAATTTATGTCTGTTTGGTATTGCTGTGAAGTGTGAACAGAAGTGTTGAAGAAAAAAACCTGTGAAGAAAAAACTTTATATGCAAAAGCATTTTCCTGTAAAATTAAAAGTACCTTTTAATTTGGTGAAAATGGAGGAAACCTCAGTTTTGAAAAAGTGCTCGTGACCAAACAGATTTCAACTCAAATACTAAAACCTTGCAGAAAGTGATTTTAGCTCTCCAAAAACGATACCAAACATAGCCTACATCAAGCAAATCTTAACATTTAACAGTTCCCCACAGGGTTATGGGTGTCCAGGCCTCTCTATCATGGGAAGTGCTATTACTCTTGCTGAAATGGCCAGGGTTGATGCAAGCTGCTCTACTTTTATTTTGGTTCATTCTTCTTTGGCAATGCTCACCATCGGTATTATTTTGTGTTTGATTCCTGCAAATTCTAAGTTGAGGTTCTAATCATTGTTGTTGGTCAGAGGATTTAGATAGCTGATTTATTTCTTTGTGTTGTCTTTTTGACAAAAATAGCATTGTGTGGATCTGAGGAGCAAAAGAAGAAATATCTTCCCTCGTTAGCTCAACTACGTACAGTGGCTTGTTGGGTAGGTAATTTATTGATATAAGTAATTTTTTAAGCACTTGAATTTTCTTCTTTTCATCAGTTATATACATTATATGTAGGCTTTAACTGAACCTGATTATGGAAGTGATGCAAGCTCTTTGAGGACCACTGCAACAAAGGTTTCCCCCTACATCTTAACGGCTGAGAAAGACTAGTTAAATTCACTTTGCCATCTTAAAATTGTCAACACTGGCATTTATTTTTCTTATCTGTTAAAATGTGGGGCTTTTAGCTAATTAGTCTCCTAAATTCCGTGTATGTGATATTAGTCCCCCAAAACTAGTAATTGCTGTTAGGTACCCAATTTGTGTAATCAATTTTAACGAGTTCCACGAGTCAGTTGGTTACTTCAAATTCTGTTTGTTTTAACAGGAGTTATGTACTTTTTGTTATATGTAGCAGTTCCCAAACCAGCACGTTAGATGGAGAAACCCATTAAACGAGGGACCCACTACAAATGACGATAAAAGAAGATGGTTATTAGCACTTAACAAAGGGGAATAATAACAATTAACAAGTTCTCGGGGACCTAATAGCCAATGCACAGAATTGAAGAGACTAAATTCCAGAAAGAACCTACAATTTTGAAGTCTGTCAATATGCTAACTCTACTGTTTTAACAGGTAGCTGGAGGATGGTTGTTAGATGGGCAAAAGCGTTGGATAGGAAATGCTACTTTTGCCGATGTTTTGATCATTTTTGCTCGTAACACAAGCACAAATCAGATTAACGGGTAAATGCAGATATTTTGTCTCTAACTATAATAGTATGTAGGGGTAATGACTTATCGGATTCTTAACCAAAATAAAATAAAATGACCTATTGGATTAAAAGTTTCAAACTAATTAACTTTAGTGCTAGAATAATGCATGTCATTTCCTTAGGATTTGTTTTCCTATTACGTCCAGCTTTATTATGAAGAAGGGTTCCCCTGGTTTGAAGGCCAGTAAAATTGAAAACAAAATTGGTCTGAGGATGGTTCAGAATGGGGACATTCTCATGAAGAAAGTTTTCATCCCCGATGAGGATAGGTTGCCTGGAGTTAATTCATTTCAAGATACGGCCAAGGTATCATACATGAATGCCCTGTGATGTTTTTGGCTGGTATTGATTTTACTATGTGCTTCTTGCTGTTGGATTATTCTGTCTTATATGCAGTGGGTTATGTTTTATTTCAACAGTATATCTGAAACATTTCAGTTGTAATCTCCGTTTTCTACTACAGTAGCTTGATAATCGTGATTCAAATGTTTTGTAGAGTTCAAACCTATTAAGTAATGACAGATGCAATGCTATTTAATCAGATTTATTTTGGTTGGTAAGACTTAAAATGAGTATGGTAAGTTTCGCTTTTGCTGAGAGAGAATATGAGGTTTTACTTAGAAGGTTTTTGTTAATAAAATTATTCAACAGCACGATCTTTATAAAGGGTGATTTCTAATAGAAGTTGGGAAGTCCAACGTTTGTAGTGGCTGATTCTACTAGGGCCTCCCTCAAATGCATAATGTGAGCTTTATACTTGCTAAAAAATAGTGATCCGATTGATAGATATTGTAGCTCCCCGAGTTCCACACACTGGAAGCTCGTAACACTTACCCAGAATCTTTACTTCAATGAGTACACAACACAGGAAAACTACAGGAAATTAGAAATTTACATTACAGAAGGAAACTTTATCTTCTACTTGGATGTTTTCCGCGACTCGAGTCCCCTGCTCCACGATCAGCAATTCTGCAATTAGCAAACTGTGGGCACGTCAGTTGAATACAACTGACGCAATGCGGATGAAAACCGTAATCTCCAAAATCCTCAACAATCAATATTTGATGCAGAAGAAAAGAAACGTGAAAGTCATACAAACATAAATGTCTGTGTATGACATGATCTAGATTCTAATGCACAACTCATATGCACACCATGCTCTTAATCTAATGTAAACTTGATTTGGAAACGTATGCATCCAATTCTACATCCCAAATCGAGTTCGTATTCGCCAAATGATAGGGTTCAATTCCTCGCCGTGCATCCTACTTTTGTATTCTTTCCTGTTTCTGACATTCATCTAGTGACGGGTAGAGTCTGCAGTACATAGTACATACGGTCCATTCCTGCTCCTGCAGCCGGATCATGGTCCTTCTCCACTCCAAACGGCAGTGATCACTCAGTTCGTTCAGATCATGGTCCTTCTCCACTCTGACAGAATCGTGGTTCCTCTCCATTCCCGGTCAGGCCGGTGATCATCAGCTCTGCCGGAATTATGGTCCTTCTCCACTCCTACCCCTACCAAAGTTATCATGAACATAAGGCAAATCGATAGGGCCATCCCTACTCCGCCAAGAGACTTATTACACTCTTGCTCCTTGTTCGTATTGATAACCCAGAACATAGACGGAAACTTAAGAGTCCATATCCTAAGTTCCGACAGGATTTGTGACTTATGTTTGCATCCCGTTCTTATCACTAAATTCTAGAATTTAACAGTCGAGATCACGCCGCACGTGTCCCAGACGAGACGACGCCGTACGAGTCCCCTTGACAGGTGAGTACATGCCCAACTAGTGTCTGTCCTTACCAATCATCTTAAATTAATTTCTTAATTCACCAACTTACCCGATTCTAATTGCTTTATTATCACAACTTCTATTTTTTAAGTTAATTGAACTATGCTCCTAGTTTCCACTTTCACCCTTCAGCAAGTTACTTAACTAAATTAACTTAATTCACTAACTAGGTTCTAAGTAAATCCAACCTAGTTGAATCTCAACAAGTCTTATCTTGATTTAATTTGGGTTCAACTTAGCTTTCAAATCATGCTAGAGGTCGGCCCAACATGCCACACTAGTGCACTCAATGTGCACAAAACACTACCATATGTAAATATTCAAGTATGCATACCCGCATACACATGCATACGGTATTCCATCAATTACCGCATTCATGCCTACAATCTCTTCTATACTACCAATAGTTCTTTACTTTACTATAATCTACTTTACTAATCACGAATTTTTGGTTAGCTAAGTATACAACTACAAGTGATTAAACTATTCTACTACAAGTGACTACATGATTTTCTATGAATTACTACAAACAACATTTACTAAGCATATCATACCAACAACTCTATTTTTTTTTATATAACTTACCATTTACCGTATATAGATTACTATACAACTAATTCCTTTAATTACTAGACAACATTACCAATTTCTAAACAATACTAACTAGGCATTCATCACTTACACTTCTAATCTATATAATTTGCTACGTGTGAATTACTAAACAAATAATTAAGAATAGAACATGGTTTATAAGCAAGTAAAACAACACTAACAATACTCTTATTTAATTTTTTTCATGATATTTTAAATTAACACATCAACAACCATTCATGCAAGTAAGTCGTAGCTTTTTAGAATAGGAAATAGCAAGCATCAATCATTCATTCCATATATAAAGAAAAATAATAATAATATACATGAGGTATGAAGAATACCCACTTTGATTTGTTTGTAAGTTTCAAGTTGCTATCTTCTCCTCCTTGCACCTTTAGTCTTCTTGACTTCTTGTTCCAATCCAATAGTAGTATAATAGTAGTAGTAGTAAAGTAGTATAGTAGTAGTAGGGTAGTAGTAGAAGTGGTGATAGTAGAAGTAGACAACATCAATAGTAGTAGACAGCAGCGGCAGTAGTAGACAGCAGTAGTAAAACAGCAGTAGCAATAGTAGTAGTCATTAAGAGTAGTAGTTAAGTAGCAGTAGTAGTAGTATTAGTTAAGTAGCAGCAATAGTAGTATTAGGCAGTAACAGCAATAGTAGTAGTAGTGAAGTAGTACTAGAAGTAGAAGTAGTAGTAGTTGGTAAATATATAGAGAAAGGGAGTGGAGGGGGCTACCGGCCAGCAAAGACAAAAAGAGAGAGGTGTGGAATTCTCTAGGTGCTTAGGTGTCCTCATCTTTTACACTTAACCCCTCAAACTTTATTTATTTAAACTTAACCATGTTGGATTGGGCCTTAAGAAAAGAAATGTTGGGCCTTTAAAAAGAAAACATATTAGGCCCTTTTTTTAAATAAAAAAATTAACCATACAAACATAGAAATAATAGTGTAGTGTATGATAAAAAAAATAACAATGTCAATGCATATATATATATATATAGGGTAAAAGGGATATGAGCAACTTGCTCATTTAGTAAATGAGCAAGTGATTATGTGGCATGCATGTGATACATTGGACAACTAACTCTTTTAAGGATTTTCCAATCATATGCATGCCACATCATCAATTGCATATTTACTAAATGAGCAAGTTGCTCATACCCCTTTTTCCCATATATATATATACTAGGTTTGCCCGTTGACACGTGCCTACGGTACGTCTTCGAAACGGTGCACCTTGTTTGATCATATAAAATAATTTTGGAGGTCCAGCAAATTAATTGAAGTAGCAAACATATTATATGAGAAACTTTTGAGGGTCCAGCAAAAAACATATTATATGATTTTTTTTTTATTTTTTTGAATTTTTTTAAAGTTTTTAATTTTTTAATTTTTTAGTTTTTTAGTTTTTAATTTTTTAAAATTTTTAATTTTTCTATTTTCTTAATTTTTTGAAAAGAAGAGGGAGGGAGGGAGGGGGAGAGAGAGAGAGAGAGAGAGAATTAAATAAATATAGGAGTTGTTTTGGGTGGGGGATTTGAATTTGAGTTTTGGGGGGAAACTTTTGGCGGGGGAAGAATATGTTTTGTGAGGTTAGATCTGGGCCTTTGATTTTTGGGGAGATTGAAGGAGAGCCACTTGATAGCTTTCTTTGTATTTTATTATATAGATGTATAACAATGTACATGTATATTTTTATTTTAAATAAAAGAAGAACAAATGTTATTAACCATGCATACTAGGGGTATTACATATATAGTTTTGTTTTTGATGCTATGTTGATGTAAGATATTAAGAACTTGATGTTGGTTGTATTTCACTCTACTTGTTTCATTAACTTTTCATTAATGAAACGGTGACGAGGTCACCTTTATTCTCAAAAAAAAAAAAAAAAAATCCAGTTCCTCAATTTATTATTTTGCTTTTTTTTTGGGGTTCTTTCTGTTCATTGTCCAGGAACTGGGAGTTCTTTTAAAATGTTTTTCCATTTGAATATTGTTGAAATTCATTCACAAGCAGCAAATTTGGTCATTTATGAAGTCGAAAATAGTGATAATTCCTATGTGATGTCAAACTTACTATTTACTTCTAGTTTTTTGTTCCTTTATCTTTTTAATGTTGTTCCTTTCTGTTTCCAAATGCATTATTTTTATTTGTTATTTTTATATTTTAGGTTAGCTGATTTCTGTTTGCCTTGAGCAGGTTCTTGCTGTCTCTCGAGTTATGGTTGCATGGCAACCGATCGGCATGGTAATGGGGGCATATGACATGTGCCACAGGTACAACTTAAATACAATAGTAATGCCCTTATTTGAATTTGATTTACCTTATCCAAAACTAACATAACATAAATGTTTTAAGGTATTTGAAAGAGAGAAAGCAGTTCGGAGCTCCATTGGCAGCTTTCCAGTTAAACCAAGAAAAACTCGTTCGCATGCTTGGTAATATTCAAGCAATGTTTCTCGTTGGCTGGCGCCTTTGTAAGTTGTATGAATCTGGAAAGATGACTCCTGGTCATGCCAGTTTGGCAAAGGTAAATAGTTACTACTAGTTCATGTTAAATCTTAAAACTACTGCATGCCTACTTTCTTCACTATAGTGATTCATCTTCATTCTTCAAGGCATGGATATCCCTAAGAGCAAGGGAGACGCTTTCTCTTGGCCGTGAATTAATGGGTGGAAACGGAATCTTGTCTGACTTTCTAGTGGCAAAGGTTCAAGTTCTTAACTTTTGATTTCTCCCAGTATATTGCTTTGTAAAATATGGTCCTGTGGTGAAGGATGGTACTCTGAGACAGAATTAAAAGAGAGAGAGTTGAAATTTTTCTTTAATGGGTAATTGAAATACTACGAAGATGGATGGGGATTCACTCAATCAAAGTTGGGAGTCACTCACTAATTATAACAGAAACCACACAACCCTCTTCTATGATAAGACTTTCTCAGTTTACTAAAACCCTACTAAATTCCGACTCTCAGTTGCCTATTCTAATCCATTTCTGGAAGTTCCAACCCCTACTAACTGTTACTATAGTCAGAGAATTGAGATTCGGGAATAACTCTGTGAGGCTCAACTGTGCGAATTCGGAAAACATCTGGCAAATTCAGTTAAAGTTTGGAGACAATAATAACATTTATGTTAATAGTTATTTATATGTTTGTTTTGCTACATAAATATTTGATATGCATATAACAACCTTATCGTAACCTTGCGCATAGCAACCTGATTCTTCTCTTGCATATATCATGCATATCCCCAGAGACCATACAACATCATTCTCATTTGCATCATAAACTGAAAATCCAAAACATTTCACTATATATAGGGGTGTGATCATGTGAGACCCTACCACCACCTATTTTGGATGAACATGTGATCATGTGACAGTCTACCCTACCTCATCTTGTTCTACATGCGTATGATAGCCTAGGCGTGTAAATTCAAATTATTTGTCATTCATTTGCCTATCCATGATGTCGTTAGTTCAACTAGAACAGCCATACAACCACCTCTGAGATGTGCAGACTTATGCATTAATCCTTAACTGATCAGCATCATGTACAAGAACATCAATGCAGGATGAACAATGCCTTAACAGTTCTTTATATTTCCAAAATTGAAAAGAAAGAATATTTTAGCACGAGCATAATCACCTCTTTTTTTAATTACCATTATAACAAGGATAAATTTCACAAAACTACCTCGACTTAGGGGTTTGACACCTAACCGTTATCTTTTCTTTCACCTCAACAATTTTGCCTCGCATTAATATGGTAGAGTATTTTTTTAATATTATTTTGATTTATTAATTCAATATAAGTTAAGAGAGAGTCGCCTTAGGTAGTTTAGACATGTCACACGTAGACCTAGTAATACACCCGTTAGAAAGAGTGATTTGATAAGTATTGAGGGTAAAGTTAGGGGTAGGGGAAGACCTAAACTTACCTGGGTGAAAACGGTGAAAAAAGATATGATAGCTTGTGACCTTACAAAAGATGTTGCGCTAATTCGAGCAAAATGGAAAACCAGGATTCATGTAGCCGACCCAAACTAGTTGAGAAAAATGCTTTGTTAGCTTTAATGAGTTCTAATATGCAGCGTTGTTATTGTATTTGTAATGCCCCGAGCCCCGCTCAGCTGCGTACGCGCACGCGCCGCGTGCGCGCACAAGCGAACCAAACAAATCCTAACAACTCCCCTCTACACGCTTGCCTCACAACAGGTGCTATATCTTTCAGGTACCTTAAGATTCTTGGCATTTCTATTTAAACTCTTAATTTCTACAATTTCCTCTGAGGTGGGACTTGAAATAACACACACACACATCCAAACACCAAACACCACTTCACACAACACACAACACAACTTCGATTTCTTCCCCCCTGTTACTTTTCTCCACGTGCACCATGCACACCAAGCCTCACTTCCGGGCCCCACTGCACAAGTGCAGCTCCTACTTCTCTTCTCATTTCCACTCATGGCCAAATCTCCATGCAACCAAGCCCATAGAAACAACCTATAGGCCCAACTACCACACACACACACATATATATATTATTATATCTTTTCCATATAATATTATATATATACTCTTAAGTACGAGATGTTACACACACCCTCCTTAAGAACTTAGCATCCTTGCTGAGCTCGGAACATGCAAATCTGATACAGGATTTCCTTTCTAGCCGATGTGGAGAGAAGTACCCTGGTTTTGCTAGCATTACAACCCTACTCAGGACTCTGGTTACCCACCAGTGTACATCTGCTAGCTCCATTTCAGAAGTACATCTTGTACACAATCGATGTCGAAGTCGACTCTAATACCATTTGTAACGCCCCGAGTCCCGCTCAGCTGCGCACGCAGCTACGCGTGCGCACACACGCAAATAAAACAAATTCTAACAACTGCCCACCACAGCCTTGCCTCACAAAAGGTGCTATAGCTTTCAGGTACCTTAAGATCCTTGGCATTTCTATTTAAACTCTTAATTTCTACAATTTCCTCCGATGTGGGACTTCAAACCACACACACATCCAAACACCAAACACCACTTCACACAACACAACACAACACACAACACCACTTCGATTTCTTCCCCCATGTTTCTTTTCTCCATGTGCACCATGCACACCAAGCCTCACTTCCGGGCCCCACTGCACAAGTGTAGCACCTACTTCTCTTCTCATCTTTACTCATGGCCACTCACACACACACACACACACACACACACACACACACACACACACACACACACATATGGCGAGAGAGAGAGAGAGAGTAATGTTCTGTTGTACACTAGGCCTTCATGTGCACTCGTGTGCACTCAGCCTTCCCGCCTTCATATCGACGATCCGAACCGTTCACATTGATCTACACATCTAAATTAGTCTAAATATGTAAAATCAAATTATTTGAAATTCATTTGCTCATCCATTGAAGTGTTACAAAATTGTATGACTGAAAATCGTTGTTTTTTATTATTACATGATGGACGGGCAAATAAATTTCAAATAATTTGATTTTACATATTTAGAGTAATTTAGACGTGTAGATTAATGTGAACGGTTCGGATCGTCGATACGAATGCGGGAAGGCCGAGTGCACACAGAGGAGGGGTAGTACACAATGGAAGATTTTCCTATATATATATATATATATATATATATATATATATATATATACTCCTAAGTACGGGATGTTACAGCATTAGATATTACAGTATTAATATTAATATGGTGGAGTTTTTTGTGGGGGCGGGGCTGATTTAAATTTTTTTTTTTAAATGTTAAAAAATAAACCTCATCTCCTTGAACAGTTCCCCTTAACCTCTAGAATCCCCCCCCCCCCCCCCCCCCCCCCCACACACACACCAAGATATATAGAAGAAATAGTCAAATTAGTAATCTCAATTATCAATAAGATAAGCAGTGATTAAATCTAATCAGGGGCAAAATCGCAATAAAAAAATATGCTAATCATAAAATTCGGAATAATGTAGGGTTTGGGTGTGGGTAGCATTTCATAGGCATGGTGGCCAACTGATGTGAGAAAAAAATAAGGGTGGTTTGCGGTGAAACCCCCTGTCGATGGTATTATTGCGAAATTCATCGTTATAATGATACAGACAACAGTGTGGTAATACATGTATAAACTATGAAGTGTAAAGCATGATAATTCAATATTCACAGTATATAAACTACAAAGTGGTCTGTTTTATTCTATTTCTGACAGAATTTTGTCCCCGATCATACTGTAGTAGATGTAATCTGCATTGGCCTTTTCGTTTATCTGATAAGGGAAAAGAGAAATCTTCTTACTTAGAATGAGTCCTGTTAAAAGAACTTCTAGTTAATTAATTTTCTATTTCAACTGCAGGCATTTTGCGACTTAGAGCCAATTTACACATATGAAGGAACTTATGAGATCAATAGTTTGGTGACGGCAAGAGAAATTACTGGGATTGCAAGCTTCAAACCTGCTGTATTGAGCAAAGCAAGCCGCCTTTAATCAAATACCAGGCGTTCAACACAGGCGTTGCACATGTATTCACACAACCCATGAGACAATTCCGAAAATAATGATATTACATATGTGAATGATAAACTTAGCCCTATTGGGATAAATCATATTCAGGTTCGCAAGAAATGTTGTAATGATAACTTTACCTCTAAAGTTGGTTCAAAGTGTTGTAAAATAGTTTTTAAACGGCTTACAAAATTTCTTTTAGAAATACTTGCAATTTCGTATCGCAATTAATGAGTATTTTCTATTGAGTCATTCAGATTAGAATGTTTGCACTAACGTTTATGGTATATATGTTGGTCACTGAAATTTGAGAACAAGTTGGGCCGCCATTTTTAAAATTAAGGCCCGAATTGAACCATGTTGGACTTGGGAGTGTACTTGGGAGTGTACTCACAACTATGACTAGGTGCACATTATGGCTTTGGAATATATAAAAATTACCTATCAAATTAACACTTACAAGTTATAAGATACGAGAACTCCCACCCACCACCACTCCCACCATCACCAAGCTGACAAAATCGAGAGGAGCAATGCCCACAGGCCGACGATCATGCCTAAGCGTGTGAGGGACGAGGAAAGGGAGCAACACGGAAGGAAGAGAGAAGGCGACGACGTCCACGTTCGGCGTAGATCAAGGGGTAGAACTGTTATTCATTCTCCGACTGGTCATAGAGACCGTCCATGGGCGGGGAGAGGACGAGAGCATCGTTCAGGAAAGGAGCCTGAGGTAGTGGTTGAAGAGCGAGCACACAACGTCTGGAGCACGGAGAGAGCAAGATGTCCTTCACCGGAGCCACGCCACCTAGGAGTTAGACAAGAGGAGCGCACAAAGAGGAGCTTCGCGGAGGTAGCTAGAGGCAACTACATGGACGACGTCGAACATAGAGTTCGTCATCAGCTACCCTCACCAGAGATAGAGTGTCCTATGAAACGAGAAGACGAAGAGGGTGAATGGGTGCTTGTGAAGCCGAGGAAGTCGCAGAAGAAAGCTTCCACCAAGAGCTTCTCCGGTAAGGGCAAGGCAGAGCCTAGACAGAGCTGTCACAAGTGCGCCAGACCTGGGCATTCAATCAATAGCTGCAAATATGATTGGTTTTGCTATGTGTGTAAATCGTCCGGCCATATTTCAACAGCGTGTCCCAAAAATAGAGCAGCGTCAGCATCGAGCTCCAAATCGCCTACGCGTCAGCAAGAGGCACCTCTGAACTCTAAAGCCAGTAGAACTCAGGAGAGCATCGCAGGGGAGAGATGTGTTATAAGGGCGACGATCACTCCGATGCGGCTAATGGCGGAGTTTGAGAGCCATTATAAAAGTTGTATGATAGTGAAGGCACGGACGAGAAATCCAAAAGTTAAAGACATTTTTGAGTTGTTCGTAAGGGTCGTGTCAGCGTCGTCAACTTGGACTCTTCAAGAGACCACGGGCGACAACTTCTTTGTTCATTGCAACGATGGCGGGGCAACGGCGAATGCGCTTATGTTAAAAGGCTTAGAAGGCAGGGCTTCGCAGGGTATGGAATTCTTCATCACGCTCAAGCCATGGACGCGCGAGGTCGGAGAACTCAAAGCGGATTCCCTCCCTTCAGTTTGGATACGCCTATACAATCTGCCATTCCACTGCTGTGTGAAGTCGGGATTCCAGAACGTCATACGCAGCTTTGGAATGGTGATCGAAGTTGATAAGGGGACGCTGACTCATGAATGTCATAAGTATGCAAGATTACACATTGGGGTAGCTAACAAATGCGACCTTCCCTCGAAAATCCTTGTGGAGTTCGAAAATGAAGTGTACGACGTGTGGGTCATCGTTGAGGCAAAAAAAAGCGTCAGGTTCGGAGGCTTGGCAGCGGCGGAAGCAGACGGCACCATCGACGGCCAGGATTTGGAGCTGGAGGTTGAAGATAAAGAGCGTCCGTTCGATCAGGGGGAAATCAATCAATGCCGCTCATCAAGACTTTACACTGGATACGTCTCCCAACCGTTGATTAAAAGCACAACTGATATGCACCACACGTCCCCTAATCAGGGTCAACCCGGAAATGATGATTCGCTCATTTATTTTGCTAGTCTCTACGGTTTAGCCATGGAATCTAAAAGGGTAGAACAATTAGAAAATGTGGCAATTATTAGAGGTGAAACTAGAGCAACATTGGCTTAACACGACGGGGTAGCGGAGGTTGTAGAGGGTAGGGGACTAGAATTGTTTTATAATGGTGTACATCTTTTGGAACGTTAGGGAGATGAGGCAAAAAAGTAAAAAGAGAATGATTTCCTTATCTATTAATAAAATACGACCTTCCGTCTGCGGGTTGAAAGAAACAAGAATTGAAAACCATTCCATAGAGGAATTCAATACGTTTAGATGGGCGGACAACTTCGAGTGGAGATTTAAATCGGCGGTGGGATATTCCGGAGGCATAGTAGTCGGAGTAGATACAAGGATCTTTCAGATTTTAGATGACTTTGTTGGAAACTTTTCGGTGTCAATTAGATTAAGAAGGGGAAGTAATGACTGGGAACACGTAGTTACGATGGTGTGCGGTCCCTACGACTCCAGAGTGCGCAAAGATTTTTGGAAGGAGCTTAAAGACATCAGGAATAAATGGGATAGGCCATGGGTGATAGGAGGGGACTTCAATATCACTAGATTCAAAGAGGAACATAGAGGCAGAGGCCACATATGCACTGAACAAGAGACGTTCAATAGAATCATCGATGATCTAGAATTGATGGAGTTATAGATGACTGATAGAAAATTCACATGGTCCAATATGCAACTCAATCCTACCCTAGCAAAGCTAGATAGAGTTCTGGTGTCCAACGAATGAGAGGATATGTTCCTGTGAGCAAAAGTTAGGTCTGTAGCTCGATTTACATCGGATGATCTGCCCCTAGTAATAGACTGCGAACAAGACTACAGGAATAAGTTATTTCCTTTCAGATTTGAGAAGTCTTGGACTACATTTGATGAAACGCGGCAGGTGATTCGGGAATCGTGGATGCGTACAACAGCCCAAATCTCAGCTGTTGGAATTTAGGTGGAGAAGACAAGATGCCTTCGGAAGGAGCTGAAAGGCTGGGCAAAGCTAAAATTTTGCAACGCAAACGTAAGAAGAGAGACACTTGGCAATCAGATCTTCGAACTAGAAACTTTGCAAGAGGATAGAGATCTCACAGGACCAGAGAAGGAAGAATTGGCAAATGGGAGGCTATAAATACAACACATACAAATTAGGGAGGAAATGCACTGGAAACAACGATCGCGAATTCAATGGTTAAAAGAAGGACATGCCAACCCTGAATTCTTTCACAAGGTGGCAAACGGAAGAAGAAGACAGAATCATATAGTGGGACTTCTCATTGATGGAATTTGGACAGAAAACGAGGAACTAATTAGAGGACATTTAGACCGCAAATATCACGAACTACTGGGCAGCAGAAACAGCGCTGGATGTGGTCTTATGCCAGGCATGTGGAGTTCCTCTAAGATAGACGGGAGTGAGGTAATTGAAAATATATTTACGGAAGAGGAAGTTTACGAGGCAATCAAGCTGCTAGGACAAGAAAGGCACCGGGGCCCGACGGGCTGCCTATATTCTTTTACAATATCTACTGGCAGATTATCAGGGAGGATCTTATGAACATCTTCAAGGAACTTCACGATGGAACTGCCAACCTGGACAGGTTAAATTACGCGTCAATTGTTCTCATTCCTAAGAAGCAAGAAGTTCGTACGGCAGAGGACTTCTGACCCATCAGTTTACTTAACGGATCGTTCAAAATAATCACGAAAGTGCTGGCACAAAGATTGACACCTAACCTAGAAGATGTGGTGGCGCAGTCGCAAAGTGGATTCATTCGTGGAAGATACATCATGGACAACATAGCTGCCGCCCATGAGATCGTGTTCAGGGGTAACAAAGGAAAAGTATACGGTTTCCTCCTTAAGCTAGATTTTGAAAAGGCTTACAGTTCGGTCCATTGGGATTGTCTGGACGAGGTACTTCGGCTTAAAGGCTTTGGGGGGAAATAGAGATCGTGGATCCAAAGATGCGTTCAATGAGGGAAATCGTTTATTCAGGTAAACGGACGGCAAAGCAAGGAAATCCGGTGCAAAAGAGGCCTCAGGCAAGGGGATCCTTTATCGTCATTATTATTCGCCATCGTAGCTGACAGATTGGCTGAAATGATTAAGAGGGCGCAGGATAACAATATCATCAAGGGTATTGAGATCAAAGGAATAGATAAGCCCATGACTATACTCCAATATGCCGATGATACACTCTTATTTGGAAGGGCTACAGTTGAAGAAATTGTAGCTATTAAGGCGGCGTTGGCGTGCTTCCAAGGATGGTCAGGATTGAAGGTAAATCTACGGAAGAGTTGCGTGATCCCAATTAGTGAGCAGCTGTCGACTCCCGCTAACTCGATCACTACTAGTTTAGGATGTGAGATTGCCCGAATTCCCAATCAAATATCTGGAGATGCCCATTAGGCCGGGACCACTCTTAAGAGAGGACTGGACACCACTTATTGAAAATATTGCTAAGAAGCTGGCATGGTGGAAGAGTAGATTCCTATCACTAGGAGGAAGGATTATATTACTTAACTCGGTTCTAAACGCAATTCCACTTTATCTAATGTCAATCTTCGAATTACCAAAGTGGGTAATTTATGAGATAGATAAGATGAGTAGACGATTCTTATGGAAGGGAACTGACGAGGGTAACAAAGGATTCCACCTCGTAAAGTGTGGAAGAGTGTGTAAGAGAAAAGAATTCGGAGGGCTAGGAATTCTTAACCTTCATGATATAAACCGATCTTTGCTAAGTAAGTTGTGGAAGTTCGATAAAAGAAAAGGAGGGTGGTGGTCCTACTCGTTTGATCATTTTCAAAAAAGGAAAAAATACTGCTTCGGCGGGCAGAGCGCAGGCGGGAGGGTATCGTTTCTTTGGAAAGGGGTTGCCAAACAACGAGAGATCTTTAACACAAATACAAGGTACAGAATTAGGAATGGGAAGAGCACTAGATTCTGGAGAGACACATGGTGCGGGAATAGAACACTTAATAACCTATTCCCGGAAGCCGCGGCAGTGGCTGTAATGCCCCGATTTTTCATTTAATGAAAAATTATTTTATTTTGCACGTAGTGTGCACGTGCAATATTTTTGGTTGAATTAAATGTTATGATTATTTTCATTATGATGAGTATAAATATTTAAATATGTGCTTTTAATTATTTTATACAACGCCTTCTTTCAATTAGACAAAAAAGCCTCCTTTCTTCTTAAAGCCCAAAATTTAATTCATTTATTTTCTTTTATAATTATTATTTTGGCCCATAAACTAAAGTCCATGAGCTATTTTATTTTTAAATACAACTTGTAATGTAGGATACAATTTAAATATTATTTTTATGTAAAACATAATGTACAAATTTTTAAATGGAGACCAAGTTGCATACACGTACACGTGCATATGCACACTTGCTTGGCCGGTTGTGCTTTAGGAGGGAAATCAAAATTTGAGTGGAGTCATGGTAGAGGTGGTTACTTGATTATGGGTAGTTAGTGTAACTCCTTAAATCTAAGCCATTTGTTCCTAACTCCTACTTCAATCTTAGCCATCCATTCTCCTATTTTTTTAGTATAAATACCCCCCCCCCCCCCCTTTGGCTAGTATTTTTGTGCTAAATTTTTCCTCCAATCTATAGTTCAAAATACAATTATCTAGTAGTTAGTTAATGAGTAAAAGATTGAGTTTGTGTGTGGGAGTTGTGCTTGCAACAAGAGGGGAGGCCGGCATCATCAAGGGAAGGAGCTCTCGGTTGGTGTGCTTGGAGGCTCGAGTGCGCGCTTCTAGGAGGAGGATCGTTCGTTTGCAAGGACATTCGTTTAGGAGGTTGCTAGATTGTACTTTTCTTCAATAAGGTGGGTAAATTATCTATATTTCTAATTAGAAATGCATGCTAGATTGAATGGAAGGAATGAAGCATGAAATGATTAATAAGAGTACACATTTAATTGGAAAAATGAGCTAAATTGATTGAATTGTTGATATGCAATTGTATGTGGTTCTATTATTAAAATTCAAGTTGTGTGCGATATAATCTTGGCTATGAATTGTGTAAAGAAACCTTCGTTATTAGCATTAAAAATTATGTGCAAAAATTAGTGGATTGACAACGTTGCTTTATGTGCTAAAATAAAATTTTTGTTATGACGTTGTAATGAATGAATTAGGATGCAATTGTTATGTTTGTGAAATGATTAAGAGCAAAAAATTGGTGTAGAGATTAGTGAAATTAAAATGTCGAAAGAGAATGTATTAGTAGTAGTATATCAAATTAACCAAATTGTATGGTAGATAAGTGTTAATTATTGGGAAAATATGTTTAATCCTTTCAGAAAATTATTTTTTATATACTGGGGTATAGTTCATGATGGAAATGATTAATCTGGAATTTTTACAGTTTGTTAGTAAGAGCATTTTGAATTGAGATTTTGATGAACATCGAAATATTTTAAATAACAGAGAGCATTGATTTAAATAAATTTCGAGTGGTACTAGTGACATAGCTCGAGTGGTCGGATCACTCTTAATCGCTACAGTATACATGGGGGATTCTCCGAGGTTGAGGGATCGAATCCCGTTGACACCCGTTCGACTCTGGGGCTCGGCTGTGGGTTTATATTGTGGGAAGAACAATTTTTTGGGTGTTTTAATGATCAAAAAAAAATGTGGAAAAAATATGATTATTATCTTAAAAATATGTAGAGTTTATGAAAAATAATTTGAGGATTATTTGCATGAAGTGGAGTATGTTTAGAGAATAAAAGTATAATTTAGAACTATAAGTTCTACACTTGCATTTTATAAAGTTGTACTTTGCAAATAGACTTAAAATAAAATAATAGAAAAGAAGTGGAATAAAGGTAGAGATTATATTTGTGAAGTGATGTGAATTATTCTCAATGGAGAATAGTGCGACAAATTATGAAGTGTAAATGTCCATCTTTCGTCGCGGACGGATTAGCGGAAATGATTAAGAGGGCCCAAGACTCCAATGTTATCGAAGGAATCAAAATCAACGGAATTGTACAGCCTATGACGATCTTGCAATACGCAGACGATACACTTATATTCGGAAAGGCTGAAAAGAACGAGGTTATAGCTATTAAGGCGGCACTGGCCAGCTTCCAAGGGTGGTCGGGCCTGAAGGTCAATCTAGATAAGACAAGCATCGTCCCCATTAGCGACAATCTATCCACGCCGATCTCCGAGATCTCGGCCTTGTTAGGGTGCGGAATAAGGGAGTTTCCAATCAAATACCTGGGTGCGCCCATCAGGCCAGGGACGCTACTTAAGGAAGACTGGGACTTTTTGATTGAAAAGATTGCTAAGAAACTCGCAGGATGGAAGAACAAATTCCTTTCCCTAGGTGGGAGAATAGTGCTGTTAAACTCGGTTCTTAGTACTATCCCGCTGTATATTATGTCATTCTACGAACTTCCAAAATGGGTCATTCTTAAGATCGATAAATTGAGAAGAAGATTCCTGTGGAAAGGTACTGGCGAGGGTAACAAAGGAATGCCTCTGGTCAATTGGGGTAGAGTGTGCAAGAAAAAGGAATTTGGCGGTCTTGGAATCTTGAACCTACAAGACATGAATAGAGCTTTGTTAAGAAAGTGGTGGTGGAAGTTGACTCAGAAGCGTAACAGCTGGTGGAGCTACTCTTTTGATCTTTTCCGTAGAAGAAGGAAATTTAGGTTTGGAGGAAAAAGTGTCTCCTCCAAAGTCTCATACATGTGGAAAGGGATCACAAAGCAGGGCGACATATTTCACACCAACACTACTATCAAAGTAGGGAACGGGAAAGGAACTAGATTTTGGAAAGACAAGTGGTGCGGTAATACTACCCTACAAAACAGATTCCCAAGTGCAGCTAACGCAGTCCTAGATTTAAACAGTACGGTGGCAGAAGTGCGGAAAAGAGGACAACTCAGATTTATTGTGTCTAGTAGTATTACCCAGGAGAATTGCGCCCAATTCGAAGAAATGAACAGACTAATCCAAGATGAGAGCGGTCCACATAACAACAGCGAGGACGTCAGATGTTGGAATAGGGACGACTCTAAAGAGTTTTCAGTCTCATCGATGTACAATTGGCTCAACGATGGAGGACTGAGATGTAAAGAGGAAAGTATCATTTGGGGGGCGAAGGTACCCCTGAAGGTAAAAGTCTTCTGCTGGCTAGCACACAGCAACGCGATTCTGTCCAAAGTTAATCTTAGGAAGAGAAACTTGCAAATAGACGTCACATGCGGGATATGTCTTTTAGAGGAAGAGGATGTCAACCACATCCTGTTCCGTTGTCATAGGGCAGTTCTTACTTGGGAGGTAATTTGTAGGGGATTCGGGTGCGATCGACGCCCGAATTCAACCGCGGAAATTTGGGGTACTTTTAGAGAGGACTACATTAGAATAGGCGACAAATTATCTTGGAACATAGTTACCGTGGCGTCCTTGTGGAACCTATGGCTAGATCGAAATAACTTTAATTTCCGGAATTCTTCTTATAGTTTTTCAAATTCAATGCATAACATTTTTTCGTTGACTCACAACTGGGCAGGGGCTGAGCAGGCGAGGAAGAAGATGAAGAACAACGAAGGCGAATAGCCTAAGAAGCATCGGTGACAGGACGGGCCTTCATCCGGACAGGAGGTCTCTTTGGTAGATGTTTTGTAGCCAATATGGCAAGCCAGGAAGTGCAGAGTATCACGAGACTACTGTGGCCGCAGGCCGTCTCATAGATGTTATGATCTAGATGTTGTTTGTATCTGGTTTTATTTCCTGTTGTTGTTTTTTCTGGCTTTTAGATGTTTTGACAGTTTTGACGCGTGTTGTGTCTACTTTTGTTACTGTCTCTTTTGTACTACTCTGTTTCGTTAACAAATCATTAATGAAACGATGGCAGGACCATCTTTATTCTCAAAAAAAAAAATGTCCATCTTTGATTGAATAATTAGTGATGTGGGTTTTTATTATACTATGAGTTACATGATGAATAGTTGAATTTAATGTATAATTATGGACTATTGAACAATTTAGAAATCGTGATCGGAAAAGAAAAATACTTTTGAGTATGATAACTCAACATGTGAACTTATGAGTTGGAAACGCTCAACTTTAGAAATTGTGAGTTGGAATTGAAACAAAAGAGTAGCTAAGTCTCCCCCGGTAATTGAAAAGAAAAGAAAAGAAATTTGAAATGAAAGACCAAGGTTGGTCATGTTTGAATGAATGAATAAGTCCGGTTTAGTGGAGAGGCTAACTCTAGAGCTTTGATTTTGTTCATGATTCTAATAAAAACTAAGGATTAGTACATAGTGGAGATGTGATGAAAGTAAGAGAAAACATGAGTATGAGGGCTATCGGATTGGCAGCGTGAGAGTATTTCACAGGCTGTCTTCACGATGCATCGTGACATGACGTGGATACTGCTCCAGAGTACCTTCCTGGTGGTGACGCTTGTGGGATGTTTTGTGACTGCAAGAGGATCGTGTGCCATGAAGGAGGCTGAACTGCCATAGGCTGTCTTCACGATGCGTCGTGACATAACGTGGGATTCCCCTCCAGGTTTTCTGTACACGTGCTTGTACTCGTAAATCATCTAAGATACTTACCGTAGTTACTGTAGTAGATTAAGTCATGGCGAGAGATTGAACCCTACAAATAAAGTGCGATTAAGGGCTTGCCCTCGGACCTATGTAGTATGGGATGCATAGAATCCGAACAAGTGCGCATTAGTGTCATGTAACATAAATAACTGCATTAAGGACTAAGTGCACAATCACAACACGACATCAATAGGGTAGTCCCTTTAGTTTGACATGTGACAAGTTTGTGTTTGTTAAATATGGAAAATGAGTTATACTATTTCCGGCATAGAGATGATGGCCGTGTATAATGTTCGTCGGTTGAATAAACTGACGTACCCACAATTTTATATGCAGGTAAGTGACATGATAAAGATTAAAGAGGAACAGATGCTTAAAGATTATTCAATGTTGTTGTACATTTATTTAAGTGTTGTAAATTTACTTTCGCTGTGTAATGTAAAATGTAAAGTTTTATGTAAACTCTGATGTAAAGTGAAAAATTTTAAATTCCTTGTAAAATTGTACTAAATGAAGTATAAAGATCCTGTGGAATCTCGAATTCAGTGTATTTTGGAATTCGGGGCGTTACAGTGGCGGTCAATTCCGACTCATTAGTAGCAGATGTGTGGAAAATGGGTAAACTCACATTGACGGTATCTGAACGATTGACGCAGGACAGCATCAGCCAGTTCGAAGAGTTAAACAGGTTCATTCAAGCAGAAGGGGGTCAAATGACTAATGAATCCGACGAAAGATGGTGGAACATCGAAGGGTCACAAACCTTCTCAGTGGCGTCAATGTACAAATGGATTAACGACGGGGGTATAAGGTGCAAAGAGGAGAACGTCATTTGGGGTACTTAAGCCCCTTTAACAGTTAAAGTGTTCAGCTGGCCCGTACACAACGATGTCATTCTAACCAAAATAAATCTCAGGAAAAGAAATTTGCAAATCGACGTCAGGTGCGGGACTTGCTTAGATGCGAACGAGGACACTACACATTTTATTTTTCACATGTTCTAAGGCGATGCTTATATGGGAAATAGTCTGTAGGGGCTTTGGGTGTGCACGGTGTCCTACCTCCACTTCAGACGTATGGGGGATATGGAGAGAGGAGCTCATTAGAATAGAGGATAAATGGGCATGAGATTTAGTAGTAGCGGCAACCCTTTGGAGTCTATGGCTAGATCGAAACAACTCATGTTTTAGAAATATCATCTATAGATTTACTATTTCTATGCATAAAATCTTCCTTCTCATTCATGACCGGGCAGGTTACGTGGGAGCAGGGAAGAAGCTAAACCTGAGGGAGGAGGAGTAGAGTGCCATATAAGGGAAGGGAGTGCGCGACGTTGTGGCTATTAGAGGATGTGCCTTATTTGCTACTTTTGATGTATCTTCTTTATTTTGATGTATTCATGTTGATACTTTATCACGACTAGCTAGTTTTTAGTCGGAGGTTGTTTTTAAGGGTCAGGGATGACCCTCTTTTGGATGTATTACTGTATTAGTGCACTACTTTGTTTCTTTAATCCTCATTAATGAAACGATGATAGAGATCATTTTTTTATTAAAAAAAAATACTTACAAGTTACAATAATTGATATAAAATCGAGCAACCGGCTCCCTTTTCTTTTTATTTTTTATTTTAAAGACTAATATAAAATCAACTATAAAAAGAGCCCGATATAAAATCACCATTGATCAATTAGAACAAACAAAAAATTCAAAATTTATTTGAATTTTTTTTGACAAACATGAGATTGTGAGGACATTAAAATGAGTTAAGAGATCGTGAGGACATTAAAATGAGTTGACACAATTTAGTGAGACTTTAATGCGCATGATAGATTTTGATGTTCGTGCACAGCACCGCACATGTATGCAATACCCCGCAGTCAAGTCCGATTTTTTGTCCATTTTCTCGTTTAGGGTGTCTTTACCATTTTCAAGTGTACTTGCGTTAAACGTAGCCACTGGTACATAGCATGCACGTGGTACTTCAAAAAGGTCCAGTTTTTCTTTTGATAGGTCCGAGTCCTATGAATCCACTTACCAACCTCGTCATATAAAACCCTAAAACCCTGTCCTCCCCTCCCTCACCCCGCCGGCATCATCCGAACCACCCCCCACCCAATCGCGGCGGCGAATACGACGGAGATCGCCGGTAAACACCCTCTCTTCCCCCCCTCCCCCCCTTCTCAACCCCCATCCAAAACTAGGTCTAATTAACGAATCAGGTTCAAAACTTCAAATCGGGTCGGGTCTGATTCCAAAAAAGCCCCAATTTTTATCAGCCATATATATCCTCAAATTTGGGGCAAAAAGCTGCCAATAATTTGCTCCCTTTAGAAACCCTTGAATTTGGGAAGTAGTAACCTCCCTCTCTCTCTATATATATACTAGTAGTCGTCTATACTCATAATGTTTACAGCCGGAATCCCTACCTGTACTTTTCTTCCCACTGGTAGGATTCTGTAATTTCAACAAAATGGTTTTTTTGTTTGTTTCATGAGAAATGGTGGAAAGATTTGATTTTGATTAGTGGGGTAAGACTTAAGAGAGTAATTTTGTGGTTTTTTTTTTATAAAAAATTGTTGGGACTAGACAGGTTACTTAGAGTGACATCGAGGAGTTTCGTATCGAGCAGAAGGGCTGTGCTGATGTTAGCAATGAGTAGCGAGGCGTCTTCTTCGACTGTGCCGGTGGAGGCGCAACCATCTGGTCAAGTGAGTGATTGGGTTTTGCATGTTTTGAGAAATTAGCGTAGATGAAATGAATGACAGATGAGTGATATATTAAAAGGATATGTGCCCACAGCATGTTTGATAAAATTTGTAGTGGAAAGGGGTACTACAATTGTGGTGGTGCAGTAATAAACATTTAGAAAAACAAATAGATGAAACCCATATTCAAAACTAAAATTCGAAAAGAGTAATGCTATGTGCACAAGTTTTACGTCACAAAGTGATGCAGCACAATCTTTTCACCATATAAAATGAATCTTTTATTATACATGGGCTGGAGATTATGCCACATCACCTTGGGGAGTAAAACTTGCAAAAAAAACCTTGTGCAGTGATCATTTCCCATTCGAAAAAAAAGGAATAAAGGTTTGGGCATATCTAATAGTGTTTAATGAGGAGAATTCTTCCCATTTAATCAAAGTGCGTAGGTCAAATTGCTTGTGTCTGTCAAAAAGTTTAATTCAAAGTGTTGAGGATAGTGGGTATATCTTGGTGAAAGCTAGTTTGTTAGGGTTGCATGATTTTGAGATGACATTACCATTGACTTTTTGGTGTATCTCAATTGAATTTATAGATGGGAGAGAGAGTTGGAAGTGTGAAGCAACAGCTTTCAAGACTACTCAGATCATCACTTCAAACTACATTCCCTGATGATGGAAGCATAGAGCCAACGGTTGCAATTTGCACTCAAAAGTTTGGCGATTACCAGTGGTATGATGTTTATCTTTTATGGATTCTTAAACTGTCGTGAATCAATGTCAGCCACGAAAAGATGTCATAATAATTAACAAGTTATCTTCCGTTTCTGTTCAATCTTTTCTTGCAATCAGTTACAGCTATGCCACTTCCAATTTTTCTTGTAGTGAGAAAAAGTAAAATATCATCAAAATATTTAATTATAATTTTAATAACATGAACTTTTCAGATGTATGTTTTGATTTGCTTTCCTGTGTTAATAAAAGTCATATATCAGTGAATTTGTTATGCAGCAACAATGCAATGGGCTTGTGGTCTAAGGTCAAAGGAAAATCATCAGAATTTAAAAATCCAAATTCCATTGGACAGGTTTCATTACTTATACAACTTTAATTTCTAAACGAGTGCTTGATAGTTATTATCTTTAGCATGTACCTTAAGATCCTTTAATTTGTGGATGTTGCATAAATATTTATCTTTTGCAGGCTATTGCGAAAAATATCCCACCGAATGAAATCATTGAATCGACATCTGTTGCAGGACCAGGATTCGTAAACATAGTTTTGTCGGAGAAATGGGTGGCGCAGGTTGTTTTTTTTAATATTTAAAGTAAATAGTAGGGCCAAGTCCATTATATCTAGAGCTAAACTTAAATTGTTATTTTTCTTATTCTAATAAGGTGTACTTTCTAGTGCAGAGTATACAAAACATGTTGTTGAATGGTATCGAAACATGGGCACCCATATTATCAGTTAAAAGAGCCGTGGTTGACTTTTCTTCACCCAACATTGCGAAAGAAATGCATGTTGGGCATTTAAGGTCTACAATCATCGGAGACACTCTAGCTCGAATGCTGGAGTTCTCTAAAGTTGATGTTCTTCGACGGAACCATGTTGGTGATTGGGGCACACAGGTAATTACATCTCTGCATATAACTCCAAAAAGAGTGGGTTGTGTTGACGTATACTAGACATGTCCTTTTGTTTCTATTATATCATTTTTCACTAATGCAACATATGGACTTGTGAACTGTACAATGCATTAAGAATATAGATAAATGTGAATTGTTATGAATTTATGGAATAGATGATGCTTTAGTCATAGCTAAAATTGCATGTGCCAAAAGTCTCCTATTAGATATACCCCGAATATACCAAGTGATAGATTGTTTTGAGGTTTTAGGTTTTGCCCGATATGTATTGATATTGGGAGTTTCGGATCGGTTTCAAAGTGGTGCGGTTCGAAGCCACCTCATGGAAATCAGCTTCGAAGTGTTTCGACTGAAACTTGAAGTTTCGAAGTGTTTTGACTGAAACTTGAAGTTTCGGCCGGAACCCAGCAAAACTTGGCGTATACATGTCTGCAGCAGCCAAAAAGAACAACAAAATTATAAAGAAAGGAGAAATCGTTCAGACAAAAGAAAATATTTGGAGAGAACATCATTAATTTTAGAATAGAAAAAAGGAAGTGAAGGGGATCTTTCTCTTCATCATTGTCTACATCTTCATCTTTTAACAAGAAGAAAATCACTTATTTTGATTGAAGTGAATGACAGAAGAGAGTTTGTGGCAGCTCTTTTCTAGGGGTGGTTTTTTTTACAATATGTGAGAAGTTAGGGTTAGGGCCGGCTTAGTTAAGTGAATGACAGAAAGAGAGATTGTGGCGGCTCTTTTCTAGGGATGGTTTTACAATATGTGAGAAGTTAGTGTTAGGCCTTAGGCCCTTAGTTATAAGGCTTCGTTTTGTTGGGGTTAGATGGGTTCAACCCCGTGTAACTGAACTGGGCTAGGCTTGACATTACTTTCCAATCGTCTAGGTTCTGGCTCAGTTCCATTGGCTCAATTTGGTCTGGTTCAGTCAACTTGGTATAGTGTATCCCAAAATGAAAATGGGTCTGGTTCAGTCTGATTTTATGCGGAGAGTGGGTTATGTTTCAGATCTACTTTGACTGACCATAATAAATTCTTATATATGTAAACATATATACAGTTAACTAATTCTATTAAAAAAGGGACAAAACTAAGGAAAGCAATACTCAGAACAAAACTGAACAAGACTACTTAATCCAACCGAGACGTATCATTTTTAGAAAATCCAGAACCAAAACAGAAACCGAGTTTTCAAACCTTGGTTTTGAATATATCCCAGTCTTCCAGATTGGACATGCTGCTGTTCTGTTATTGCATCTATATATAACATTCGAATCTGATCATTTGAAATAATCTTATCAACTACTCTCAACTACTCTCAGCTTGACCCATTGTTAGTTAAATGATTAAATCTGTGACTCTAAATGCTTTTGATGCGTAAGTTTACTTGCTGAATTATGATTACTGAAAATGGATGCAAATTTGGATTGATTGTTGTAGTGACCTTTTGGACCACATCTCATATCGCAGGTTATTATACAAAGTTCCAAGACCGTTTATTAAATTACCTTTTTTGAAATGTTCCACATGCCTGAAGCGTTGATCTTATTTCGTACTAATAATTGTTTTGCTTTGACTGATCAAATAATTTGTCAAATGGATTTTGTTATGTGATTGCTAAGATATATAATGATTTTGTTACTTTTAGCTCTGGATGAATATTTCCCGTGGTTTCAAAAAGCTGTAAAAAATGTTGCTTAAGCGGTAGATCACCGTTTAAGGCTTAATCGCCGATTAAGCAAGGCTTTTACACGTTAAATAACTATGCATCTTTTTTTACCCATTTTGGACATGACCTGATCCAACCTAATATTGAAAATTTTATTTTCCACTTCTAATGAGATGCCCTAACCCCGAAATGGGTATTTTGTGGTTTTTTTTTTACTTTTTTATATTTTTCTTTTTTTAATACTTATTTGTATTTTGAACATATTTTAAAATTTTAAACATAGCAAAACGCTTTTTTGGTGCCTTTTATCGCTTAAGCAAAATGGTAGGCCGACTGTGAGACCCCGTATTCTAGAGAGTATATACTAGTATAGTATATATATATATATATAGTGAATGGATGGATTGGAAAGTGTGATGACGTGGAAGGATTAAATGAAAGAAGGAAGTGTGTGGAGTGGAGTGTTGACTTGTTGACCATGAAGGATTGAATGAATAAAAAGATGGAATGAATGTGTGGTGTGGTGCTGGTGTGCTTTGACCGGGATGAAAGATGGGATTATATCCCATATCGGCCATAGAAGAGGAGAGAAAGAGAGATATTAGGTTTCCCAAGTGATAAAGGTACCCAACGGGTATACCCACCTTTTGATGGTGCCTGTGGTGGGCGTGGCTAGAATTTAGTTAATTGTGTGCGTACGAGTTGAGTACGGGGCGTTACACCGACCGCTTCTTTTTCTTTGAATGCTTTTTAAAACCATTACATTGGAGTTTCTTTAATACCACATTCCACGAACAACTGTTTCTGTTGGCTTTATTTGCCTTAAAATATGTGTTTGTGTCGTTTTGACTTTTTCTTCAAAAATGATTTTCTTTAATTTCACAAAATGAGGATTCTTTCAAATTTGTTGTGCACTTAGCTAATCGAGGTATTCCGTGATGAAATATATTGTCATAGCCTCTTTATTTGGCTGTTATGGTAGGTCAGCCTATGTAACTACATTGAATATCTGGAAGGATCCAAGGGATTTTCTTTCAGGCTACAGTGATACACTATGATACATGTTTGTTTCCAATAAGTTGATGGGTACCAGTAATCAATTTCTGGTTTATCAAATAAAAAATAGCCAATTAATGATAGTGCACTAGTTGACGTTTTGCAAAATCTTTGTTTTGCAAAATCTTTGTGACTCGGGAAAGGGAAGATTGTTTTTAAAATTATGATAACTGCACTAAGGATTGGGATGAAATGCTTAACGTAGGACTTGCATGATTTATTCTGTGAATTTATCAAACATTTTGCAATTAACTTCTTGCAATTGTTCTGAAAAGTCACATCGATTCGCCTCCGACATTTTTTTTACATCTTTGTTTTTGTACAATTTCATTTTACTCGGGGTAGCATGGATACAGGTAGAGTTACATCACACGATATGTGTATATGACACAACAATTTTTTATGGAGTAGGGCAAAGGGAGACTACTATAATTCTACCTGTCGGGTTGGGTACTTGCAGATAATACCCAAGCAGTCCAAGTGCAGGTCTTCATTTTGAGTATTTTTTTAAAGTTGACTTGTACCCAATTTGCCCCATATATTTGTAGGTCAGGTCATGTCAGTTTTATCCATGGGTGCCCGTATTTCATTTAATAAAATATCAATATGTTCATTGCTTATCCTTCTTTTCCCAAATCCTAACCTTTTACAATTTATGAAGTATACTAGCACAAACGCTTTTAACCAATATAAGCCCTAACCAAATTCCCAATATTTCCCACCCCCAAAATGTACTTCTCATATTTTATAATCCAACAAGAAAGAAGCAGAGAAGTAAAAAATAAAAAAAATCTCAGGGACTTATGGGTATACCTGGTACAAGTGAGTACGGTTACAGATGCAGAAAATTGAGTTCTATTTTGCATAGGTACTTTTCTTACCCGACCTGTGACACCTGAACGATGGCAATCCATTCTTAAAAGATCTGAAGCCCACAACAAAGTACTCATACTCATGGTCCATTTCAAAATCGGGAATGATCCACCATCCATAAACAAGTAATAGAAGTATTGTTGTACACTAAATATGAATTGTTTTAGGACTGTCCAACATTACAAGATATATTATAAAGTTAGGTCGCATACAAGAAGTGGCTAAAACAGGTTCGGCTGCATTATAGAAGTGTCCATTCTATGTAGAGTTACTGTATTACAACACTCATTTTAGGTTTGCAAGGTATTGACAACCTAGGAAGCACGATTACTCTTCGGAGGCTGTCATACCCGTGTTGGGGCATGATGTAGGTAAAAATTACAGCTGATTGGGGCCCCACGATTCTAGCACGAATCTTGGATTTCCTAAGGGCGGAACTGTATCTTCACAACAGCTACATGCCCACAGCGAAGACACGGGCTGTCCCCAGGCCCACCATCTCAACTCAGCCCATGATTGAGGTTGGTTTGCGGCCCAAATAGGGGAGATCCACCGGTCAATCATGATTGGTAATCAGATTCCCTAAAATAGAAAGATAATAATTGATTTGATTTCTGGATTAGGGGAATCTTCCAAATCAATTAGGAAACCTTCCTAAAACTGCTACATTTCAAGCCTACAAATACAACCCCCCTCCCCACTATTACCAGGTGATCTACTTTTGTCCACTAAAATTCAGTTAATACTCTTGAGTTACTGACTTGATCGTTGTAGTGTCTATCGCCGAAAAAAACTCCCGGTGTTTCAGGTTTTATTGCAGGTGTCATGTGGCATCTAAGCCATCCATTCCAAATTCAACCACAAATATCAGCCTCACATTAGATCTGATCAACTGCGTGGATCTAAACTTTCTCCTTATATCAAGAATTCTTCATCTGGATGCTTCCTCACAGAAAAAACACCATCGGATTGACACAAATTTTCCACAGATCCATCCCTCTGACTCCATGGTCAGAAGCTACATTCGACCATGACCCCAAAAGCAAAGAGAGTGACAACCCCAAGTCGCTAGGCAGATCCGTCCCCCCACCGTTGCACCCCTCCCTCAACAAGGTTGTAACTCAAGGATCCCAACGGCAACATTCGGGGCCCCAAACAAGTTCACCCCCTCTTGCTAGCCAAGGTCCTATCCACGGTATCTCTATTTCAGTAGAACGTAAGGTAGGACTTGTTCAAGTCTAGATAGACTCTAGATCTCGCTACAACATTTAAACTAATACAATCATAAAACAATCAATTGTGTCGATCTCTTTTTGCCTCCCTGAGCTCATCACGCGGCCATCCAGTTCCTTTTGCAGTTTCTCACGGTGTTGTTTGGAATCCCGCTTCTCCCATTTGTAAATGTTATCCAATTGACTGATGTGTCGTACTGCTTTGTGTTGAAATCTTTCAAGATCCCTCACTCTCTCCTTCAAGGCCGCAATGCACCGTTTGTCCTCTGCATGGTGCCCCTCAAGGTGGGCCACCTTCCACTGGTGAATAATCAACTCACGCCGAAGTGAAGCGATCATGTGATCTTTCTTTATATCGATCAAAGTATTTTACTGCGAATTTTTCTACAAAATCAAAGAACAATTCGAAGTCTATGATCTTTTGTAGTGTGGTCCGTCCATCGACGTCTCCCAATTTCGCTTGGCTCGTCCCCTGTCGCGTTATCCGAGCCACTTGTGAAAAACTCTCAATATTGATTAGCTCGTTCCTGACTTTGATTCGTGAGTCCCTAGGCTCACCATCTCAACTCAACCCATGATTGAGGCTGGTTCTCTACCCAAACATGGGAGATCCACCGGATGTAACGCCCCGAGCCTGACTCAGCTGCGCATGCAGCTACGCGTGAGCGAACACACGAACAAAACAAATCCTAACAACTACCCACCACAGGCTTGTCTCACAAAAGGTGTCATGACTTGTAGGTACCTATTGTTCCTTGGCAAGTATTATATATACACACAATCCTAATTTTTAACCTTCCATGTGGGACTAAGTCACCACCACTTACTATGAACACCATGTCCACATAGTAATTAATTTATAATATCTATAGACTCCAACCACACACTACCATAACTATAGGCTACATATGTATATACATACCATATAAATACATACTCCTCAAGTACGGGGTATTACATACACCCCATCTTGAGATCTTAGCGTAGTCGCTAAGCTCGGGACATGCAATCTAGCACAGGGTCGTCTTCTAGCCAACGTGGAGTGGAGTACCCTGATTCTGCTAGTGTACTGTCCCTGATTTTTTACTAGCGTACTGGCCTAGCTCCATTTCAGGCGCACTTCTAAACCATTCATACCCACGATCGGTGTCGAAAGTCGGCTCTTATACCATGAAAGTCGGCTCTTATACCATTTGTAACGCTCCGAGCCCGGTTCAGCTGCGCACGCGGCTACGCGTACGCGAACACGCGAACAAAATAAATTCTAACAACTACCCACCACAGACCTGCCTCACAAAAGATGTCATGACTTGTAGGTACCTATTGATCTTTGGCAACTAATATATATACACACAATCCTAACTCACCTTTCACGTGGGACTAAGTCACCACCACCTACCATGAATATCATGGCCCCATAATAATAATTCATAATATCTATAGGCTCCAACCACACACTACCACAACTATAGGCCTCATTTGTATATACATACCATATATATACATACTCCTCAAGTACAAGGTATTACACCAGCCAATCATGGCTGATAATTAGATCACCTAAAATAGGAAGATAATAAATGATTTGATTCCTGAATTAGGGGAATCTCCCAGTTCAATTAGGAAATCTTCCTAAAATTGTTCCACCTCAGACCTATGAATACAGCTCCTCCCCACCATCATCAGGTGATCAACTTCTGTCCACTAAAACCCAGTTAATACTCTTGAGTTATTGACTTGATCGTCGAAAGGCCCGTCGTAGGGAAAACTTCCGGTGTTTCAGGCTTTCTTACAAGGTTCTGACGGTATCTCGGCCATCTGTTCCAAATCAAACCACAAATATCAGCCTCACATCATATCTGATCAACATCGTGGATCTAAGCTTTCTCCTTATATCAAGAGCTCTTCATCTGGTTGCTCCTACACAGAAAAAAACAACATCAAGGCAGTTAGAGTACCAGTATTTGTTGGGTACTCGTGTTTTTAATATGTTTTTACAATTTTTGGACACAATTATTGGGCAGTAGTGTAAAATTGAAAATTTGTTGTTTACAAATTTGCTTGAAAGCATATCAAGTATATCCAAAATATTTTATATTTAAATCATCTGTTTTCTCACCTGATGTGCTTATTATCATAACTTTGAATTTTTTGAAATTTCTTAAGCGCTTACACTTTTAACAAGATACATAATTTTTATTAATAGATAGAATATAATATATGTTATATTTAACATATTCACCAACTACCCATACCCTTATTTTTTATTAAACCATGTGTCCTAGAACCAGTATCATGTCTTACCTGCACCCATATCCGTATCCATGCTCCATAGGTGACTACTTAAGCTTGTTATCTCCAATTGTACTTGGTACTATTCAATATTATTTCATTTTATTTTGCACTCCTTTCGTCATTGGAGAATTAATGGGTTTATTTTATGCTCTGCAGTTTGGAATGTTGATTGAGTATCTATTTGAAATGTTTCCCAACTGGGAAGATGCTGAGGAGCAAGCCATTGGAGATTTGCAGGTGTGTAGAAAACCATATATATATGTATATTGTTTCTTTATGATGGTAATTTATTAGACATGGTGAGATTTAATTTGTCTCACCTTGTATATGTAAATGCACAAATTGTTGTAAACATTTTCACATTATTATTATTAATATTTTTTGGGGGGGGGGGGGGGGGGGGGGGGGGGGGGGGGGGGGGGGGGGGGGGGGAGCAAACTTATTTTTCACTGAACTTCCTCAATTGAAGCTGTTAGCATTATCTCTACTTAGAGACAGGTGAAATCAGGTATCAGAGTGTGAGTGGCGTGGAGAGTTTGCTTGTCTTGGCACTAACATGTAAAACACTCTTTTTTGTGAGTGTACATGCATTTTATGTTGTAATGAAGAGATTGTGTACAATATTGGAGTGAGTAGATACTCTAGATAGTTATGGCTTGCTTTCTTCTCAAGTCGTTAACTTTTGGGCCTAAACTCTCGAACAGTTGCATAGACACCGATGCTTCTGGTCAATGAATACTTTGGGAAATACTGATATAAAATACATGCCATTAAATTTGAGCTTTGTTGCTGGACATTGAATACATTGAAATATTATGCTTAAATGAATTACTTTTCATTAGAAAATGGAAGATCTCTTTCCTAGCTTGTTTGTTAAGGAAGAACTGGAAAGTTTCTTATACTTGAATAAACTTAAAAAGAGGTTTATATTCACATTCTTTGTAATTTTGTACCCTTTTGCTTTGGGTTAGAAAATCCCAAGGGTTTCTTTCCCATATTTTATGAAAAAATTGTTTAGAGTTTTATATTCACATACTTTGTAATTTTGTACCCTTTTGCTTTGGGCTAGAAAATCCAAAGGGTTTCTTTCCCATATTTTGTGAAATAAATGTTTATAACCTTGTTATATTTTTTGTCAAGTGTTGCAGTGTACAACTTCATAAATTTGGGTTGCTTTTAGAGTTCAGTTTCTTAGATGTTGTCACTCTTCAGTAAAGCCTACCAAAACCTTTGTTGTATCTGAACCCGGAGGGGGGGGGGGGGGGGGGGGGGGAGGGGGGGGAGATGAGTATATTGTTGAACCATATAATAACTGGTCTGGTAGCTGTATCACTGCGAGCTTAGTTATTAGTAGAGACCAGTCATAATTCAAGTTGCAGATCCTTCATCAGCCTAAATTTATAAGTTGCACGCAAGGTACTAGATTAATAGATAGTCCTCAACCTAACGTTGTGTACATGCTCCTCTAATTTCTTATTTTTCCATAGGGACAGACTCTTTTCCTTCTGTAGGGACATCTGTAAAAATGATCCTTGACACTGCTGATTGAGTTCTGGTCATACACAGTCTATCAAACCTACCGCATCTGTTTACTATAACATTGTCTTTTTGCCCCTTCTTTTTCTATAGTTATAAGGAATTTTTTGTTCTTTGAAGTTGATGGTTTCAGATTAAATGATACAGACTTACAGTATTCATATTGTTTGAAATGGAGTATCATTTTTCAGGAATTTTATAAGGCTTCAAAACGGAGGTTTGATGACGACTCTTCCTTCAAGGAGAGAGCGCAAGTTGCAGTAGTTCGACTACAGGTGAATATTCCTCTCTTGATATGTGGCTTATTTATAATATTGCTATATGCCAGAAAATCAGGGTGCAAATTCTTTGATGTTACTTTGTTCATTATAACATGGTTGATGTTTTTATTATCATGCATGTAATAGAGTTCTTTGGCGAACCTTGTTTTTTGAATTTCCTTGCAAACATTTTTGTTATAACTCGTGTCATTTCTTTTCCCTTTTTAACAGGAAGGGAAACCCGAGTATCGCAAGTATCGTGATGCATGGAAAACCATATGTGACATCAGTCGTAAGGAATTTGAATTGGTGTATAAGCGTCTTGGAGTTCATTTGGAGGAAAAGGTACTCCACTTGTTTCAGTGTGCAACTCTCTGTAGCTTGAGTGGGATGTATCTGGATCTAGTATCCTCATTAACCGTGCTTTATTTGAACTGTAGGAACTAATCATTAATTTTATTCTGGCTTCCATTGCCTTACGTCATTATATACAAATAGGTAAATTAGTGGTCATCATCATAGTGATGCATCTGTAGTTTGTATGATGCATAGCACTTTTTCTTTTTAAAAAATTTTTGAATTACATGATTTGTTTTGATAAATGCTCTGCATGCGTAATTGTTAGGGTACATACATTCTGAACTTTCGAAATTACTACCTAATTTGATCCATTAAAACAAATATGGTTTTTATGAGACGCTCTCCACTAAATACTCTAAATTGACTATTACCCCTGTAAAGCTTGTTAATTGTTTATAACCACTAAGAAACATTTAACTTACTGAAACCACAGTCTTATTATATTACACAAACTTTCCTTCGATTTCTAAACTGAGTTTACTACTTTTTTTGATAACTGGACGTGCTTGGAAAAGAATAGACACCCGGAAAGGAATTGACACCTTTCACAATTCCCAATCCAAATCCAGTGGCTACAAAAGTGTTATTACTACTTTTTTAGTGACCTTTAATCAACCCATGAATGGGTTATGCTAGAGGTTTTCCAATAATTATAGAGAAGTATATTCTTAACAAGTCTTTATCCCTTAGATTCCGTAGATACTAGCTATATATCTATATATCCCTTAAATGCCATACATCTTAGCTATATATCATTAAATAGATAAACACACATTTTTTATCCCTTAGATTCCCTATATCTTAGATACATATCTATTTGCATATCTATATTTCCTGTAGATCCCGGACATCCTACCTATATTACCTATCCATACTGATCATGCATTAGACAACCACTGATTGTGTGACAGGACTGTAGAAAGTATTTTTTCGTTTTATATTGTATAAATTAGGAATTACAGAATTATGTGGATTTTTTGAAATTCTAATGATGACATTTTTTGTTTTTGTTATTCTAATGTTGACATTTTCCTGGATCAATGAATTAAGTCACAAGTAGTCTTAAATAAATGTTTTTCCACTGTGTGTCTTAAATAAGTTTTAACTACTTGCCAATAGCAAAATTTTGAAATGGCTGTGACATGCCATTGCTTGTATAGACAAGTATTATGATATCTGGTCAAAATTTTTGAACATCTACTTTCAAGTTGGCTGGTGGTTGTGTGTAAGTTGAATTTGGAACAAATATACTAATGGAAAAGAACAGCATCTATACACTAGACTCTTTCTTCATCTATACGAGCATTTTAATCACATACTCACAAATTGATGAAGTGAAAATCAGAAGTAAATTGACACCTCGATCTTTGGATGGATTCTCCACAATATACATTTCTGTGTACCCAAAAATATTTTTTTATAAAAGTTTTAGTGTATAGAATTTAATTTTTGTTTGCCTGAAGTATTGATTAAACAGTAATTTTTTTCTTCTTTTGATCACATGTCAAGTAATTGTTTATTTCTTTTTGGCATGGGAAAGTGAAGCAACATTGTTTGTTTTATTTTTTTTCAGGGTGAAAGCTTTTATAATGGGTATATTGAAGATGTTTTGAAAAAATTTGAAGAGAAAGGATTGATTAAGGAAAGTGAAGGTGCCCAAGTGATATTTATTGAAGGCCAAAAAATTCCTTTAATTGTTAAGAAAAGGGACGGAGGATTCAACTATGCCTCGACTGATTTAGCTGCTCTATGGTTAGATGGCAAAATGCCACCATCTTATACCTGAACAATATTTTTTCTTCGATGCGTTGCTTTTAAGTTATTAATAGTGGTGAATTACAGTTATTAATTTTAATTAAACAATAGCTTTGGAAATATAAGGGGCTTGACTAGAATTAAACTGACTCAGGTCTGCACCGCTGCCTAATCTAAAGAAAGATCAAGGATGAGTACTACGTTTTAAAACCTAAACTAGTTTCACTTTTAAAATTTAAACAATTTTGTTTCTGGATATTGTTTGGGTATCACATCTTGTCCACCCGAGCCTTACTCTAACTGAATGACTTGTACCTAACCCATACGCACCCAATTACTCTCTCTGTGTATATATATCGAATATACATGCAGCTTCACTGGTACTTTTTGCATATTGTTACAGTTTTTGCTTCTTGGTGCTCAATCGAAGTGGGCAAATTTGTGTTTATACTTATTATCTGCTGTTTAATCTTTTGTAGGTATCGCCTTAACATAGAGAAAGCAGAGTGGATAATATATGTTACGGATATTGGTCAGCAACTACATTTTAGTATGTTTTTCAGTGTATGTATCTCATGTTGAATATCTTTAAATATTTTCTACATTTATGCAATTGGCTGCTGCGTGGTATGTGCTCTAATTCTCAAGTCACATAAATTGTTTCTCCAGACTGTATTATTCGTAATGGGTATTAAGTAGAATAGGAGAGAATTCTCAGGTAGGGTACTGAAATATTTTGGTGGATGTTCAGAGCACTAGGCATGTTGATCTATGTACAATAAAATAGTTACAGAATGACAGCTAAGCGGTTGCTGAACTTTTAACCTACAAATCATATCTACCAAGTTTTTCTTCGGCTGGAAATAGTGTGTAGTTGGAAATCACTTAATTTATGGATAAACAAAATTTAGTCTACTGGCTATATTCTTTGTGATTTGTAAAAAAGACGCACTGTGGTTCATGAGATCATTGAAAGAATGCATTACTGAAGTGATTTCTTTCCTTCAAGAAATGATTTCCGCTCGAACTTTCACTGACACCCTTTATTACCATGCATTATATAATTTTCTACTTAATTTAATTATGCTTGCAATTTTGAGATTGGTACTGTATATATCAGGCTGCTAGACTGGTTGGTTGGCTTCCAGATGCCGAGAGCAATTTATATCCAAAGGCAAGCCATGTTGGGTTTGGTCTTGTCCTTGGATCAGATGGCAAGCGGTTTAGAACTCGTAGTTCAGAAGTTGTACGATTAGTAGACTTACTGGATGAAGCAAAGGATCGGAGTAAGGCTGAACTAAGGACGCGTCTTGAGGAAAATGGTAATTAATTTGGCCTGCTCAATGAATTTGTTTTCAAATATGACCTGCATCTTTAAAATGAGTTTGTTCTTTGCAATTGTTTTTAATCTTTATTTATCATTTGGAAGATACGGTTTCAAAAAAGGCTAAATTGCAGATAACTACCTTATACCTTTTGAGTTTCGTAGATAATTATCCTAAACATGCTTTAATATGTGTAACCCCCTTAAAGTTCTGTTTATACAGATAACTACCCTAATATAGTGTGGGTTTTTTGAAAAAATTGCTATAGTTTTGGGTAGTTTCTTGAAATGAGATACTAGTCTTAGGTAGATAATTCTTACAGTTTGGAGAAAAATGAAAGTTTCACGGGGTTACTCATGTTAAAACAAGTATAGGGTAATTATCTGAAAAATGCCAAAAGTATTGGTAATTTTCTATAATTTAGCCTTTCAAAAACTATTTAAAATAATATCACAAATTCAAGTATCTTGCCTGTTCTTCTTTGGAAGGAAGTATCTTGCATGTTTTTAATGATTCAGTGTCTTGATTAGGTAAAATTGGAGAGTGGACTGATGAAGAGCTCGAAAAGACTGCAGAAGCAGTTGGCTATGGTGCTGTCAAGTAAGCTTTTTTGTTACTTTTTTTTATTGATCTACAATTCTACATTTATTCTTGTCACTGAAAATTACCATTGTTGGTACTTGCAATGCATATGAGAGGCTGATCATAGCTGATATCCAATTGAAGTTTTTGGAATATGTGGTTGAGATTTAAGTGGATGATTGAATTAGGTTGGAGTTTTCAATGTGAGGTTGAGATTTAAATTGATGTTCAGTTTAAGTGGATGGTTGATATAGAGTGGAGTTTCAAATGTGTGGTTAAGATTTGTAAGTGGATGGTTGTCCACACTATGTACAGCCCAACTCTTAAATATGATAGAAGAGATGACTGGTATCAATTAATATTAATGTGATATTGCATTGATCTGGTATACTTATTATTAGAACTGCTTATTGTTTATAATCATTTTTAACATCTTCATATTTTAATATAAAGTAAAATAAAAAAAATTTCTGCTCTAGATAATCTCTGAATATGTCTTCTCACAAATATAATGTTTTGACTAATGTGATCATGTGTTGATTTACCAAACAATCTATCTTTTTATCATATAGTAAAAATTTGAATATTCTAAAGAGTGTTGTCATTTTAATCATATTTACCTACTTCTCTTTAGATTATATTGTTGACATAAATTCACATGAGCACGTCTTTGTTGTAAGTCTGAATTATTTTTTGCTCCTGGAACAGGTATGCAGATCTAAAGACTAACCGGACAACGGGCTACACATTCAGTTTTGAGCAGATGCTAGCTGATAAGGTTCCCCCCCCCCCCCCCCCCCCCCCCCCCCCAAATCTTCTAAATCCGTTCTTTGTTGATTGTATGGGGGCCACACTTAAATTCTTTAGCAAGTTCTATTACCCCATGTCCTAGTATTTGCATTTTATGTATGGTGAGTTTCCTTTACCTGACCACTTTTCTGCATGATGCCAGTAATCTATCCCCATAAGCATACAGTAACTGGCTACTGGCTATCAGATTGATATTATCCGAGAGTGTAGACATTTGTTTTGGGAATATTATTGTGTCATATCCTCTTACTTGTGATTTTCATTCATTAACAGGGTAATACTGCTGTCTATTTGTTGTATGCTCATGCTCGAATATGTTCCATCATTAGGAAATCTGGTAAAGATATTAAAGAGCTGTTGAAGGTACATATTTATTTTACAAATAAAATATCTCTTCATTGAGCATTCTAGTTTTTTTTGTTTACTATATGCTCTTTTATCGTATAGCATAGTAATTATGTTTCTTCATTTTCTTCTAGACTGGTACAATTGTGCTGGATCATGAAGACGAGCGCAACTTGGGACTTCATCTCATCCAGTTTGTGGAGGTATTCTCCATTCCTACGAGAGAATTTGCTGTTGTAGTCTTTTCAGTACTTTTCCTGTTTTCTTGTATTAAGGATGTTAATTCTACTACCCCCATGGTTTGATAAAAGATAATTTATTATTATAGAAAGGTTGATCCACTGAAACCCAGTAAGTTTGGATGTCAACTGATGATAAAGGAATAAAGGATAATTTATCATAAGGGAAGGTTGATCCACCAAAACCCAGTATGTTTGGATGGCAAATGATGGTGGCAGTTAGGGCTGCAAACGAATCGAGCTATTCGCGAGCTATTCGGCTCGAGCTTGGTCAAAGCTCGGCTCCAACCAAGCTCGAGCCGAGCTCGAGCTCAAAACCGAGCTCGTTTCGTAAACGAGCCAAGCTCGAGCTTGATTTTTTTTTTTTAGGCTAAGCTCGCGAGCTATTCGGCTCGAATATGGTCAAAGTTTGGTCAAAGCTCGGCTCGAACCGAGCTCAAGCTCAAAATTGAGCTTGTTTCGTAAACGAGCCGAGCTCGAGCCTGAAGTATTCGGCTCGGCTCGATTGCAGCCCTAGTGGCAGTAGTTCAATTCAGCCAAATGTGCTTTCGTTACATATAAGTGGAATTATTTCTCTTTTTTTCCTGAGAAAATCATAGGAAAATCAGATAAACGTCCATATAAAAGTAAAAAGAGTTCCATGATCAAAGTACTCACAAAAAATGATTTAAATGCTATAATCATATCACTAATTATATGTTAATGCAACATTAGATGCAACGAAGCAAAAAAATTAGATGTGTCAGCTAAATGCTGTAGAAGAAATTTGATGAACAATGCACACAGAGTAAGTTGATAAGAAAGTGCAGTAACAATGCAAATGGTCAAAAATTAATTTAAAGAGAATGCAGATACGATCATAAGATAAGAAAAACTCTAATTTTCGTTAGCAAGTAGATAACAAAAGTCATCTTATATCTATACAAGTCAACACATTTATTATCTAGCACACCATGAAGAATCTAATTCCGATCACTTGAAGCCCCAAAAAGTGTCACGACCATATTTAAGATTTGTCCGTCTTTATGTGTCAGGGCTGTGTTCCATCACATATCTGACATGAGTATGGGAATATGCAAGTGTTGGTGCTTTGTAGGATACCCAGAAATCATATTTTTTAAGAACTTCTCTATAAAATTTAGGTTCTATTTCTATATATGCAATTCAGTTCAGCTATCTTGCTTCCAGTATTTTCAAGGGCTCTTCCCAAATGCATTGAATTGATCTTTAAGTTATATAGTATTTGTTGATTCAATCTTCTATATTCGGGCATATTATTGTGCCAGATATGTACATAACATATAAATTTTGTTTTCATGTTAATGGCACATATTAGTATTATTTAGCTTTCCATAGACATTTAGATGATAATTTGGGTTCTCTGATTTGCTACTTCGTTTCTTGTTAATGGACTCTATCCAGGTTGTTGAGGAGGCTTGTGACAATCTTCTACCAAATATCATATGCGAGTACCTATTCAAGTTATCTGAAATGTTCACAGGGTTTTATACTAATTGCAAGGTATGTTGTTCCTTTTATCTGACAACATGTTTCCTGAGTAATAAATTAATACTGTGATTGAAATTGCATTTTTTTAGCCAAGTGTTTGTATTGTACACCTAGTATATTTTCTTATTTGTCAAGAGCTCTTCTGTATGCCTTCACAGTGGTTGAATGCAGAAGAAACTGGGATGAGTGTTGACTTCTGATATTAGATATTTTGGCAATTAAAGCACATGGAGTTTGGGCACACATTATGTCTAGGTTAATGTATCTTTCAGCTCAAAGATTTTTAGACCTTTGCAAATAATTGCCATTTCTGTCCAAATTATTCCATTATTTCATATTTAAATTTTTGCTACACATCGCATCTTCGGAAGGTCCGTAAGGTCAGTCTTCACCGACCTTAACTAGCTGGAAATTTAAAAATTTATGTTGGATTATTTCTTAAATAGGATCTGTGGAAGTTATGTAAAAGCAAATTAGTAATATTCCCAAGGAAAGGTTTAAGTTGCAATGAAATATAAGACCTAAGGGAATACCTCGCCCTTTAAATAAAATAGAGAGAAGAGAGCCTCATACTTGAAGAAGGCGATTTTCTAGTATAGAATGTCTATAATTACTTGGTGGTGATTTTCTAATATAGTCTATAATTACTTCGTCATTGTATGTTTACCTATAACCTAGTGGGTCATTGTATGTTTACCTATAACCTAGTGGGTTGAAAACCTTTCATCCATGCTTTATGTGGTTACAAAATGAATGGCTGTTCAATATAACAAATTCGCACTATGCAATGCATGGGCAGGAAGCCTTCTAATGACTTGATGTTTTGTACACATCTGTCTGACATTAGATGCATAACTAATAGTGTGCACCGTCCATGTAAAGTTCCTGTCACATCCCGCTTCCCAAAATACGCGAATACGAGTCCGTGACGAAGGCCCGGCGAATGATATTAACATCATCCATGAGTTGTACCAGTCTTAACTCAACAATATGAAAAATGAATAATCACAACCACGCAGTTAAATATAATCACATAAACAATAACTGAGATTAAACATGCAATAGTTCAACATAATAACCAATAATTGGAAAAAAAAATAAACAATAGTTACGAGTCAACAAGCCCGGGATACTAAGTTCAACAAATGAATACCAATGCGATAAAAAGAATAACATGGAAGAAGATAATTTATTGTGAAGCAAGCTCCTGCTCCAATCCTAGAAGAACTGTTCACCAATGCCTCTTGGCAACTCTCCTTGTTCACCTGTAGCTGGATCAACTAGAGTGGAAAGAAAATGTCCTTAGAGCAAGTATGGACAACAAGTAGTGAAAAACAAAGAGTATGGGAACATGGTACATCAAAGAGTATGAAGCAAGATCAAAGTCCAAAAGTAATAATAATATCAATGAACAATGGTCAAGTGTACAAGTGTCAACTTAGGTTTATTAACATTTTATTTTTCCTATCTAGTGCACGTACTACTGCATCTCATACCACAGATTCGGTACGCGCAAAACAGTGTGCGTTTTAGACATAGTGGTGGGATTTACAGAGCGTGTACTTGGTGTAACAAGATAACAAGATAACAAGTTCACAAGTTCACAGTACTTCTCCACCTTCCATGTCAATATTCCATGTAACCAAGAAGGGCCCTTACCGAGTACATTTTCTGAGATTATCTACTACTAAGTCAGCCCTTATTAACTCCGACTTGTTTAACATTCTATTATTTCATTCATGGACATGCAAGTGTATGTAGGAGTGTCAAGGCGGCGATAGGAATGTAACAAAATGATACTAAGCATGGTAAAATGCAAGTAATTGTAAATCTGAAAAGAGCAGATACAACAGTGCTAACACAGCAGTAATTCATAAACAACTTGGAATTCGATTCCGCCAAAAGGAAAAGTAAACTAGACATCCGGGGCTACAATTCATGTTCAGCATGTTTTTATTAATTCTGACTGTAACTAGGTCAATTGTCCTAATCTTTACAGGTTAGCTCTTCTGGCAACAACTTATAGTCAAAGTTTAATGGGTGAAAACTAGGTCAGTATAAAAATCTACAAAAATTAGGAATGGATCCTAAGCATGTCTACTAAGTTTCTGGAGAGTTTTATGGCATGATACTACTGTTATCATGGTGTTTCAACTGAAATTTGTGTCGGCGTTTCATTAATTTGCAATCTGAAAGGTACAGACCAGCATGAAAGGTACAGACCAGCAGTGACTAAAACTGCGATATCTCATAGCTCACAGATCGGAATCAAGATCCGTCAATTGGTCTGAAAACTAGATTCATTAGGTTACAATTCTCATTTATATTGTTTTGACTGATTCTTATTGTAACTGGTTCGAAACCTCAGTACAAAACAGAAAAGGCAGCAAGGCATAACAAAAATCATCATATATAATTGTCAAAGTGAATAATCAACATGTTCTTATTATCATGAATGCATTAACATCAAGGTACAACAAGTTGAGATGAAATTCTAGCAAGATTATAATGTTACGATTCAATTCTTGGGATGAAATTCTACTGTACACATATTCCTGCCTTTATTATTCCTTTATCGATCATCGGAATGTTACATTGTGCATATTACACTTATGTGCATGACTATCTTGTCTATAACCTGACTGGATATTTAGGCACATGCTATTCACACGATACTACGATATTGATTTTTCTTTAGAAGATGCAGCACAACTACCTCCTTATGTGATTATATGCTGCTCGTAGAACTTAATATATAGGTGAAGCGGTTGTGTAAAAGTTCAGTTAGAGATTATTAATTGTGCAGGGTCTTTTTGAATGATAAGATGGGTATGTCACATACTTGTAACTAGCCATACACTTCATACCTATAAATCAGGTACTTCATGTAACTAGCTGAAGCTCTGTCCGACACCTGTGTCGTATGTGTATACGTGTGGCACGACGTTGCGTAAGGCAAGGAATCATGATTTCTTTTTTAGAGTACAAATTTCGTAATGGGCTGAAAACTAGGCAATGTTATATTTCTCTCCTTTTTACATGATTTCTTCATTGAAAGAAAAGAGAAGAAAGCCTTTCTTCTCTGATCTTCTCTCCTCTCTTCAAAAGGAGTTCTCTTTCAAAGATGTATCTCAACTAGGGTTTTCTTCTGCGAACGTTGATGACTTCTTTCACGAGTAGGGTTTCACTTCAATCAACATCTAAGTGATTTTTTCCTGCTCTCTTTACTTATTTGTCTTTCTCGTATTTGAGTTTGTGATCATTTGGCACTTTTTTTTTTCCTGGTTTGGATTGTTTTGGGAATAAGGTTTATGTTGGATTTATAGGGTTTATGTGTTAAGGAAATACAAATAGGGTATATGGATCAACGTTTTTCGACATGAGTCTGATTCTGTATTTATTTTTATGTTCGATATTTCTGTTATGTGATCTTTCTAATTTAAATTTGAATCTTAAACTATTATGTTTATAACATAAATAACAAGATGTAGCCCTTACCATACTTTACATAGACTATTAAAAACAAAAACACACACACAAAAATAATCTACTATCCTTGTCGAGTCTATGAATTACAATAACCCCATTCAAACATCTACGTTTCCATGTTTGTCTTTTTACCCACCCACCACCCCCCCCCCCCCCCCCCCCCCCCAAACACCCTCCCCCCCCCACCCCCCCTCACCCCCCCCCCCCCCCCCCCCCCACCCACCCCCATGCTACTATGCTTCACATCCTTATACACTGCTCGAGTTATAACAGACTAGACTTAAACCTAATTGGTTGTCGATCAGTTTTTCTTACTAGTTTTATTATGAAATTTTGCAGGTTGTTGGACAGCCAGAGGAGACGAGCAGATTATTGTTATTGGAAGCAACAGCCGTCGTAATGAGAAAATGCTTTTATCTTTTGGGGATTACGCCTGTTTACAAATTGTAACATTCCCCCCTAGTTTTGCAAATTGTAGCTTATGTCCTCATTCACGAGTATATTAATTGGAAATGAACTAAGTAAATTGTCTTCACTGGAATTATGTTATCGGGAACGTCTCCTGCTTGTAAACCTACATGACATTATGTAATACTGTTTTCCATAGTTTCTTGTTAGCATGTATTAGGACTGTGCTTGATAAAATTTGAGCTAGCTTCATTTGGAGGAAAATGTTTTATGCAGTTGCAACTATGATTGAAGCTTAGCGAAAAAAATGAAAAAGGAGGACTGCTATTAAAGCAATCTGAGTTCAGTGTCTGGTTTGATACGGTTGTAACTTGCAAGTGTAAGAAATGCATTTCAAGGTTTTTTTTTAATACTTTCCTAACCATTTTTAATGGCAGTTGAAGGTGCAAGATTAGATGAATCAGATTGTATTAAATAATGAGCAGTGGATATGAATAGAGATAGATTTGAGATTTTTTCCCCGAATGAAGTTGGTGCTCACCAATGAAGACATCTGACGGTGCACTTTCCTTTTCGATTTTTTTCCCAAATTAGACCACTTTTTAAAACTAATTTCCAAAATAGATAACTTTCCAAACTAATTTCGAAGATAGATCACTTGCAGTAGAAACTGTGAAAAGGCTGCAATTGAAAACTGCAGTGTCTTTAAAAATGTGTTTTTTTCGATGTCGCAACTTCCAACTACGGCCCTAGTTCATTTCATATTGATTCATATTGAGTAATGCTACATTCACTATCAATTTCACTACATTTCTTTTCATTACTTTAGGTGGGGCACACTCCGATTAGGTGGGGCACACTCCGATTGGTGGGCGAAGAGAGAGTGTGGAGGAACTCTCCAATAAGAGTGTCACCTAAGCTAGTGAAGAGAATAGTAGTGAAATTGGTAGTAGATGAAGCATTATTCTTTCATATTTGGCCAAAAGTGAATTTGAGATTTAGACAAATTTTTATACAAGTAAAAATGTGCTAAATAGAGGTGGTAGTTTTCAACTGCGGCCCAAAAATAACAGAGGGCCTTAGTTCATTTCATATTTCGCTTAAAGTGAATTTGAGACTTGGACAAATTTTTTCACGTAAAAATGTGTTAAATAGAGGTCGTAGTTCCCAACTGCGACCTAAAAATAACAGAGGCCACAGTTGGGAACTGCGGCCTTAGTTCATTTCATATTTAGCTTAAAATGACTTAGAGACTTAGACAATTTTTTTCAAGTAAAAATGTATAATATAGAGGCCGCAGTTTCCATCTGCGGCTTAAAAATAACAGAGGCCTTTGTGAAAAAATCCTTTTTACAGTGTGTATGAGCCCTTTGCGCACAAATGTGTAATATTTTGAGAATTAGTTTCAAAAAAGTAGTCTATTTTGGGGGGAAAATCCTTTTTACAGTGTGTATGAGGCCTTTCTGCACAAATGATGATGTATATATGTATGATCTGTATGACTCTGGTATCTATAACCTCATCATCAGGGAGCCTGCTACTGCTGGTCTCTTTATATTGTACTAGTAATTTACACGTGTATCGAACGTCTTTATATATTAATTTTTTATTTTTGGTTGGCATCAAACCTAAGACTTCGTTTATATTAATTATATATGTGCATTGCACGTATTTGTTGGGTTACAATGTACGTGTTTGTTTGGTTATAAATAAAGTTTGTTTGGTGACAAACCCTCTCATTAAAATAGTAGAGATGCTCATCACACCCAACCATCTTACAAGTGCGTAATTTTTAAGTAAAATAAATAATTTATAGTAGTAATTCAGCAAGAGATGCACTTGTATCTTAAATTTCTAATATAAGGAAAATGAATTATTTATAATAGCAACTAAGCAAGAGTAAATAAGATAAGTTCTTTATTTATAGTCTGTGCATGATCTGCTCACCTAAAAGTGTTCGTGTTGCTGCTTTTTTCGGTGAGGGAGCAAACAGATAGAATTTGTAAGTTTGTAGGAAATCGAATGAGTCAAACCTGAATACCTTCACCGGCGTTTGATTGGTTTCTCGCTGCTGCCGTGACCTGCAAAAAGTGCGAGACACCGGGGTTGTTTTCGGCGACGCACCCTCCGACGCTCTTGTCAGTAATCTGAATGATTATGAAAGAGCTTTTGGTATAGAAAAATTGATTACCTTGCAACGGTGGGAGAAGAGGGTTTATATGGTCGTCTTTGGAACCAGTTTCGAGATGATGATGAATCTCTACTTCCCGGTGATAGGATAGAGTTGGTTATGCCATCCATGTGAAGGGATTGAGATTGGACTCTTCTCTTGATAAAAAGATAGAGTTTTCAGATCCTCCATTGTGTATGGATGGATAGAATCAGTTACCCCTAGAATAAGGGGATTTCAACTGGGTTCGATGAATCTGGACTCCTTTGTGGTAGGGCTGTTGTAATAGTCCCTGTTGCAGGCTGGATCGGTTTGCCGGGCTGGAGAACGGTCCAGCTTATCTTGTCGGGCCTGTGTCTGCTGAAATTAACGTTTTACCCCTTGGAGCTTTAAGATCAGTGCCCGATTTGAATGGTCCCGATTTAGCTCTATTTTTACCCATATCAGTTCGGTAATTTATATGCTTGCCTGGCACAAGCAATGGAGGTTTGGTTTCAAAGACTTTCGACTATAATTGTAAAGAATCAACAAGTGCCGGCATGGTCTGCTCGTAAGTCTCTTGGCTAGTAAGCAAAAGGTTGGGAGCTCATTTTCAAGCATGCATCTTCATCCCTAACAAATTGCATGTTATGGGTTAAACTCATGGAGGAGATATAATATTGGTGTATATTTGGGCTAACAAATTGCATGTTATGGGTTAAACTCATGGAGGAGATATAATATTGGTGTATATTTGGGCATTAGGGGCAAAGAGAAGCATAGCAAGTTTAGTGGTGCTTCCTTGGTATAGAGTAAGGTTTGAGACCTGTTTATCGACTTGTCCAAAGGTTTGTTCAACAATAAAAATTGAATATTTTCTGTTTTGTTATATAACTAGATTTGCCCGTGGGCACGTGCCTACGGCACGTCTTCGGAACGATACAACACATAAAAAGCCATGTAAACAGTAAAACAACAATTATGTAGTTCAAGTTTGAATAGTATGACTATAATTAGTTGTAAATAAAAGTCCATGTTTCTATTAGTATATGTTGAAAAATAATTATAAATGAGGGTATAAAATCTAACTTCTTAGAACTTTAAGGGTGGAAAATGATCAAATTTAACTGTTGAAGAGATATTTGCTATTTTCAATATAACATGTGCAATAAAAAATCATAAAAATTCTAAAAATTTTACAAAATTGAAATCTTAAAATCTAAATTTCTAAGTAAATAAAGAAAGAATGGGAAAGAGAGAGAGAGAGATAGAGAAACATGAAAAAGTGAAGAGAGAAGAGAGAGATAATAATAAAGTAATGAGTTTTTTAGTTTTGGGGGGGAAATTTAATTTTGGGGTTTGAAATTTTGGACGGAAAAATATGTTTTGTGAGAATAAATCTAAGTCATTGGTTTTAGAGGAGATTGAATGAGAGCCACTTGATAGCTTTCTTTGTAATTTATTATATCGATATATGTGAATGTTTTTTGAAATAAAGGATGGCATGAGAAATACCATCTGTCTCATATATAAAATCAATAAAAGTTACATCCTCATTACCACATCATTCTAGAAATTGAAAGTACAAGAGAACTCATATACAATCAGAGTCGGAGACAAAAAAAAGATCCCAAAAACAGGCATCAAACCAACGTCTTTCAAAATCCCAAAAGTCATCCCTCGAGTATAGTCGACAGGAACAACGCCTTTCAAAATCCCAAACAGATATAGGTGAATGTTATCTATAATTTTTGAATGTAATGATATTTATGAGTGTATCAATGATGAATAATTCATCAAGTTGTTTCTTCTTAAAGTATGTTAAAGGTGTTTGTTCTAAAAGTAGGTTAAAATGCCCAAATATGTAAATATTTTTACAAAAAAAAGTATCATTAAAATGTTAAATTGGACAAATTTCAGTTAACCACCTACAGTTTAAAGGATTGGATATATAACCCATTTAATTCTTTTTCTGTCAATCAATAAGTCATCCTCCATTGGCAATGTTAATAAGTCACTCTCCGTCAATTTACACTATTGCATATATAATTTGAATAATTTGATTTCTAATCTACTCATGCTTAGTTATTTAAGTGTTTACTTTTGAAAATTATGTTTTTTTTCTAATTCAGAAGAAAAAATAATTCAAATCTTAAAAACATTTGAGGAAGATGAAGTAAAGGAAACGAAGAAGATAAGGTTATTTTCATTGTTATTATTATTATTTTATTATTTTTTTTAATATTATTTGCTACCCCTTAATTTACCGGTGTGATATGGTTTTCACCGAAAACTAAACTAGGGTGGCTCATCAAAAAAAAAAGTATCGGGTGGTTATTTGTCAAAGGATCAACTAAGGGTGATTTTGTAAAATTTTGCCTTAAAAAAAAACTACACTAATATAGGCGCTACCCCTCTCATCCTCCCTCGGCCATTTGTAATATCTGTAACAATGGAAGAATATGATCCAGTGAAAAGAAGGAAGAGAATGAGATAGTTTATACTAATAAGGTGGGAAATAGAGGGGGAAAAAACTATTGCACTGAGACCCATTAAAATAAAGAACAAAGTAATATGACATAAACATACCGGGATAAAGAGAGCAACTTATGCTAATTACTAGGAAGGCTATAATAATAAGGGGTTGTGGATGAAGATTTGTGAATAAAGATTTTAATTGGAGGTGTTGTTGGAATAAGGGGTTTTGGATGAAAGATTGATTTATGGATAAAGATTGAGTCGGGAAAGAATGAGATTAAGATGAAAGAACTCGAGAAGAAGGGGATTAAGTTGAAAGAACTCAGGTAAAAAATTAGACGAAATGTGAAAATTGTTTTGGGGGAGGTAATCCGCCGCCCTCGGCGGTATTCACTCTAGCGACACTAGTTCGGTCCGGCCCTACCAGTAATTTTAATCTAGCCTCTAGGTGTAGCCCTTTCGACTCTCGGCGGACCAGTAATTTTAATCTAGCCTCTAGGTGTAGCCCTTTCGACTCTCGGCGGCTTTCACTCTAGCGACACTGGCCCGACCCGGGTCTACCAGTAATTTTAATCTAGCCTCGAGAGCGAATTAAGAAGCATGGGTTGGCTCTGATACCAATTGTTAGGAACTCAGGAGAACTCACTCTTAAAAGCTAGCTGTTAAAGGAAGGGAGCCCAAGTTTATAACTACCCAACATTGATTTTCCATATAATCGATGTGGGACTAAATTTGGATCATAACAGAAGTAGAAGAAGGTAGAACAAGGAATGACAACAATGAAAGATAGTGTTAAGGCACCTACAACACTCAGCTCCCAATTGTATTAAGCGAAGAAAAAAAAAAGAGGGGGGGGGGGGGGGTGGTGGTTTGTTATAGTGACAAATTAATGGTTGAATTTTCAATTCAATTTTGCAAAGTTGACAATGAGTACTGTAACACCCAGATCATTGTAGGAGTTTGAGTATTGTTTTTGTTAGAGGTTGTATTATATTTTGGTCATATTTATGAAATGCAAATTGCTGTGTAGTTGCTTCTGTTGTATATAATACTTGATAAGAACAGTATTTTGGATTTAGTTGCTCTGTATATTTTATTGGATGTAAAAGGTTTTTTTTTTTTGAAGGAATTTATTGGATGTAAAAGTTAATAATGGTCCGTGTTCAAGTTCAATATTTAAATCATGGCTATGGTCGTTACACTTGGTATCAGAGCAATATGATAATCATTTTGCATGAGGACTAAGATTTATATTAATTTGGGGGCTAGACTGATATATTTCTTGAGGTCTAGAAGATTATCATAGTCGGTAGAATGATATACGCTTTAAGGTTGAGTATATGTCAAATAATTTCCAAGATGTATGAGCGTACAAATTTGGATGACGAAATTTTTATTAGGTGAGGAGAATGCAACACCCTAATCATTCTATATATTTGTTATTACTTTTGTTTTGTTTTTTGTTTTTGTTTTTTTCTTGGATAAAAGATGACCGCAGTCATCGCCTCATTAATGATAATTAAGGAAACTAAGTAGTATAACAAACTAAATTACAGATACACGTGCTTATCTGAAGCACAATCATACAAAATACAAAAGATAGCTTCTACGAAACCATTAACTACGTTTACGATACAATTACTCTGGAGCTTCGAAAATGAGATAGACCGGACTCCCCCATCCTACTTGAGAAGATCGCGTGTCCCTGCACTCATCCTTGACTTCTCCTTCGTTGTTCCTGATTCTCTTCACCGCCTCCTGAGCACCTACCCAATCATAAATTAGAGCAAAAATCTTATGCATAGAGTATGGTAATCTGTAATAACTATTGCGGAATATAAAATCGTTTCTTTCTAGCCAAAGGTTCCACATTACGGCTGCTATAGCTATATCCCAAGCCTTTATATCCTCTAGTCTAATGTGAATTTCTCTAATGATCCCCCAAATGTCAGTTGTAGAGTTAGGAACTTGGTTACACCCAAAACCTCTACATACTATCTCCCACGTTAGTCGCGCTTCAGGACATTGAAACAGGATGTGATTTACGTCTTCTTCCGCGGTTAGACACATCCCACAGAAAACGTCGATATTCATGTTTATCTTCTTAAGATTTACTTTCGATAGTATCGCATTATTGTGGGCCAACCAGCAGAAGACTTTGACTCTGTACGGAACATAGGCCTCCCATATGACGGATTGTACTCTACATCTCGTTCCTCCGTCATTGATCCATTTGTACATTGAAGATACCGTGAACACTTTAGAGGCATCTTTCTCCCACTATCTTTCATCTTCTAAGCTATTTCCTTGTTCCCCTTCCTGAATGACCAATTTGTTCAGAGCTTCAAATTGCGCTATACTCTCCGTACTAATATTATGAGACACTACGAATTTTAGTTTGCCGTTCTTCCGAATGTCTGCCACCGAGAGATCTAAGCTTTTCGTAGCTTCAGCTGCTTGAGGGAATTGATTTTGCAAGGTAGTTTTACCACACCATTTGTCTTTCCAGAATCTGGTGTTGTTCCTATTACCTACTTTGCATGTGATGTTAGTATAGAAGATCTCTCCTTGCTTCGCTATCCCCTTCCAGAGTAAAGAGAGTTTAGCCGACATACTTTTTCCTCCATAGCGAAATTTTCTTCTCTTACGGAATAATTCGAATGAGTAGCTCCACCATCTTTTGTGCTTGTTTGTTATTTCCCACCACCACTTGGCCAGCAACGCTTTGTTCATATCGTGGAGATTCGTGATACCTAGACCCCCGAATTCCCTTCTCTTACAGACTCTTCCCCATTTAACCAAGTGGAAACCTTTGTTCCCCTCATCCGTTCCTTTCCATAGAAATCTTCTTCTAAGTTTGTCGATCCTGTTGATGACCCACTTAGACAATTCATAGATGGACATCAGATATAGCGAAATAGCACTAAGAACCGAGTTAAGCAATATGATCCTTCCCCCAAGTGAAAGGAACCGGCTCTGCCATCCTGCTAGTTTTTTTTCAATTTTATCGATGAGGAAGTTCCAATCCTCCTTCAGCAGTGCTCCGGGTCTTATTGGCGTACCCAGGTATTTGATTGGGTATTCACTCGTCTTGCATTCTAACGGCTAAGAGTGAATGTAGAATAGTTATGAATAAAGTTGAGAAGTTATGCTAGTTGGTGGTTTGTATCATAAAAAAATCCTTTTTTTAACTCTCCTCTTTCTCTTTCTCTTTATCTTCTTCTTCTAGTTCCCGATTTTCTTTCTTTTTTTCTTTCTCTTTCTCTTTCTCCATCGAAAAATCAAATTCCTCCACCGCTACTCCGCTCCTCCACCCTACGACTAGTATCCAACTGTAGCTTCTGTGTTAACACTGGTTTGTTCATACAACATTCACTCAGTATCTAACCGTACTGAAAATTAATTGCATCCATATGAGGATATGAACTATCTTATTGACTGGTACAAGGATTTGTGGATCCGATTCATAATTGGATCCATATGAGGATATGAACTAAAGATTCATAACTTATCTTTTTCGCTGTAAAAGGATTTTAGGTTTAAAATAGTTTAAAAGTTGTCGCGACGGAGAGGAGTTTTTCTAAGTTAAAGTTGATAAAAACTTACCTTCGAACTACCATGTCACAAGAAAGATTGAGTGGATTGGCTATGATCTCAATCGAGAATGAATTTTGGAGAAGCTTATGTATGATGACTTAATTGAAGAATTTGCTTCAAGAAATGCAAAGAGAAGCATATTTCTTTGAACCAAATTGTAATCTGAATGTAATTTTGATTTTGCAAATGTAATCATATTTTGTTTGACTTTATGGTGCAATTCAAGATAATAAAAAAAACAATGCAATTATACTTTTATCAAAGATAGTCCTTACAACATGAAAATTTTCACAAATTTTGTGCTTCAACTTAAACTTAATTCTCTGAATTGTCATTTGTGAAAGGATCCGGGCCTCCACAAGTTGGTGTTCATGGATGATATTTTACCTGAGGGAACCAAAGTACATATTATGTTCGAGGCCAGGTATTTATTAATCAATTAGTGTTTTTATTGCTTAAGTTTACTATTATATGCCTTTTCCTTTTCACCATTATTTACCATTATATGCTTCTTCTTCTATTCATTTGCTTTTCATATATAATAATATTTGCACTTCGAATGGTGTGTCACTTCATGAGCTATATGTTTCCATGTCAAAAGATCGAAAACTGTCAGTGTGAAAATGATGATCTTTGTAGCATCTCTGCGGATGGTGGATACCTTATTCTTTGTGATCAATGCCCAAGGTCTTTTCACATAGGTAAATCTTAGTTTGCTAAATATTCTATAGCTTTGGAGCTTACAAAATTTTCAGTTCCTAGATTGATTTTTATTTTAAATTATGAAGTATTTTTGCATAAATTGTTTTCCATGGCTTAGTATGCATTTGGTGTTTTCCATGGCTTTGCGAAAATTTATTTTATTTGCTTTTACTTTTACCTTTTGTTGTTATATTAAAAAAATTACTAAGGGACAACAAAACATGAGCTTGGTTAGGGCAACTCGCATCTCCGGGCCGGCCCTGTGCGAGTTGAGAATGAATTGAAGTTGTCATAGGTAAGGATGATGATAAGCTAATATTAGAATCTAGAAAGGTGATTTTATAAATTTAAACTATTGATCATAAGATATCTAAAATTTTAACACATTATTTAAGATGATCCAACGATTTATTTAATTCCCTATATTAAATCATATATGTTTTTTTTATCATAAGAATGTTTTATTAACAAAGAGAAAACCAACAAATTAGTGGGTACGTATTTTTTGGTTTGTTTAAAAAGTAAATACCAAAATTAACCCTAATTTAAAATAAATTGAAAATTAACTCCACTTTTGTAGGGGTTGTTTAAAAGTAGTTAAGGTAGTGAAGAGTTTGCATCATAGAAGAACTCCAAAAAAATAATCGAATTTTACACATCGGCCCTTAAAAAATTTTAATTTACTATATATATATATATATATATATATATATATATATATATATATATATATAGATATAGGTTTTTTTTTTCCAATTTTGTTGCCCCATCAATGGGGGGTTGCCCAAGCCCAGGGGCTTGCTGGGCTTACCCCTGGGCCGGGCTCTGTAGACGTAGACATGCAGTTGATATCAAGTTCAACTTTGGCTTCAATTATTGTAAAAGAATCTCTTGAACTTTGGCTTCAATTGTTGTATATGAACTTTACTTTTTGGTTATTTATTTATTTTGTGTTTTTTTTTCCTTCTTATTTTCTTTCCTCTAAAGGCTACTTGTTAGGTATGGTTGATTCTTACTTTATGCTAAGTACAGACATGTGAAAAACATTGGGTAACGCCTCCAAATCAATAACAACCATTACCATGACACAATAATTATCAAATCTCAGAGTGATAAAATCCATCAATTAAAAGTGGCTCAAATGGCTAAAAACCATTATATAATCCGTTATTAGAAATAAGTAACACCCTTCAAGCAAGAAATTTGCTTATAACTTGTAACGCCCCCAAACCGAGGGCAACTATTTCAACTACATAATACTTATCAAATCTCATGGCAATAAAATTCATCAATAGAAGGTAACTCCAATAACTAACAAAAGTATTTAATTCATTATAAAAGAGAATAACTAAAATTATTTAAGAAATGAGACTCCTTAAAACTTCAATAAAATAATTTAAAACAATTTCAGAAATACAAATTATCAGCTTTAAAAGCTCTTTATGAAAATTTACTCCCAAGAGACATAAACTTCCAGATTCGGCAATTTATCCCCAAAAGATTTAAGCTTGCAGATCCTTCATTCTCTTCAAACACCCGATCTTGATGCACTAATCTGAAAAAGTTTATTAACAACAAAATGAGCTGACGCTTAGTAGTAATTGAATAAATATAACAAATAGCCGGTAATTCATAAAATACAGCATTACCAATTGAAACATGTTAATGCACAATCATATAACTGCAAATATTAGAACAAAAATATCTCGATTATAATTAACGCTTTTATAACATAAAAATGCATCAATAATTCAGGTGATCATACAAGCAAACATTGTAGATGCCTAGTGCAGTACTTGTCTAATAATCTACGCATCTCATACTACGTAAATAATCAGATACAAGTATTCTAGAATGCAAGGGAATATGGTACGCCCATATCTCAGTGCGGTCAATGCTTATAGTCCGGTTGACAAGGTAAACGCCACTACAGTCCGTGGTAGGAACAAACAAATTGCACAATTAAAATGTCACTACGGTCCGTGGTCGAGACAAATAACACGTGCAATTTGGTCAACACTTATAGTCCGGTTGACAAGGTAACCACTACAGTCCGTCGTAGGAACAAACAACACTCATAGAGTGGACACATTGAGAGCTAAATGAGTTACTTAGATTTTCGACTCATATACCGGTATTCAAACATGGATGTTAACACATGAAAAACACAACTACAAAGATGGTAATAACTTAAAATAACAATCTCAATATTCACAACAACATAAGGTCACTTATGTACATACATCCCAACCCAAGCTATATAAAATAATGCATAACGTTATAGTTTAAATCGACAATCCACATATATTATTGTTGCTGCTGATTTCGGTGTGGAGGCAATCAGATGAATTTATGGGTTCGTAGGAAATCAAATGGGTCAAACCTGACATATTCCACTATTGTTTGGCTGGCTCCTTGCTGCTGTCGCTGACCTGCACAAAGTTCGAAACACCGAGGCTGATCCCGACGACGAACCCTCCGACGCTCTTGTCAGTACTCAGAAAAGAATATGAAAGAGCTTTAGGTAGGCAAAGAGTGATCACTTTGTAACGGTAGGAGGTAGGGAGTTTTTATAGTCGCCGTGGGGATCTGCTTCGAGATAAGAACAAATCTCTACTCCCCGATGTGGCTGGATAGAAGCGGTTAGAACCACCTCCTAAGGATAAAGACGGATCAAGATTTCTCCATATCCTCCAGAACTAGCTTTTAATAGGTTGGGACCCGAACCTAGTTGAATAGATCCGTTCATGGGTTATTGGGCCCTAGAGAAGAGACCTAGTTCTCGTTTTAGACCCGTCTATGGGTAAGATTACTGTTTTGCCCCTGTGAACTTTAAGATTCGTGCCCAATTTGAATAGTTCCGCTTTAATCACATTTTTAGCCATACCACGAGCCCCCCACTCCTAAAGATTGTTTGCTACAACCTTTGGGGAGTAGTTTTGTTGTTTCAATGGCGTACAGGACTTTATCGGAGTTCTTAAAGGGGATTCGAATCTTGTTCGAGAGGTAACAATGTTTTTTTGAGCTAGTAACACTCCCAAGATTGTTCTTAGGCTCTTTTGGATTTTTGGTGATTTTTCTCGATTTTTATATTATTTTTCGAACCATTTATTCAATTTTGCAAAGTGATGATTTATTTTCCGAGAACACTAATTAATTATTCTAACCAATAATTATTTACCCAAGGGTTTAAAAATATTTCCCCGAATTTATAATTGTTTTTAAAATTTTTAAATTTATTTTCCTGAATTTTTAATCATTTTTTTGCAATTTTTAGGATATTTTAACAAATGCCCCCATTCAAAATGTGAAATCTAGCATATACCCCCACTATTTTTAAAAACTAAGAAATACCCCTAGTTTGGATGGAATCGTTAAAATTCTGTTAAGTTAACTTACGTGCATCACATGTAATATAGTAAAATGACCAAAATACCCCCAATAAATTTATTTTAGCAAATACCCCTATTCAGAATCTAAAAACTAGCATATACCCCCACTATTTTTAAAAAAAGGGATATTTTAGCAAATGCCCCCATTCAAAATATGGAAACTAGCATATACCCCCACTATTTTTAAAAACTAAAAAATACCCTTCATTTGGATGGAATCGTTAAAATTCCGTTAACTTACGTGCATCACACGTGACACGGTAAAATAACCAAAATACCCATTACATAAAGTAAGGGTTTCTTGAAGCAAATCTGAAAAGAGAATGAACCGTCTCCTTTCCGCTTTGCAGATCCGTATGATTTTTTCTCCGATGGCCATCTACCCCACCTTGTTATATTAGGGTTTTTAAAGAAGAAATACCCCAACCCTAATCAGTCGTTGACTCATTGTAAGCATCTTCTCCTCCTTGTTATATTAGGGTTTTTGATAGATTATGTTTGTTTGATCGTTTCAACTTGATCAATTTTGTGATGTTTTTTTTTTTCTGAATTCTTTTTTAAGGAAAATTGGTTGTAGGAAGAGCCATGAATTTTTGAAGGTTCACATCCGAATAATAAAAATATAAACAAAATAATAGAACAAAGATTCAGATGCGAACCTTCTCGAATTCATGGCTCTTCCTACAACCAATTTTCCTTAAAAAAGAATTCAGAAAAAAAAACATCACAAAATTGATCAAGTTGAAACGATCAAACAAACATAATCTATCAAAAACCCTAATATAACAAGGTGGAGAAGATGCTTACAATGAGTCAATGACTGATTAGGGTTGGGGTATTTCTTCTTTAAAAACCCTAATATAACAAGGTGGGGTAGATGGCCATCAGAAAAAAAATTATACAGACTTGCAAAGCGGAAAAGAGACGGTTCATTCTCTTTTCAAATTTGCTTCAAGAAACTCTTACTTTATGTAGTGGGTATTTTGGTCATTTTACTGTGTCACGTGTGATGCACGTAAGTTAACTTAACGGAATTTTAACGATTCCGTCCAAACTAAGGGTATTTCTTAGTTTTTAAAAATAGTGGGGGTATATGCTAGTTTCCATATTTTGAACGGGGGCATTTGCTAAAATATCCATTTTTTTAAAATAGTGGGGTATATGCTAGTTTTTAGATTTTGAATAGGGGTATTTACTAAAATAATTTTATTGGGGGTATTTTGGTCATTTTACTGTGTTACATGTGATGCACGTAAGTTAACTTAACGGAATTTTAACCATTCCATCCAAACTAGGGGTATTTCTTAGTTTTTAAAAATACTGGGGGTATATGCTAGTTTACACATTTTGAATGGGGGCATTTGCTAAAATATCCCAATATATAATTCGAATTAATAAATAAAAAATAGAATTAATCACAGTATTATTGACGTGGACGAATCTGGGACGTCCATCGCTTACTGGCGCGAATATCTGAACGATCTGAGGGTGGATCTGAGCTTTGGTGACGTGGCTGAATCAGAGGCGCTCATCAGGCTCAGGCGAGAACTTCCAAGAGATAGGACGACTATCTTGATGCGAAGACGTTTTCCCCCTCGTTTGGGGGTCGGTGGCAAGAACACTCGGCACCTATCACCGACCCTCTTTAGCCACTTTGGTAGGTTGACACGTGCCTGGGTGAAGACTGAGGTCGAGGGGTTTCGACGTGTGTCGCCGAAGTCGAGAGGGACCTCGAGAGGATGACACGTGTCTGGGTAGAGTCCGAGGTCAGAGGGGTCAGCGTATGTTGCTGAAGTCGAGGGGGACCTCGAGAGGATGACACGTGTCCGGGTTGACTGTTGACCGTTGACTGTTGACTGGTCTGAGCATTTTCTCGCGTTTGGACGTCGGTGGCAAAAGTGCTCGGCACACTTTGCCGAGGTCCAAGAGAGATTTTTTTTCTCATATTTGGACGTCGGTGGCAAGAGTGCTCGGCACAGGCTGCCGAAGTCCAAGAGATTGAAATTTTCTCGCATTGGACGTCAGTGGCAAGAATGCTCGGCGCAGGCCGCCGAAGTCTAAGAGAGATTTTTTCTCACGCTTGGACGTCGGTAGCAAGAGTGCTCGGTGCACATTGCCGAGGTCCTAGAGATATTTTTTCTCACATTTGGACGTCGGTGGCAGTAGTGCTCGGCATAGGTTGCCGAAGTCCACGAGATTGATTTTCTCGCAATTGGACGTCAGTGGCAAGAGAGCTCGGCGCACGTTGCCGAGGTCCTAGAGAGTTTTTTCTCACATTTGGACATTGGTGGCAAGAGTGCTCGGCATAGGTTGCCGAAGTCCAAGAGATTGAATTTTCTCGCATTTGGACGTCGGTGGCAAGGGTGCTCGACACATGTTGCCGAGGTCCTAGAGAAAATTTTTCTCATATTTGGACGTCGGTGGCAAGAGTGCTCGGCATACGTTGTCGATGTCCAAGAGATTGATTTTCTCGCAATTGGATGTCGGTGGCAAGAGTGCTCGGCGCACGTTGCCGAAGTCCAAGATATTGAATTTTCTCACATTTGGACGTCGGTGGCAAGAGTGCTCGGCGCACGCTGCCGAGGTCCTAGAGAGATTTTTTCTCACGTTTGGACGACAGTGGTAAGAATTCTCGACGTAGGTTGCCGAAGTCCACGAGATTGATTTTCTCGCAATTGGACGTCGGTGGTAAGAGTGCGCGGTGCACGTTGCCGAAGTCCAAGAGATTGAATTTTCTCGCATTTGGACGTCGGTGGCAAGAGTGCTCGATGCACGTTGCTGAGGTCCTAGAGAGATTTTTTCTCACGTTTGGACGTCGGTGGCGAAAGCGCTCGGCATAGGTTGCCGAAGTCCAAAAGATTAGCACGTGGCGCGCTGCCCAAAAAGCAGTGGCAACAGATTGGTGCTAAAAATCGAGAAAAATCATCAAAAATCCAGAATAGCCTAAGAACAATTTTGGGCGTGTTACCAGCTCAGAAAACACTGCTACCTCTCGAACAAGATTCGAATCCCCCTTTAAGAACTCCGATAAAGTCTTGTACGCCATTGAAACAACAAAACTACCCCCCAATAGTTGTATCAAATAGTCTTTAGGAGTGATGGACTCGTGATATGGCTAAAAATGGGATCAAATCGAAACTGTTAAAATTGGGCACAATTTTAAAGTTCACAGGGGCAAAACGGTAATCTTTGCCACAATTATTAACCACAATGTACATATAGATAACAACACTCATATGTCATAATTCCATATTCATACAAACACACCACAGTACATTAATCTCAATTTAATAGTTGCACATTCTCACATCACATCACATAAAATCTATAATAACTATTATAATGGGAGAGTTGGGGTTCACAAACAAATAAACAATTTTTTATTCCTTGGTGTGTGTGTGTCAACACGTGCAGCGCACGTGTTGGTAGATTTTGTTTTTTTTGTCCTTTTTCATTCCCTCTCCACGTGCATCGCACGTGCATTATACTAGTAACATAGAAGTACACACATTATAACAACAAAACAAACAATAAGTATTTTATAAAATTATATTCTACGAGGTATAGATATTCAATTACTTACGATGGTCGTCGAAACGACAAGTAGCTATGAGTCATCTAACAAACTCCTCAATCCAATATACATATCTTCTACAAAATCTAGGGTTCAACAAAATATATATGGATCAATATACAAACAATGGATTAATTAGATTTTACTAATAGAAAAATTATAATATAAAAATCCATTTTGAAATTTCTCCCTTCTCTTTCTGATTTCTCTCTCTCCTCATTGTTCTCTCTCTCTTTGTTTCCTTTCTTCTATTTTGTTTTGTAGTGGCGGCGGCCCCGAGGGGGTGACGAGAAAAAGAAAGACAAAGGAAGACCAGAAAAAGAAACTCCTTTTTGACATTTTTACAAAATAACCCATAATAATTATTTTTTTGCATAAAAATTATATTTAACATAACTATTCATTATTTCTTTCTATATAAAAATATTCCATAAAAATATATTTTTGGGGGCATTACACAACTCCAATAATATAATTTAAGAATTCTCCTTACAACTCGAATAATATAATTTAAAACAAATTTCAAAGTACCATTTATCAGCTTAAAAAGTTATCCACTACAAATTATTTTTAAAAGAAATAAGCTTCCAAAGTATTTATTCTCTACAGGCATCCAATCTGATACTCAACAGTAATTGAATAAATATATTAAGTAGTCAACAATTTTAAAAATACCGTATTCATATTAAGTATATTAATGCAAAAAAAAACATATAACAATATAAATATTAAAAAAAAAGAATATCTTATGAGTTAGGATTTTAATTAACTCTCATGTGTTCACTTCATGAGTGAAGAGAAAAGTTTATATTGATTTCTATTCCTTCTAAGTAAAGAAAAAGAAGAAGAAAAAGAAAAACAAAACTTCTACACATACATTGCACGTGCCGTGGGATCTGATCTGGTGCATCTGCAGGCCGTCGCCTGCCTGTTGAACCCAACAAATTCACTCATTGAGAGCCAGCCTTGTCTTCTTCCACTGTTGAATGAATGAACCTGCAGTGCTGTGCTGGAAAAGTCAAAAAAAAAAAAAAACTCCACAATCACGATCAGGAATTATTAAGTCGAAGAGGAGAAAAATTCGGGCGAGATGCTCGCGAAGCGCCTCTTCCACAAAGCCATGCCCAAGGTATCCCCTTTCTTCGCTTTCTTTTTTCTTTGTGTCGCGAATTTTAAAGCAAGCTGAGTTTTAGTGACGAGGAGTAAAAGGGAAGGGGATCGATCACGATCACCATCACGATCACGATCGCGATCGCGATCATGTTCTTTTTGTGGAATTTCCTAACACAAGTAATTTCTTGATTACATCGATTTGATCCTTTATTATTCTTGTTTAGATCTTGCCTTAGTTGAATTTCTGATTTAGGATCGTGAACAATTCGTGAAATTAGAGATACGTGTATTATTATTATTGTAAAAGAAAACTTAATTTTAATTTGTTCTTATTGAAGATTTATGCAATATGGATTATGCGAAATCTTCTTTTTGGCAGTCAAAGTGGATCAGGTGAAATCGGTCGTTGAGTTTGCCAAAAGAATCTTTCATGATTTAAGTTTCTGGATTGAGCATAGTTTGAGCTAAAATAGTAGCTCCTTGTGTTAAGTGTGTGGATGGGATAAAGACAATCGTGCAACTTCTTCCAAGTTTCATTCAGAGGGTCTAGAGAGTGACTCAGTAGTTTAGATGGTGTTTAACTATCGTTAAGCAAGTAGTGTTGGCTAAACATTTCATGACATTTTTGAGTGTCAAACTTGGCTCAATGGATTTAGTTGAGTGTGGAGGTTCGCTATACATTAAATGTTTCTTGAGGCCCTCTTCCTAAAATTAAGTGCTGTAAAAGATGATAATGTTGAGTGTATGATGTATGAGTGTAGTATCAGGATTGTTGGGGGTCTATATTGTCATTTGTCATAGGCTTTGCCTATATATATGAGGCTATTGCCCGTAATATATTTGCTGCATTTCTAATCTATATAATCAGTTTCACATTTCCTAACTTGGTATCAAAGCACTGATCCTCAAATCCTAAATTTGATGCCATGAAAAAAAATCCAAAATCAACCCCCGATCCCAAATCCAATCAACTCCCAAATTGATTCAGATATCTTATCCAAATCCAAAGCCGAGACCCAAATCCAAATCATCCCATATCCAAAGCCTGTCCCAAATTGATTCAGATCTCCTATCCAAATCCAAAGCCGATACCCAAATCCAAATCATCCCATATCCAAATCATCCCATATCCAAAGCCTGTCTAAATCCAAAGTCAAATACAGCAGCAGCAGCAGCAGAAGAAGCAGAAGAAGAAGAAGAAGAAGAAGAAGAAGAAGAAGAGACATCATCATTGACGTCACCATCACCGTTATCATCTCCCTCCTGTTCTCTTCTTCCTTGTGCTGTCGACCTGCCCCTACGCCACTGCTAGGATTTTGTGCAAACCCTTGCCGCCAACATCTCCATCTCATTCTTTCCTGTTTGTTTTGTTTTGTTTATTGGACCCGACCTGCTAGGCAGTTAAAATCGGTTTTTGGAACTAATCGGTCCAGAAACGATTAGTGATTAATCGGTTAATCGGAAAATAATCAGGGATTAAATCGGAAAAATTATTATATATATATATATATAAAATTAAAAAAAGATATATTCTCATTATGTAGCAACTCTAAATCCTAACATAAAATTATTAGGAGATTATCAAATATGAACATATAATTATAGAAAAAAACTTGTACTTTGTTTGAGCTGAGTTTAGATTCTGAATGTGGGTCGGGTCGGGTTTGCTAGTCGGTTCCATCAAACAAAAACAATCGGGGAGTATGAGCAGCGCGAGCAGCAAGAAAAGGAGGAGGTACAGTAGATGCGGGCCGAGTCAAGTATGCGACGGCGGGTCGAGTTTGGGTTTGCTCGAGAAAGAAGAAGAGAATCAGTTTGGGTTTGGGTTTGCGCGAGGAAGAAGAAGAGAGTGGTGACATGACTGGTATGAGTTTGCGTGAGAACCAGAAAGGGTTTGGATTTAAATTTGAGTTTGGCTCAGATTGAGTCAAAATAATGCAAACGAGCATGAAAATTAGATAAGGGGATTTAATCGGTTAATCGGCCACTGAAAATTGGCCGATTAACCACTAATCGGCCGATTATACCCGATTAAATCGCTAACTATTGAAATTTTATAAATCGCTAAAAAAATAATCGCTTAACCTCCGATTAGCTATTAATCGGGGATTAATCGCGTGTAATCGGGGATTTTAACTGCTTAGCCGACCTGCAAACCCGAACCCGACCCTATCCAGCAACCCGACCCGATATGCCATCAACTCGATCCAACTCGGCCCAACTAAATCTGGTCCAGCTGAACCGAACTCGATCCGACCTGGTCCAACCGAACCGAACTCAATCCGACCTGGTCCAACCAACTCGGGTCCATTGCTGCACCCATCTTGACCAAACCGAACCCGTTCAGGTTCAGATTTCAGATTTGAACCAACCTCGACTTGGATCCTCTTCGATATGAGTCAATCTGAACTAGAAGTCGCTTCTTCATCGTCTTACGGATCCATATCTTGATTTGTTAAGCTACTCATCTCCTATGAGAGCCTTTCATATATGCTTGTTTGATTGGATTCAAGATCTTGCATCTTCAGGTCTGATCGGTAGCTTTCAGCTCAGTCGGTTTAGTTCATCTGTATCCAAACTCATGTTGGTTGATCCACCTTGAGTTTGAAAGAGGGTATTGAGTGTATGATGTATATGTGTAATATTAGGATAGTTGAGGGTCTATATTGTAAATGTCATAGGCTTTGCCTATATTTATGAGACTATTGCCCTCAATGTATTTGCTGCATTTATAATCTATACAATAAGTTTCTCATTTCCTAACTAATAAATCGTGTTAATCTAGAATCAAAATGGTTCACCATCATTATTTTATGCTCCTTAGAGTAATTCTGTTACATTCCGTACTTTTGGTATCATAACTCACCGAATAATCCCAATGAATATGTCGTTCTCACTTCATATATTTCTTGGAAGATAAATGACGATACAAGGTGTTAACTAATGACTTATCTATCTTCATAAACGTTTGAATCTAAGCTATGTTTGTTCAACCCATCCGCTAAGTATTACGGAGAACATTCCTCTAACTATGTTTGTTGGAGGCATGGCTAGGACTCATGGGACCTTGTCACAGTACAAATACCTTAATATGGGATGATCCTTGTATAAGTACATAAATTTATATTGATTTATTTGTTTGCTAATTAATTTTAGGATTGTAATAACGTGGATATGAAGTATTAGTCATAACATGCATAAATTTTTTTTTGGGGGGAAAGATTGTAGGTTTGTAATTGTGGCTTTAGACTCTTCATAAGAGATTCGCTGCACCAACCAAAAATTAGTTGGTGTAAGGAAAACCACTATAGCAATACTTCTGGACAACAATTGTCGTAGTACCTAAAATTGTCGGATTGATACTCATAATACATTTATGTTAACCATTTGATTCAGTATATAATTGTACAAATGTATCAGCTTTCCCCTCCTAGCTTTTTCACTTGACTTTTTTGTAGGAGAATCTGTAGGATGTTAATGTCATGGAGACTATTCCTAAGCTCCTGTTTTGTCCATTGTTTCTTGACAAGGAATTTGGCTATATTTAAGGAAGAATTTCTGTTAGGATAACAATTTGTTGTATCTTTTTTTTTTCCCCTTTACTTTTTTCATGGAGGTTTATGCTCCATAGTCGTTCCAAAATGTGAAATGCTGCAGTGATCTACATTACTGAAAATGACATGATTTCGATCACATTTGTATCCTCAACTCCTCCTCTTGACTAATCATGGAGAATGAGTTAGATGTGTCCTTGGCACTAAACTCAGTTGACGATGTAGGCAGTAGGCTATGCTCTTCCTTTGACATATTATAATGACATCACGGTTCTAACTGTCGTATGTTAAAGTTGTGTCAGTTTGAGATTCATATTGAATGAGAGATGGTGGGAACATACCAGAGACATAGTAAACATTGCGATGTTTTATTGGATGAAACATCCTACATGAGTCTGGAGTACCATTACAGAAAAATGTTATCAACCTAAATTTATATAATGCTATTGATAACCCAAAATTTAACATTCATAAAATCACTGAACTTAAAAACTATAGTTATACTACAAAAGTAAGTTGTACAATTATAGGTGCACATTCACAAGTGCAACATACATAACAAAGATTATTGTTTGGGGGGTGGGTGGGGGGGGGGGGGGTTCTCACCCTAACATTCCTGGGGAAAAAAAACATACATAAGAAAGATGTTTGACATAATAATTTGATAACATCTTGCTGACCTCTGAGCTTATACTACCATCTTCACCCTTGTGCTGATTCAATGCTTGACTTTCTTTGTAATTTTTTTTGACCCGTCCTATTTTTTAACAGGGATCGAAGACTGTAACTAATTTGGACCTTCAAGTTGTTCTCCACTATGGCATTCCATACACATCATCTATTCTTGCTTTTGACCCTATTCAACGGCTTTTAGCTATTGGAACACTGTGAGCTAATAATTTATCGTTTTGTTTTCTCTATGCTTAATATTCCTTTTATTATAAGGTAGTATATATATTTAACTATTTAAGTAACTAATGTTAGATAACTGATAATGTCATTTAATTCCCTTCCCTTTAAAAGCCTAGGTGATTTCCTTTGGAGATAAGAATTCTTTTAGAAAACGTGTTGTTTGTTAGACCCTTGTGGAATAATGTATAATGGATTTATTGTGAAGATAGAGTGTTTCTTTTGGCTAAGATGAAGAGTTGGGAAGAATATCCTCATGAAGTTTGTTTATTTTAGGTTGAGTTAGGAACATGTATATATTTCTACAGGTTATGAATCTTATGATCAGTTTAGGGGGGCAGGGGTGCTCCGAAACCACGACTAAATAAATCTTCTGTTCGTAGGAGATAGTTCTAAAAACAGTCTGTTTTCATACATGGTGGTTGATACTTGATAGGGAAAAACTAAAAGATAAAACAAGCCATACTGCTATAGCAATAGGAGACTTATATGAACTAAGTGACAAAATAAATTAGTTTGTTTTCTTTTTTTTTTCGAAATCCATTTACAACAAAGCCCTTGTTTTGCTTTTAAACTTATTATCTAAGAAATCATACTAAATTTTCTATTATGAAATAAAGGTTTCAGTTGTATCAAAAGTTTAAAATCTAAACTCACTTGCAGCCTTATTCAATCCTCACGATTCCCAGCTTATTCCTGTTTTATGATGTCACTTCCATTCCTATTTTATACCCTTTTTCTCTTTGTTGCAGCTCCAATTTCTTTTCTTTTATTATATTAGGTTTCTATTCGGTTCTTTAACTTTTGGCTGAGGTTTAATGTCTTTTATTCTGCTACTTTTCTGTGCCTTTAGGCTGGTTCCTATTAACTCTGTTGACTGTATTTGTATTTTTTGGCTGGAGTTCTTTGAACTCTATCTTTATATGTAAAGAAGAAATGGATGAAACCTGTTAAAGTGTCTCGTCACACGACAGTAAGGAGTGAGAATACATAGCAAACCTTCAATTGAAAGCCAGACCACAAAGCGCATTGGATGAGTTGACATATCCTCCCACTTTTATGTGGGAGGATCAGGCTTGAATCCAACCTAAAGCGATTATTTGGCATGTCCTCCTCCCCATCTTTTTCTGGGCATCTAATTCATTAGAAAAGGGCCAAACCTTATCTCCGTATCTCAACTTTCCAATTAACATGCACATATCATCTTACCAATTTTTGCATTCCCCTCTTCTTCCTTCCTTAAATTTCCTCTGAACGCATATATTTCTACATGAGACGGGTAAGACTAGCTCTAGGAGTGAATAAACACATGAACTGTGTTAATTACTAATTAGAGTGAGCCACAACAATTGAAATTGAGCCTTGCAATCAGAAACGCTGTAAATGCAAATTGAACCAAGCAACCTGATTCAAACATACTTTGAATTTATGAGACCTGAAAAGAAGACAAATACTGCCATATGGTGAGGATGGACCCGGATTGA
>CM030360.1:272075519-272349739 GCA_017893485.1 Hemerocallis citrina | reverse complement strand
TGACGTTTGGACGTGTATTTATATAGTTACAAAGTTAGGGTTTGTTAGTATATCTCTACTATTTTAATGGGAGAGTTGGGATTTGTAACCAAACAACCCTAATTTTGTAATCAAACAAATCCTAACTTTGTAACCAAACAAACATGTGTAATACACGTACAAACTAAATTCAACAAATACATACATTTATATAAAAACAAACCCGTGTATACCTAATATAAAGGATGTCTCAAGTTCAAGGTCAGCCTATGCTAAAGTTTTACTTTTAAAAATATATATTTATTAAGACGTGCATTGCACGTGTAAATTACTAGTCAGAGATAATGGGAGAGTTAGAGTTGTCATTTGTAAACATAGAGTTGTCATTTGTAACCATAACAACTTACGTGTATCGTGCCTATATAACTAATATGAAGATATAAAAGAGATTTCAGGTTCGAGTCCTCACTACGTCAAAATTTTTACTTCGTTAAAAATATATTTATTAAAATGTGTGTCGCACGTGTAAATTACTAGTATTTATGAAATACAAATTGTTGTATAGCTGCTTCCGTTGTAAAGAATATTTGATGAGAAGAAAATTTTGGATTTAGTTCTATGTATATTAAAAGTTACGAACGGTTCGAGTTCAAGATTCAATATTAGTGGTTTTCTGTATTGCTTATAGCAACAAAGTTGTATCTGTCTGTTTAAATTCTTCATATGGTGTTTGATGGTCCTTAGATGATGTCATGTTGTAGGGTTAGGGTTTGTGTTTTGATTATAGTAGTGGTCCATGTAGAATCAGATTTCTTTACCCTCATGATGTTGGACTTTGTGGTTACATATACATTGCTACATCCACCATTAAAGTTCTTTATTGTGGTGTCCTTATCTCTATGCTTCTACCAACCATTTCCTTATCAATAAATGAACATTACATGCTTTTGATTTTGATTTTTTTTTTTAATTTTTATTTTCTTTTTTGCATTGTGACAACAGGATGATGTTTACATTGGTTGTTTATTATAATGAAATTTTTGTCATGAATCATAAATGCCAGTATGTGGGTGGAAAGAAGAGTTATGAATGTTACGTATTGCATAGGTTGATAACTGAGAAGGTTTGCAAAACATATTAAGGAAATTTAACTACCATGAAAACTGTTATCTTTACTATAGAACAGGAGGAGGAGAATTGGGTTACAATCTGAGGTTGATACATGATAGCACTATAATAAAGCAAATGTGGGAAGCAAAGAACATAGAAGCAGATGTTGGGTACATTAGACATATACATTGACATGTGTGAAGATATGGGAGGTGGTGTAACAATATATGCAAGTGTGGGTTGTCATGTGAATGCTCATGATACATTTGGAAACATAGATGTTTTGCAGGCATCTAGTGCAGGATTTTGTGGCTGAAGATAATATGGTTCATGATGATGAAGTAGTTGCATCCGAAGGAGAAGAACCTGATGTTAAAATAATTTGGGAACTTGAACAATTAGAAGTAGCTGATGTTGAACAACATTCTCAAATTGGTGAAGATAGAGAAAAAAACTCATGTTGAAGTGCCTTGTGATAATCAGCTTGAAGGAGAAGAAGCTCATGTTCAAATACATTGTGATCACAGAGAAGAACAAGAAGAAGAAGCACATGTTGGTACAGAATGTGAACAGCTGAATTTGAACCAAGAGCCATTAGTGATAGTGAAGAAGACAGTATCCAAGATGCGTAAGAAGAATGTCACTTCTGTTGGAAATCGATTCCATCATATTGTACTCATCAAGACGTACAAAATGATGTACTCATATGTCCAAAACCGATTTCAAATGAATGAAATATTCGCCTCCAAAGTTAGCTTGTTGAAATGAAGAATTGAACTTTTGCTTGATATGTGACATCTAAACTTAGTCCCATATCGGTAAGGAGCAAAAAGCAAATGAAGTTATAAGTTAAAAACTGAGCCAAAGGGTTGTGCCTTTAGGGGTACGAATATTTTCTCCGGAGGGAGAACACACCCAACTTGGGCGTCGGTGTGGCTTTGGCTTTCAGTAAACTTATTTTTTTTTGCAGAAATTCAGCTCTGTTTTGAGCTGGATACGGACAGTTGCAACAATTTTTGTCTGAACAGTTGCAACAACTGTTGCAGCAACTGCCGTCAGTTCTGATCTGATACGGGCAGTTGCAACTGTCGTGACAGTTTTGTCTGAACAGTTGCAGCAACTGCCACGGGATTAGGCCTATAAATAGGATAGGATTCTGATCAAATCCATATCCCATTCATAACTTTCCTATCTCCTGTATCAACATAGCATATCACAAACGCTGTCATCATATCTGATCTCGCCCGAGCCTCCATTATTCTAGTGTAAGTTAATGGAGTTCTGACTGTTGTATCTTGGGAGACGACTGCCATAAAAACCTGTGTACACCGTTGCAGAGGCAGAAATTAACGTCTTAAGGACATTGCTTCGACAAGCCTCAGTCTGTATTTATTCTTCCTTCACCATACTCAAGGTCGGAATTGAAGATAACATATCTTCTTTCTGTGCTTTGTGTACAGTGATATACACTGTTTGCGAAACAGTTCCTTTAATTCACATTTATCAAGGTTCGAATTGAAGATTCAGTATCTTCCTTTTGTTCTTTGCTGATAGTGAATTATACTATTTTCATAACAGTATAAGTACAATTAAATTTGAGTAGAAATTTAATTTGTTGTTTTTAATTTTACATTAAAAATTAATTTTGTCTACATAAGTTATAACAACTTAAGACGTTAATTTTATTCTTTTTCTTTTTCTTCTGTAGACAAGAATATGACTACCAAACCAGAACCCCCGAAAATGGTTAATAGTTTGCACAACAAGCCCGAGAATTTCAAAGGGGCTGACTTCAAGACTTGGCAGAGCAAAATGTTCTTCTATCTTACAACCCTCGGGTTGGATAGGTTCCTCGAGGAGGAAGAACCTAAGCCCGCTGAGGGGCAGACTCCTGAAACTCACAAGGAGACATTTGCAGCAGTGGATGCGTGGAGGCATTCGGACTTTCTTTGCCGGAACTACATCCTTAACTATTTGGATGAAGTTCTGTACAAGATATATTGTCCAATCACTACTGTAAAAACTTTGTGGACCCCTCTGGCCTACAAATACAAGACTGAGAATGCCAGCTTGAAGAAATTTATCGTGGATAAATTTATGGACTACAAAATGGTGGACTCTAAGTCCGTCACTGTCCAGATGCAGGAGCTTCAAATCATTATTCACGAGATGGAAGCCGAAGGCCATAAGGTTGGCGAATCCTTTCTAGTAGAAGCAATCATTGGAAAGTTGCCACCATCATGGAAAGACTTCAGGTATTACCTCAAGCACAAAAAGAAGGAAATATCCTTAGAAGATCTTGTTGTCAGGTTGAAGATTGAAGCAGACAACCGAGGTACAATAAGGTTCAAAAGCGAGGAGGCTAAAGTACATGTTGTGGAAAGTTCCAACAAGCGGAAGGGCAACTCCAACAACAAGAAACATTCCCAGAAGAGGAAAGCTTCAGATCAAGGATTCAAAGACAAGAAGCCCAACAAGAAGTTCAATGGAAATTGTTGGATTTGTGGGAAGCCTGGTCACTCTGCCAGAGACTGCCGCTTCAAGAAATCTGGCTGCACTTCAGAAGCAAATGTCACTGAGAACATGATTGCAAGCATCGATGACCTGAACTTGTCTGCTGTTGTTTCTGAATGTAACCTTGTCCAACATCCCGGGCAATGGTGGGTGGACACAGGTGCTACTCGGCACATATGCTTTGATAAATCACTGTTCTCGACTTATCAGAAACTGGACCACGAAGAAAAACTATATATGGGCAACTCTGCTGTGTCGATGGTCGAAGGCTGTGGACAAGTCATCCTGAAGTTCACGTCTGGAAAGAACGTCACGCTGAACGACGTGCTTCATGTGCCAGACATCCGCAAGAACCTTATCTCTGGATCCGTGCTCTCCAAGAAAGGCTTCAAGATTGTAATTGAGTCAGACAAGTTGGTGCTGACCAAGGCTGGGGTTTATGTTGGGAGGGGATATCTGTGTGATGGATTATTCAAAGCAAATGTAGCCGTAATTGGCAATAACCCAATGTACTCTAAATCTATGATTAATAAAATTTCAGTTTCTTATTTGCTTGAGTCTGAACAATTTTATGGCATGATAGATTAGGGCACATAAATTTTCGAAAGATGAAAAAACTTGCAAATTTAGGTTTGATTCCAAACTTTAAATTTGACAAAACTCACAAGTGTGAGATTTGTGTGGAAGGAAAAATGGTCAAGAAACCATTCAACACAGTAGACAGAAGTACTGAGCCGTTATGCTTAATCCATACTGATCTATGTGATTTTAAATCCTTACCCACGAGAGGTGGGAAAAAGTATTTTATCACATTTATCGATGATTGCACCCGATATTGCTATGTCTATTTACTAAATAGTAAAGACGAAGCAATTGCAGTATTCACAAAATACAAGGCTGAAGTAGAGAATCAGCTTAACAAAAAGATCAAAATATTGAGGTCTGATCGAGGTGGAGAATATGAGTCTCCATTTGCACAACTGTGTGAAGAGTATGGAATTATCCACCAAACAACTGCCCCATACTCACCTCAGCAAAATGGAATTGCTGAAAGAAAGAACAGAACGTTAAAAGATATGATTAATGTCTTGCTTATAACTTCTGGACTACCTACCAACTTGTGGGGGGAAGCTTTATATATGTCAAATCACATATTAAATAGAGTTCTACATAAGAAAGCTGATTCCATTCCATATGAATTATGGAAAGGACATATGCCTAATTACAAATACCTTAAAGTGTGGGGGTGTTTGGCTAAGGTCTCGGTTCCTCTTCCTAAGAGAACCAAACTTGGACCAAAAACGGTAGATTGCTATTTTCTAGGCCATGTCGAAAATAGTAGTGCATACAGATTCTTAGTGTTCAAGTCTGAAGTACGTGACATCAGTGTAAACACTATCATTGAGTCAAGAGATGCCATATTTTTTGAAGATGTGTTTCCACACAAAAGAAATAATGGAAACCCTGATCTCAAAAGAACAAGTGAAGTGTTAACTGAGAAACAGGATGAAACTCATCGTGACAATGGTGATCTGAACCAAGAAGAAGTGTAAGACCTAAAACCTCTAAGTCTTTCGGTCTAGATTATCTAACATACATGTTAGAGGCTGAACCTCAGACTTATAAAGAGGCAGTCTCATCCTTAGAGTCTCCCTATTGGAAAGAAGCTATCAATAGTGAGATTGAATCAATTCTAAGTAATCACACCTGGAAATTGGTTGACCTTCCACCGGGTCATAAACCAATTGGATGTAAATGGATCTTCAAACGGAAGATGAAACCAGATGGTTCCATTGACAAATACAAAGCTAGATTAGTAGCTAAAGGGTATCGCCAGAAGGAGGGCTTAGACTTCTTTGATACTTATTCACCGGTTACACGGATAACCTCTATAAGAATGCTGATAGCAATAGCTTCTATCTATAATCTTGAAATTCATCAAATGGATGTCAAAACGGCATTTTTAAATGGGGATCTCGAAGAAGAGATCTACATGGAGCAACCAGAAGGGTTTGTCTCAAAAGGAGCTGAACATAAAGTATGTAGACTTGTTAAATCCCTATATGGACTTAAACAAGCTCCGAAACAATGGCATGAAAAGTTCGACAATGTCATGATGAAAAATGGTTTTCGAATTAATGAATGTGATAAATGTGTTTATTACAAACAAATGGGACAATCTTGTGTGATTGTTTGCCTATATGTGGATGATATGCTAATCTTTGGTCCTAACCTGGAAGTCATCAAGACTGTAAAGAAAATGCTAATCAACCACTTTGACATGAAAGACTTAGGTGTGGCAGATGTTATTTTGGGTATCAAAATAATAAGAACACCTAGTGGCATTGAATTATCTCAATCACATTATGTGGAAAAAGTGCTTGACAGATTCAAGGAACATGGGATTAAAGGAGTATCAAACCCTTATTCACCATCTATAGTTTTGCACAAAAATACTGGTGAAAGTATAATGCAACTGGAGTATTCTCGTGTAATAGGCAGTTTAATGTATATCATGAACTGCACGAGACCAGACATTGCTTATGCAGTGAGTAAACTAAGCAGATACACCAGTAACCCAGGAAAAGGTCACTGGACATCATTACTAAGAGTACTTGGGTATTTAAAGAATACTACAAACTTTTCACTGCATTATGGTAGATATCCTGCCGTTCTTGAAGGATACAGTGATGCAAATTGGATATCTGATTCGGAAGAATCAAAATCCACAAGTGGTTATATCTTTACCCTAGCAGGAGCTGCTGTGTCATGGAAATCTTCCAAACAAACGTGTATTGCACAATCCACAATGGAATCCGAGTTCATTGCTTTAGATAAAGCAGGTGAAGAAGCAGAATGGCTTCGGCACTTTTTAGAAGATATTCCTTTTTGACCTAAACCAATGACGGCCATTTGTATCCATTGCGATAATCAAGCAGCGCTAAGTAGAGCGCACAATTCTGTATATAATGGCAAATCACAACATATTCGTAGACGCCATAATACTGTTCGACAGTTACTCTCCAATGGAATTATTTCCATTGACTTTGTGAGGTCACAGGATAACTTAGCGGATCCATTTACTAAGGATTTATCCAGAGAGAAAATTAACTGTGCATCGAGGGGAATGGGGTTAAAAGCCTAAAACAATACGAGTTACCTTATACGGAAACCTAACATGGCGACTGGAGATCCCACGGACCAGGTTCAATAGGACAACCAGTTATGAGTAACTCAAACAGTAATGCATTTGGACTCAGGTCCATCTCATTCCTAGGGTGCGAAATAAATGCATGCCTACAGAAGTATTAAAAAGATAAGCTATGCTTTTAATGACGTCCATATCTTGAAAATCACAAGTGGAGTATTGTAGGGTACTCTTTATGGATGCGGTCACCTATGTAAGTGTGAGCTGGGTCGGCTCTATGAGAACCTTGAAAGGCTGGAGTTCTCTAAAAACACTCGCAGAACTGAGATTTGTTCAGGACCAAAATGAACACAACCGAGAGATTGGATGTGAAGAACACAATGTTGTGTAGAGTTTATTGCTTGGGTATACACTAACGGCTGACGGTTCAAGATGAAATATTTTACCGATTAGCCAAGTATGTCCGATAAACTTTAACTAGGGAAGGTTCAAAGTGAAATATCTACCTATCCACGATGCGACACTATTTCAAATTGCACACTGTGCACCTGTTGTAAGGTGAGAGACGAAAATTTTCATTCATATGGGGGATTGTTGGAAATCGATTCCATCATATTGTACTCATCAAGGCGTACAAAATGATGTACTCATATGTCCAAAACCGATTTCAAATGAATGAAATATTTGCCTCCAAAGTTAGCTTGTTGAAATGAAGAATTGAACTTTTGCTTGATATGTGACATCTAAACTTAGTCCCATATCGGTAAGGAGCAAAAAGCAAATGAAGTTATAAGTTAAAAACTGAGCCAAAGGGTTGTGCCCTTAGGGGTACGAATATTTTCTCCGGAGGGAGAACACACCCAACTTGGGCGTCGGTGTGGAACTCACGCACGCGCCCGCCCGGCCCGGCCCGGCCGGACCGGACCGGACCCGGGCACGGGCACGGGCTTTGGCTTTGGCTTTGGCTTTGGCTTTGGCTTTGGCTTTGGCTTTCAGTAAACTTATTTTTTTTGCAGAAATTCAGCTCTGTTTTGAGCTGGATACGGGCAGTTTTGCAACAACTGTTGCAGCAACTGCCGTCAGTTCTGATCTGATACGGGCAGTTGCAACTGTCGTGACAGTTTTGTCTGAACAGTTGCAGCAACTGCCACGGGATTAGGCCTATAAATAGGATAGGATTCTGATCAAATCCATATCCCATTCATAACTTTCCTATCTCCTGTATCAACATAGCATATCACAAACACTGTCATCATATCTTATCTCGCCCGAGCCTCCATTATTCTAGTGTAAGTTAATGGAGTTCTGACTGTTGTATCTTGGGAGACGACTGCCATAAAAACCTGTGTACACCGTTGCAGAGGCAGAAATTAACGTCTTAAGGACATTGCTTCGACAAGCCTCAGTCTGTATTTATTCTTCCTTCACCATACTCAAGGTCGGAATTGAAGATAACATATCTTCTTTCTGTGCTTTGTGTACAGTGATATACACTGTTTGCGAAACAGTTCCTTTAATTCACATTTATCAAGGTTCGAATTGAAGATTCAGTATCTTCCTTTTGTTCTTTGCTGATAGTGAATTATACTGTTTTCATAACAGTATAAGTACAATTAAATTTGAGTAGAAATTTAATTTGTTGTTTTTAATTTTACATTAAAAATTAATTTTGTCTACATAAGTTATAACAACTTCACACAGAGCAAAGAAGAAGAGTGTGAACGACAAAGGTGTGGAAGATCCAACAAGAAAAACCAGTAAGAGGACTGCAAACAGTGCTTAGTCAAGTACTGTGACTGCAGGTTCATTGAGAGCAAACTGAATTGTACAGCTTTCTAGGTTTTGATTCTAATACAAAAGAGGAGGATAGGCACAGTAATAGTGATACTAACTACTCAGCTCCATCAGATGATGACAGTGATAGTATTTATACAGCTTTTGGAGAGAAAAATGCGGACCGTTTATCTTCTTCAGATGATGAAGTGATGTCCTTTGAACTAAGGCCAATGAATAAGAATGTTGTGGAGGCAAATAGAGAACAAGACGGGGATATGCACTTTGAGGAGGTAGCAGGGGTGGAGAACACTAAAGAAGCTCAATCAGAAGGTGAGATTACTCTAGAGCAACATCTTCCGCAGCAACATGAGGTGAATAATTGGTAACAACTTCCCCAGCAACATTAGGTGAATAATGAACAACATCTTCCCCAATAGCATGAGGTTAATAATCAGTAACAAGAGCATTTAGATGCATATATTAATGATCCTCTAGATGGTGGACTGGTTTAGTCTAGGAGAAGACTGATGGGTAATGTCCAAGTGAAAGATGTTGACTCATAGTATGGAAATTCAAAAGAGTTGATGAGAATAGTTGATTCATCTGATGAGAATGCAAATAAGGTGAACAGGTTTCCAGTAGACAACCCCAATGGCAAATTAGTTGTCCTAAGCCTTGGATTGTTGCTTGAAGATCCTATGTAGTTTAGAGATGCATTGAGAAAGTGGTGAGCAGACAACAGGAGGACATTTGCTTATGTTAAGAATAAACAGAAAAGCGTGAGAGCTAAGTGTCCAACTCTTGATTTTCCATGGTTCATACATGCATCATGGGATAGAGATGAGACTGTGTTCCAAATTAAGACATTTTAAAATGTGCATACATGTATCAGAACTTATATCAATTCCAAATGCAGCTCTACATGGTTTGGTAAGAATTATGTAGAGATATTCATAGTTGATCCTTACATGAGTGGTGAGGTTTTCAAAGCTCTAGTAGTAGAGGGAGATTTCCATCAAATGATACTATTTTACACAATGTGAAATTAAATATTTATTCCCTGAATTAAACTCATGTAGTAGAAGGAGACTGCCATCGGAGGATACTCACATGGATTTGGATCCTACTCTCATCATAAAGACTGAGTCAGATGAGACTGCACAAGTTAGGCCTAGGTATGACAATTTGTTTGTATCTATGTATTCTTTTGGGCTAAATGAATAAACTGAAACAAAAAATGGTCTAATATCATGTAGAAAGAAGAAGCTAGTAATCAATAGGGAAAACACAAAGGGTGGAAGGGGAAGAAGTGCTAAAGGGATATCAACTTCAAAATTTCCTGTTGGTTATGGTCATTTAGCGGTATGTTTTCACATACAACATTGATACATACTATTATTTGATACGTTGTTATCCTTTTTCACAATTATCTTTTCATATCCATTGTATGTGACTTCAAATTAAAATATTATTCTTCACCAAGATAGGAGAAGACAGTGATAGGTACCAGTTGGAAGAGAGACATCAAAAAGCTTTATTGGAAGATGAACTTATGTCTCGCATGGCCATGGAACATGGCCATGGAACAGTGAGAGGCAGAGGCCACAATGTGACTTAGGTTTGAACTCAACAGAGATTCCATACATGTATGTTGTCATTTAACTGGTCGCTCCTTCGAGTAAGAGTTGTGAATTGATGCATGTATATTCGTGTATTGTGCAGGTTGGCCAAGTGAGCTCAGTGCAACCATCTCTCAGGTGCCCACCACTTCAAATATAAAGGGGGAGAACTGGCAAGGTAGTTTTTTGGTGAAATGTTAATCATACTGATAATCTGTTTAGTTTTTGTTCTCAAGTATTTTGATGGAATGGATGTCCTTATGTTGTCAAGTATGTGGAATTAAGACTTGTTTGTGGTCAGTAACAAACCATATAGGAAATGGGTTTAATAGTATGTAATTTGAAAAACTTTTTGTTCGGTTTCAATACTTTATCCCAGTTTGAGTCTATTGTTATACTTATTGCTATGAGTCTTTTAAATTCTGTAATGCTACAGTTATGGTAATGCTACAGTTCAAATGTTCTATAAGATCATTTTTGTTATGTATGTTGCATTCATGTCATCGGTTGTGTGATGCTATAATGGATTAAATTTTTTGGGTTGTGAATATGAACAAGGTGATCTTTATGTGCTCTCTATCTCAATGTGCTTTCATTACATGTTACAGAATTGTCTTTATGTACCATCTATCTTTATATTTTCTCCATAATGCTGAATTGTCAACTACTTTGTTAATGAGTTTGAGCATGTTGAATTGTCCATAATTTGCATTATATGATGATTTGTCTACTGAGTTGCTACCTGTTGTTTCAGTCTGAGTTTTAGTTATTTTGTTTCATATTGATTATCAGTTTCATATTGAGTTTCAGTTACACATACAAGTGAGTTTAAATACTAAATACATAACCGAGATTCTATTGAAATATAATAATGAAATTACATTCAAACCACTCTTAATTTGTCAAGCTACAACATTTTGTCAAGACATTACAACATTAACCAGCAGCCATCACTTGAAAAAATGAAGTTCATTATCCCATATAAAGCAATATACATTGAAACAATAAACCCTTTCAAAACACCTTCAGAGAGTTTCAACTCTCCGACCTTCTGCCGTAGTACATAATTCTCTTTGGTTAACTCATCTTTCCTCATGTATTTATCACCGCTTGAAACTGGATTTTACCCTCCTCCATTGCCTTCAATTTTACTTCATCATTATCGATGCACAAATCTTAACTCATTTGAAATATTTGCAATCATCATATTGCCAACGAAGACACCCCATAAAGTATCTCTCTATATTCTTAGTTTTCCTAACAACTTGAACAATTGCATCATTCACATGGATACAATGTAGGACACCTAATGATTCGTTGTTTCTCTTAAACAGTGATTTTAAGCCAAAAGTATTTCCTGAATTTACTATAAAAAAAATTAAAAAATATTGAAAAAAAACCCAATATAAGGTGAGGCCAAAATCAACCAAATGGAGCTGGATTTTAGGAGGTCATCAAGACAGAAGCAAATTGAAGGGGGGGAAGATATACATATATACTAGGTTTGCCCGTTGACACGTGCCTACGTCTTCGGAACGGTGCACCTTATTTGATCATATAAAATAGTTTTGCAGGTCCAGCAAATTAATTGAAGTAGCAAACATAGAGCAAAAAACATATTATATGATTTTTTTTATTTATTTTGAATTATTTTTAAAGTTTTTAAAATTTTCTTTTTTTTTTAGTTTTTTAATTTTTTTAAATTTTTAAAAATTTTAATTTTTTAATTTTTTGAATAGAAGGAGGGAGAGAGAAAAAAAATAATAATTAAATAAATATAGGAGTTGTTTTGGGTGGGGGATTTGAATTTGAATTTTGGAGGGAAACTTTTGGGGGGAAAATATGTTTTGTGATGTTAGATCCGGGCCTTTGATTTTTGGGGAGATTGAATGAGAGACACTTGATAGCTTTCTTTGTGTTTTATTATAGAGAATATATATATATATAGAGAGAGAGAGAGGGGGGGGGGGGGGGGGATGTATACCAGTAGAGTTTGACGTCCGATGGGGAAGAATTCAATGGTAAGGAAGAGGGTGATGAAACTTTTGAGGGTGAGGGAGATGATGAAGGTTTTAATATATGGGAAAGGAAAGGAAAGGAAAGATTGGGAAGATTGGCAAGAGAAAGAAAGGAGGGTATTTTGGTCACTACACATTAATTTTACATGTTTGACCAGGTCAACGAACGAAATCTTAATCCATTACGGCCTTTTGATAGTTAGGGGCGTATATTGCATTTTTAAAAGAGTAATGCTTTAGCCACTACCAATTTCACTACTATTTTCTTTACTACCTTAAGTGGCATACTCCTATTAGAGAGTTCCCCCACCTACTCTATCTTTTTCTATCTATTGGAGTGTGCCACCTAAGGTAGTGAAGAGAAATATAGTGAAAGTGGTAGTAGATGTAGCATTACTCTTTTTAAAAGTATAGCGGGGTTAATTACGTTGACCCCATAGTTCATGAATGTTTTCCATAATTTACCCTTCAAAAAACTATCAACTTTATTGTGAAGAAGATGATAAATTTAATTGTTCTTTTATGTTCTCTACTGTTTACCGTTTTTGACTATCATATTTTGATTATATAAACTAGTAAATACACGTGCAATGCACGTCTGAACAATATTTTTTTATATTCTGTTTATCTATATTATAATGGGAGAAGCACGTGCGGAACACGTAAAATAATAGACTGGCATTCACTGTTCGTGATTCTTCTCCACGGGGCAGGTGAAGAGAGAGAGGGAGATGAAGAGGATAGGATTTTCGGTTTTTTTGAGAGATAGAGAGAGAGTAATAAATTTGAACGTGTACTGTACGTATTTTATTGGTTTATATTGTAGAGTTTAATTAAACATGCGTTGCACGGGTTGGGATATGGACAAATTACACTAAGGCCTTCTCCCATTATAGTAGAGAGATAATTTTCCAAAAAACAAACAAAGAGGTTAGGATAATAATATACCTATAAAGCATCATTCTGTCATGATCTTGAACTCGATTAGATCTTGAACGGGCCATTAATGGTGGAGAAATGAAGAAATTGAGGAGGAAAGGGGATCTGAGATTGAGAAGTTGGGAGATGAAACAGAAATCACAATTCTATATCTCAAAAGAAAGTATTACAACCACTATATAAAGGCAGTTGCAGGGTTTGTTACGCTAAACGACAAGCTATAATTAGCCCGTGCGCTACGCACCCTGCTTTACCCGCCAGCTAAACAATTCAAAATATACGTGCATTACATGTAAACTACTGATATACTACTGATATACTGATACAAGCTCTCAAACTATCTCTCATGTCTTCCCATGGTCTTCCCAAGCTATCGACAGCTACTCCGGTGATAGTCGGAGGTCTTGGATCCCTGACAACTCCTTTCCCCTTAACAACGAGCTTGTCCCAAGCTCGAAAGTAGGAAATTTCTCACGGAATTCATCGATATCCATCCATGACACTTCTTCACTTCCTGTACCCTTCCACTTAACCAGCAGCTGAATACCCATTCTATTCTGCTTCCTGAAAATGCGTCTGTCAAGAATGGCTTCTGGCTCTTCTTCATAGCTATAGTGTCATTTACTCGTGTATTGTGAATTGATGCATGTATACTCGTGTATTGTGCAGGTTGGCCAAGTGAGCTCAGTGCAACCATCTCAGGTGCCCACCACTTCAAATATAAAGGGGGAGAACTGGCAAGGTAGTTTTTTGGTGAAATGTTAATCATACTGATAATCTGTTTAGTTTTTGTTCTCAAGTATTTTGATGGAATGGATGTCCTTATGTTGTCAAGTATGTGGAATTAAGACTTGTTTGTGGTCAGTAACAAACCATATAGGAAATGGGTTTAATAGTATGTAATTTGAAAAACTTTTTGTTCAGTTTCAATACTTTATCCCAGTTTGAGTCTATTGTTATACTTATTGCTATGAGTCTTTTAAATTCTGTAATGCTACAGTTATGGAAATGCTAAAATTAAGAATTTTCTTGCAAGAGTATAGTTCAAATGTTCTATAAGATCATTTTTGTTATGTATGTTGCATTCATGTCATCGGTTGAGTGATACTATAATGGATTAAATTTTTTGGGTTGTGAATATGAACAAGGTGATCTTTATGTGCTCTCTATCTCAATGTGCTTTCATTACATGTTACAGAATTGTCTTTATGTACCATCTATCTTTATATTTTCTCCATAATGCTGAATTGTCAACTACTTTGTTAATGAGTTTGAGCATGTTGAATTGTCCATAATTTGCATTATATGATGATTTGTCTACTGAGTTGCTACCTGTTGTTTCTGTCCGAGTTTTAGTTATTTTGTTTCATATTGATTATCAGTTTCATATTGAGTTTCAGTTACACATACAAGTGAGTTTAAATACTAAATACATAACCGAGATTCTATTGAAATATAATAATGAAATTACATTCAAACCACTCTTAATTTGTCAAGCTACAACATTTTATCAAGACATTACAACATTAACCAGCAGCCATCACTTGAAAAAATGAAGATCATTATCCCGTATAAAGCAATATACATTGAAACAATAAACCCTTCAAAACACCTTCAGAGAGTTTCAACTCTCCGACCTTCTGCCGTAGTACATAATTCTCATTGGTTAACTCATCTTTCCTCATGTATTTATCACCGCTTGAAACTGGATTTTACCCTCCTCCATTGCCTTCAATTTTACTTCATCATTATCGATGCACAAATCTTAACTCATTTGAAATATTTGCAATCATCATATTGCCAACGAAGACACCCCATAAAGTATCTCTCTATATTCTTAGTTTTCCTAACAACTTGAACAATTGCATCATTCACATACATACAATGTAGGACACCTAATGATTCGTTGTTTCTCTTAAACAGTGATTTTAAGCCAAAAGTATTTCCTGAATTTACTATTAAAAAATTAAAAAATATTGAAAAAAAACCCAATATAAGGTGAGGCCAAAATCAACCAAATGGAGCTGGATTTTAGGAGGTCATCCAGAAAGAAGCAAATTGAAGGGGGTGAAGATATATATATCTCTACTACTATAATGAGAGAAGGCCTTAGTGTAATTTGTCCTTAACCCAACCCGTGCAACGCACGTGCTGGTAGATTTTTTTTTGCCATTTTCATTCCCCCAATTTTATCCACGTGCACAGCACGTGTATAATACTAGTATATATAGAGAGGGGGGGGGGGGGGGGGGGGATGTATACCAGTAGAGTTTGACGTCATTAGAGGATGGGGAAGAATTCAATGGTAAGGACGAGGGTGATGAAACTTTTGAGAGTGAGGGAGATGATGAAGGTTTTAATATATGGGAAAGGAAAGGAAAGATTGGGAAGATTGGCAAGAGAAAGAAAGTAGGAGAGTATTTTGGTCACTACACATTAATTTTACAAGTTTTACGGCCTCTTGGTAGTTAGGAGCGTATATTGCATTTTTAAAAATATAGCGGGGGTTAATTAGGTTGACCCCATAGTTCATGGGTGTTTTCCATAATTTACCCTTCAAAAAACTATCAACGTTATTGTGAAGATGATAAATTTAATTGTTCTTTTATGTTCTCTACTGTTTACCCTTTTTGACTATCATATTTTGATTATATAAGAGCATCCACAGTCGTTTGCTAAAATTTCCAAATATCCAAATTATAGCAAACGATCCCCAAAACCATGCTGCAGTCGTTTCTCAAATTTGGATAATATGGCAAATCTGCTATTTCTATTTCTCAAATATGAGAAACCATATGAGCTTTCTCAAATTATAGAGGACGAGGTATGATACCCCGTCTCTTCTATATAATATTTTTTTAATCTTATCAAACGGAGAATGATACAGCGTCCCACATAATTTTTGTTTTTTTTTTTTTAAAAAAGAGGTAGGACGGGGAATGATACCCCGGACGGGGTATCAAACCCCGTCTCTCTAATTAACGAAATTTTTTTTTTTTTTAAATTGTTCAAACGGGGAATGATACCCCGTCCAACCTATTTGACCCATTTCTGAATTCGTTGAAAATCCCTCAGACGGGGATAGATACCCCGTCCGGGGTATCATTCCCCGTCCGGGAATTTTCCTTTTTTTTTTTTTTTTTTTTTTTTTTTGTTATTTTTGATTCCTACTTTGCCCTCCAACGGATCTATTCAACGGCTCTTCGTTCTCTCCAACGCATTCTTTTTCGTATCTCAACGGCTATTAATTCCCCAATGTCTATAAAAAAACACAGTATAAATAACACTCGGGGGTGTAAAAAGATTAACAGCAAACAACTAAACCAACCAAACTAGTCATCCTTCTTCACTCCGAGAACTTCACACCGAGAGCTAATCCTGAAATAAAATCTCTAGCAAGAATGGCAGCTCCATCCAGGGGATCAAGAGGGAGAGCGTATACAACAAATGAAGATGTGATTCTTTCACAGAGTTGGATAGCAACTAGTCAAGATCCAACAGTTGGTGTGGACCAATCGGGTAGCCAATTTTGGGATCGTATATTCAACACCTTCAAAGCAATTTTAGGCAGTCCGACGGATCGAACGTCGGCATCGCTTAGTAGTAGATTTCACGTTATTTCCAAAGACGTGTCGCTATTTGCTGCTAAATTGGCGAGTGTTACAAATAGAGCAGCGAGTGGAACTACGGAGGCTGACAAAGTATATTTATTTAAATCTTTAAATTAATGTTTTTTGAATGCATTGTGATTAGAGTTTTGAATTGAGTGTTGTTTTGTTGTACAATTTTTCCAGATAAGGGAAGCAAGAACGGAATACATGCAATCTACTGGAAAAGCTTTCCGATTTGAAGAATGTTATCAACTGCTGAAAGATTTACCCAAATTTTCTCTACGTACGATTACTGTCTTTGAGTACGGCCTAGGAACACAATCACTTGATGTTAGTAGCAGTCAACATATGCCTATAAATGTTGACTCTCCCAACTCCGACGTAGCGGCGGGAGGTGAATCCTCTACACCACTGTCCCGGCCCCCCGGGCGCAAAGCAGAAAAAAGAAAAGCGAAAAATAAAGGCGACGGTACTGACGAGGCTATGCTTGAAGAGACGAGAAGATTTAACTCTTGCTACATTGAGACACAAGGACGCAGATTAGAAGCGACGCAAATGAAAATTGCTTTGAAAAAGAAAGACCAGGATATGAAAGAGCAAGCCGAGGAAGATCGAATCATGGGGTTGGATCTGTCAAAATATCCGGATGAGCAACGTTATTATTTTATTTGTAGACAACGTCAAATCATGGAAAAACGAGGTTTCATTAGGGATTAAAATGTAAGGCAATTTAATATTTCTGTAATAGTTTGAAGAAGTGAAATATTTGTATCGTCAATTTAATATTAATTCCTATTTCATAATTATGTATCGAAGTATTAAGTTATAATTCTTCCATCATTATATGAAATATTAACTTTTAGATTAATTTTTCCACTACAAGCATGCAATTAAGAACAGTATGAAATACAATCTTCCCATCATGCATAGTACGAAATAAATTGCATATCAAAAGACATTGAAATTAGTACCACATTGGACAAAACATAAAAAGATACCATTCATAATAAGAAAAATTAAAACTCTAAATAATACAAGTCAATCGGCTTCCCCAAATTCGTTCCAAATATGCTCAACCAAATCTTGTCGAAGCGTATGATGGCGCTGTCGATCATGTAAATCAACGCTTCGTGCTAAACGAGTTGTCTGTTCTGTTGGAGAAGTTGTATTAGGTGTTACGAATGTAGTTGATAAATTCTGTTCGTAGTTATAATCCTGTAAACCTTCGTCTCTTTCATCCTCCACGATCATATTATGCAAAATAATACAAGTCTTCATTATATAAGATAGACTATCAGCATCCCACATTCGAGCTGGCCCTTTTACAATCGCAAACCTAGCCTGTAAAACTCCGAATGCCCGTTCAACGTCTTTACGTGCACCTTCTTGCATCTGAGCAAATTTTTTCTTTTTCTGTGTCTCAGGTGCAGTATAGGTTTTGACTATAGTAGCCAATGGTGGGTAGATTCCATCCGCCAAATAGTACCCCATGGAATATTGATGATTGTTTACAACAAAATTAGCAGGAGGTGCACAACCATTAAGAATATCATTAAATAATGTTGATCGGTTAAGTACGTTCAAATCATTATTGCTTCCCGGCATGCCAAAAAATGAATGCCAAAACCATAAATCATAGGACGCAACAGCTTCAAGTATAATTGTTGGTTCATGGACATGACCTGTATACTGACCATGCCAAGCTGCAGGGCAATTTTTCCAAACCCAGTGCATGCAGTCTACACTACCCAACATACCCGGGAATCCACGGTTTTTATTCTCTTCGAGGAGCCTGTTTACATCATCTGCGTTTGGTTTTCTTGTATATTGCTGACCAAAAATATTAACTATTGCTAAACAAAAACGACGTACCGTTTTGAGTACAGTAGTTTCCCCGATTCTAACGTATTCATCGACTGCATCAGCAGAAGATCCATACGCTAAATACTGCATTGTTGCTGTTATTTTCTGTATTGGTGACAAGCTAGGGGCGTTTGTACCATCTAACCGTTGTTGAAAATACTGATCATAACCAACACATGCTTCAAGTATCCTCATGAAAAGAGGACGACGCATTCGAAATCGCCATCGGAAAATAGAATCAGGGTAAATAGAGTTGTCACTAAAATAATCCCGCATCAACCGGTTATGGCCTTCTACTCTCTCGCGGCGAATGTAACGTCGATGCAAATCTCGTTGTGAAGAGAGATTACGCAAAGCTCGTTGCTGCATGCGCCTGTTGAACATGATCGCGACATCGTCTTCTTCGTCCCATTCATCAGAGGAGTCAGTGGACGTTGAAGAAGAAGAGAACTGAGACATTTTTTAGATGATTGTATATGTTGAAGGAGTAGAGAACTTGGAATGATTTGTTGTTATTAAATAGAGAAGAAGTTGAACCCCTTCACGTGATAATGTACCTAGCCTGTAAAATTTTGATGTAACGTTGTACCCTTTAACTTTGATGTAACGTTGTACTCTTTAACGTGAAGAAATGGTGTATCAAAAGTAGGAAAAAGACAAAGAAGGAGTCCATTCATATTAATTACCAAATTACCAAATTACCCAAGGTTGGCATGCGTAGACTTATCTTCTCCACTTCACAAACATTAATTACCAAAGTAACACAAACTCTTAATATGTCTAATCAAATTGTGTGTTTGGCACAAATGAAGGAGTTCGCCTGGATTCCTCCGAACCATCTGTACGCTGCGAAGTGGAAGGGCGGTGCCTCGATATCGATCGCCTTCCTGATGTTGCTATCGGTGGAAGTGATTCTCGTAGCACCGTTTTGTCAATAATAAATTTCCGGAGTAGACAATTATTCCTCGACAATTTCTGGCATTGTCTGTACAGCTCCTCCTACAAATAAAGTAGAAATATATGGTTAAACAAAAATTCATTCAAACAGGTGCAGAATTTACAGATTGACTCAAGTTCTTACGTATGATTGATCACCGCGTTGCTGAAACTCAAAAGTATCCTGACTCAGATTTTCTGTTATTGTACCGCCCGTAAATAAGGGTGCTTCAACAAAGGGTTGACCAAACAAGGCTGGTCTGTCAAGCACCGGTGGTGCAATATATTGTGTGGGCATATAATAAGGAGGTGCAGGATATGGCAAATGTGTTGATGGATCGCTGCAACCAGCTGCTCCTATGAAATCAACGTTAGCACCATGCGACAGTTTAGGCATAATAGGGCCAATTGAAACCTTCGCCCAATACTGATCATATACCCTCTGTGGAACTGGACAGACCAGTCTAGAAGCTTCAAGCGGCCCGACGTACTCATGTGGATTCATTCTAGACATGGTTTTAGGAGGAACTGATGGGATAGCAATAATGCCTTCTACTTGCCGGTAACATCGGTCACCGAGGTACCATACTCCCTGCATTCAAACTATTATTAGGGGGAAAAAATTTAACTTAACTAAGTATTAATTGAATAAATGTACATATTAATACCTGATTATCATGAAGGAAGATACAGCGGTTGCGGGATAAGATCATGGCACATTGAACATCATACTCATTCTCATATTTGGTTCCTTCATACGGTTGCCATATAATAGATGCTGATGATCTCATCTCTAGCTGACTGCGGGCCATTTGTATATTGTAACGTATAAGATCACTACTTGTATCATCCAAATTACAGCGATTCCAACGGGATATTTTTGGTCGGATATCAGCATTTTTCAAATGGACTGTAAAGTTTACGTCACGCCTACACATTGGTGTACAAATGCTTGTGTATTCATATGCCCAGTACTGAAACCAACACATATAATAATATGTGACAGATTAAAAATTAGAACATTATTATTTTGGTTTTTAAAAATTGTAACAAAATAAATAACATTAAACATTAAGATTACCTCTAGTACTTGCCACGGACCGTTAAATGATTTCAATTTAAGTCGGCTACAAGCATCCAAAGAGAAATATAGCAATGCCAAAGACGGACTACCCCAATCATACGTACCAACAATAGTCACATCTTCAAATGCATTAAGTAAACCACATCTCAATACACCGGTCGCATTGGGTAGAAGAAACTCACCCACAAAATATATGAAGAAAGCTCTGGCAACTTTCACTGCCACTTCATTATCGGCTATAGCTGCATCTATCCAATCTTTCGTAAAATACTTTTTTAGAAAAGAGATACGTATACCGTGAGATTTTCAATCTTCCGGTGTAATTTCTGGGAAAAAACGAGACTGGACAACCTCAAAAGGATATGCATCGTCGTTACATGGCGGCAACGAACCGACTCCAATAGATAAATCCGTTAGCATCGCCCAGTCTAATGGGGTAAATCCCAACTCACCGGCAGGAAGGTGAAAAGTGTGGGTCGTGTCCCACCATCTCTCAACCAACGCCTCAACAAGACGAGTAGATGACTTCTCTGTATCAATAGTAAAAAAAGGGGACCAACCAGCATTGTCGATGAGATGCTCTATTGAAGGAACATTGCGAAGTACCTTGTATGCTTTAATCGGTCCCTTCCAATTGCCTCTGAAATTAACAAATCCACCGACAGGTTCATCCGTAATCACTTTGCAAATGTGCCGTCCGTCGTCGACAACTTTTACCCAATGTGATGGATCGCTGGTATTCATTAGCCCAGTTGTTTCTTCTTCATTCCTGTTTTGTGCGGGTGCGGACTGTGTTGATGCAGAACCAATGTCTGAATGCTTTGATTTTACCTTTCCAATAAATCGCTTGATTGAAGAAGACATTATAAATTGTATATATCTTGATTTAGATAAGTATTAAGAAATTTGAAAAGGAAAGAAGCTAAAAGAAAAAAAAAATTCAGTCGGAAGCCCAGAGCAAAGAAGCTAAATTTTTTTTTTCCTATGAGATGCCGAGAGCAATGCATTGTTCCAATCCCTTGATCAAAATTTATAGTCACAATCCCCACCAATTCACTGATTGAAGCCAAGGGTGTTATAGTAATCTCACACAATAAAGTGGGAACAAATTCATCCCATCCAAGACTTTAACACCCCATGCCAACAAAATAAAGCTACTTTCGGCCCCTTAAATCATGGACGGGGTATGATACCCCGTCTGACATTATACAGCTATTTTTTATTTTTTTTTTTTAATTTTATGCGAGAGACGGGGAATGATTCATTCCCCGTCCTACGACATTTTAAAATTAAAAAAATAGGGACGGTAAATCATACTCCGTCTGTAACGAATATGAGAAAAATTTAGCAAACGACGAGTGCAAGGACTTGGTCCATTTCTTATTACTGTAGCTCCCATTTTTTGAGAAATAAGAAAAACGACTGTGGATGCTCTAAATAATTTTTTAAAAAACAAACAAAGAGGTTGAGAGGATAATAATATACCTATAAAGCATCATTCTTATTCGTTCACCTCACCTCCACCCTGATCGCCCAGGCCCTCCACAACCAAATCTACTTTCATTTGTGAACTCCATCCTGTCCACCTGATGCTTTACCTCCATCCACCTAACCACTTCAGTTCCTTATTCGAATCTCTTGCCTTGTTCCTATACAGTCGATCCCCTCCTAGCCCCATCGTCTCCACTTCTTCATTCAAGAAATCAGAATTGCTACTACTTTGTAGCTTCCCAAATTCAAATATCACCTTCCCTCTCTCTCTCTGGGATCCCTAATTAATTCTGTCTAAAGCCGGAATCGAACCTGAGGTCTCTCTCTATCTCTCTCTCTCTCTCTGGCATTCGGCCGTAGCCGCTCACATTGGGAAGAGAGTGATTTTCCAACATCCTTAATTAATTCCGTCTAAGGCTGGAATCGAGAGAAGCTTTGCCAACTGCACTATAAGTGCTTGGCTCTCGTATTGTTGGGATGTTTATTCACCTTTTTGTATTTTTTTGTTGTATGTGCACATCAGTTTATATATATATGTGTGTGTGTGTGTACGGGAAAAAGGGGTATGAGCAACTTGCTCATTTAGTAAATAAGCAACTGATGATGTGGCATACATGTGATTGGAAAATCATTAAAAGGGTTAGTTGTCCAATGTATCACATGCATGTCACATAATCAATTGCTCATCTACTAAATAAGCAAGTTGCTCATATCCCTTTTACCCTATATATATATATATATATATATATATATATATATATATATATATATATATATATATATATAATTTTAAAAAATCTCATATCCGCAATCTGCAATTCAATCTCTTTGCTTTGAAAAAAATCGTTAAAAACATGAATGCACACACAAAATGTTTGGCATATTGGTCTCTTATATGTATATTTTACCTCTTATTCTATTTCTTTACATTGTTACAATTAGGTCACTTTACACACAAAAAAAGGGGGGAAATGCATTGCTCATACAAATTACTTGTATTATATTTTCATCTAGTGTATGAAAATTTTGCTTACAATCAGAGTGTGTATACTTAGGTGAATATGTGGCCTTAAACATTTTAAGCAACATTTTCTTAACAGCTATAATGCATAAGCACATAGATTCTATAAGCATATGCATTTTCTCAACTAGGGTTTTGCAGTGGCGACAATATCCAAAAGCAGGGGCGGTGACATAGGAGGACGCAATCATGATGAACAGATGAAGGCATTCAACAAAAGTGGGCTGGTCGATAGATTTCTGGGGAAATTGGAGCAAAAATTCGCAAGCAAGACTGCTGCTATTAAGGAGTTCGTATGAAAGACAGTGAAAGGGCGCCCAAGAAAAGTTCGCAACAAATACATCAAGGAATTGCAAAGATTCGGACTTAACACACACACACACACACACACACACTGTTTCTTCTATCGACATCTGAAATCCAAGGTGTGGAGAGTAATAGTGAGTGGAACCTGAGCTGGTCATGCCACTGAAGTTACAGGGTATTGAGCCCAAATTCATCAAGCTTCACAAAATGCAGTTTTGAATGATGTTCTCTCCACTTACTTGTGGGACACTTGTGATCGAGTATATGAGAAGATACAGTTTGAGAGAGTAAATGTTCAAGCAGCTACACCATAAAACTATTGTTTTGACTTTCAAACTGGAACCCAAGCGTTGTCATGAGTTTTACACATTTCGAGCATAAGTGTTCTTCAAGGAGCATCTTTGAGAGCTAGTGTTTACTTATTGGGAGCAGTATTCTAATAAATTGCCGATTCTGACAAAACTAGTTATAGTTAGAGTGTTTATAGGCCAATATTTCTCGAACGCCACTACAAAAAGTGGTTGAGTTTCTTTCATGCTTTAATTTAGTTGGTCATATAGACCATGGATATATGTGGATACCATAAATAACACAAGACATTTGAAAATATGTTGGGCTTTAGCCATTATTGGAGTAGTACAAGATATTCTTCTACAAAGATAAATCGTAGAGTTTTCAGTACAAGAGTTGAGTGACTTTCAACATGATATTGCTCCAACTTTTACAAAGAATGTTAATGCGCGCATATGGGTATGGATGTTCATCAAGAAGTTGGGCATAAGAAAAGAGAGCTTGTATCCGAGGAGGATAGTAGCCGAAAGACGGTATGTTGTAGGGAAATATTGAGAAGAGATGATCACAACAGACATGCTTTACAAAGTGAATGTTTTACATCTTTGGACATTTCAAAATCAATCGAAGAGATGGAGAAAGATACTTCATCACTACTGAGTCATAGTAATCCTTTGGTTGCAAGCTTTGGAGTGGATAATCCTATTGTGTTTGTGAAGAAGAATGAAGTATATCTAGCTACCTCAAGGTGATTCTTATAAAACCTTCTTGAGGAACATGTATTCATAATAGTTGGGGAAGGTTCAATACTAGATTTGAGTTGCAATATTGGGAGGATCTTAATCACTAGGGGAAGAAGTAGGGGGGTAAGGGGTCCAATAAGATTGCTAAGGATTCACTGCTATCTAAGTAGACTAATAACTCATCTATACATTCTTATTTTTCGAAAAAACAAAGGTGAGATTTCAGGTCGGAAGGATGAGACCCTCATCCCCATGAAGGAGGAAGGAGGTGTAGTTGTTGTGAAGGTTGTGTTCAAGTACCGAACTTTTCAATCCGTGTAGGTTGAGCGATTCTGGTAAGAGTTTCCAGACGATGAGGATGAGCTGTTCGATGTTGGCATCAAAGAATTTGGCGCGGCTCTTCGTTCTTGATATGGTTGGAAGCTAGGATGTGGGATAAGTTAGAATAGAGATAAGAAGGTCGACACGAATCTACGTTCATGGAATGGTTGGAAGCCAGAATACGGGATAGGTAGGGATAGAGATAAGAATACCGTGCTAGGCTAGAGCGTGAGATACTCACTAGCTCATTTTTTTCTTGCTTATTTCCCTGATAACAATTTATACTAAGCTAAGTTGTATGTATTAAAGTTGTGGAAGAACAGACATGCAGTTGAGAGTTTTCTTTATCAAGTTCTACTTTGGCTTCAACTATTGTGAATGGATCTCCTGAACTTTAATTTTTTTATTTTATTTATTTATTTTTGCTTTGTATTTTTTTCTTCCTTTCTCTCCTGAAAAGCTACTTGTCCGAAGAGTGACATGAGATATGTCCTAATCACCCTAACTTTCTGAAGAGTGACAAGCCGATCCCTCGCGACTTTGACCAATGGCTACAGACAGCACGACCTCACTGAGGAGGGTCAATATTCCGAGTATTAAGTTTCTTTGTAACTGTTTAGTTTGATCACACCGGCTAACCAACTATATATTAGTATATATTAGGCTTGAGCGGATGTTGGTATTTCTAGGGGCGGTTGCGGCAGACGGCCTAGCATACTGAGCTTGGCATCACTACCTCAACTCCGACGAACGCCGCCCACCCTCGACTTCCCTCTCCTCCTCCTTCTCCCACTCCTGTCATCCCCGCCACCCCTTCCATCCTCGCTAGGCCCTTGTTCCACTGGATGCCACCTAATCACCTGCCGGCGACATCTCCTCCTCCGGCATCCCCGACGCTCCCAATCTAGTTCCCAGTCATTCCTCTCCTGATGTTGATTGCTGATTGTAGCTGATGGCCTTGGCTTTTCTATTCATGCTGTGCAAGGGTAGACTGCGGGGCCGGCCCGGAGATGTGGGTTGCCCTAGCCAAGCTCATGTTTTGTTGCTCCTTAGTAATTTTTTTAATATAATAACAAAAGGTAAGGTAAAAGCAAATAAAATAAATTTTCACAAATCCATGGAAAACACCAAATATATACTAAGCCATGGAAAGCAATTTATGCAAAAATATTTCATAATTTAAATTAAAAAACAATCTAGGAACTGAAAATTTTGTAAGCTCCAAAGCTATAGAACATTTAGCAAACTAAGATTTACCTATGTGAAAAGACCTTGGGCATTGGTCACAAAGAATAAGGTATCCACCATCCGCACAGATGCTACAAAGATCATCATTTTCACTGACAATTTTTGATCTTTTGACAGGGAAACAGATAGCTCATGAAGTGACACACCATTCGAAGTGCAAATATTATTATATCTGAAAAGCAAACGAAAAGAAGAAGAAGCATATAATGGTAAACTTAAGCAATATAATGGTGAAAAGAAAGAAGCATATCTATACTATTATTAGGCAAAGCCCCATTTTGATGGCTTTTTACTATCATGCCCCCATAAATATTAAAGGCTAAAAAAATATATAGGGTTAAAAAATGTAATTTGCATGACTAGCCATAAAATGCATGTTAAAAAATCTATACTATTATTAAGCAAAGCCCCATTTTGGTGGCTTTTTACTATCATGCCCCATAAATATTAAAGGCTAAAAAAATATATAGGGTTAAAAAATGTAATTTGCATGACTAGCCATAAAATGCATGTTAAAAAAACAATTAACATGAGCTAAACTGCATGTTAAAAAATAAAATGAGCTAAACTGCATGTTAATCTATACTATTATTAAGCAAAGCTCCATTTTGGTGGCTTTTTACTATCATGCCCCCATAAATATTAAAGGCTAAAAAAATATATAGGGTAAAAAAATGTAATTTGCATGACTAGCCATAAAATGCATGTTAAAAAACAATTAACATGAGCTAAACTGCATGTTAAAAAATAAAATGAGCTAAACTGCATGTTAAAAAAATAATTAACATGCAGTTTGAATTGTGTTCCATGCACAATTTATTCATAAGAAAGTTTGCTCCTATCAAAGCCAGTAGGTCTAACACATGCATGCAAATATCAAAATGAATAAATTGTGCATGCATGTCTGCATGCAACCTCTTCGGTGACTTGCCCCTTCCTCAAAATTCTACACATCTTTATAGACGTGCATAGCACGTGCATTATACTAGTAATGGTAAACTTAAGCAATAAAAACACTAATTGATTAATAAATGCCTGGCCTCGAACATAATATGTACATTGGTTCCCTCAAGTAAAATATCATTCATGAACACCAACTTGTATAGACCCAGATCCCTTCACAAATGACAATTCAGAGAATTAAGTTTAAGTTGAAGCACAAAATTTATGGAAATCTTCATGTTGTAAGGACATATCTTTGATAAAAGCATAATTACATTGTTTTTTTTTAAATCTTGAACTGCACCATATAGTCAAACAAAATATGATTACATTTGCAAAATCAAAATTACATTCAGATTACAATTTGGTTCAAAGAAATATGCTTCTCTTTGCATTTCTTGAAGCAAATTCTTCAATTAAGTCATTATACTTTAAGCTTCTCCAAAATTCATTCTCGATTGAGATCATAGCCAATCCACTCAAATTTTCTTGTGACATGATAGTTCGAAGGTAAGTTTTTATCAACTTTAACTTAGAAAAACTCCTCTCCCCTGCGGCAACTTTAACCTATTTTAAACCTAAAATCCTTTTACAATGAAAAAGGTAAGTTATGAATCTTTAGTTCATATCCTTATATGGATCCAATTATGAATTGGATCCACAAATCCTTGTATCAGTCAATAAGTTAGTTCATATCCTTATATGGATGCAATTAATTTTCAGTACGGTTAGATACTGAGTGAATGTTGTATGAACAAACCAGTGTTAACACAGAAGCTACAGTTGGATACTAGTCGTAGGCTGGAGGAGCGAAGTAGCGGTGGAGGAATTTGAGTTTTCGATAGAGAAAGAGAAAGAAAAAAAGAAAGAAAATCGGGAACTGGAAGAAGAAAAGAAAGATAAAGAGAAAGCGGAGAGTTAAAAAAAAGGATTTTTTTATGATACAAACCACCACTACCATAACTTCTCAACTTTATTCATAACTATCCTACATTCACTCTTAGCCATTAGATTTATTAATATTTCTTTCCAAAAATAATATAATTTATTAAATATAAAAAATGGCATTTTGGTCACTTGAAATATCCGCTCTCTAAGTTTTCTTCCATGTTTCATTTTCATCAATCACCCTCTCTCAAATTTTTTTCAATATTCAACGAATATAGTAAGTTTTTCTCCACTATAAATCATTGAAAAATTAGATTTTAATTTATCTAAATAAACTAAAAATATTAGGTTTTTCTAAAATAAAATCAAAGCTATGCATATCACATTATTAGCCACTCACTAGGGTTCGGGCTATTTTCTTATATTTATGGGGATTGTCAGATATTCGTTCATTTTTTTAATATTTATTCATAATTATTATTATATTATTGAAAAATTGGTCGAAATTTTTTTTTTATTTTTATTTTGAGACGATTCGTCACGAGTTCAAACCCGACCCTGGGGTAAGCCCAGCAACCCTGGGCTTGGGCAACCCCCCATTGATGGGGCAACAAAATTATAAAAAAAATCAATATATATATATATATATATATATATATATATATATATATATTAAAATAAAGTTTTTTAAAGGCCTATGTGTAAAATTTGATTATTTTTATAGAGTTCTTCTATGATGCAAACTCTTAACTACCTTAACTACTTTTAGACAACTCCTACAAAAGTGGAGTTAATTTTCAATTTATTTTAAATTAGGGTTAATTTTGGTGTTTACTTTTTGAACAAACCAAAAAATATGTACCCACTACTTTGTTGGTTTTCTCTTTGTTGAGAAAACATCCTTATGATAAAAAAAACATATATGATTTATATAAAGAATAAAACTAATCGTTCGGATCATCTTAAATAATGTGTTAAAATTTTAGATATTTTATGATCAATAGTTTAAATTGATAAAATCACCTTTCTAGATTCTAATATTAGCTTATCATTTCATCCTTACGTATGACAACTTCAATTCATTCTCAACTCGTGACGAGTCGTTAAAAAATAAAAATAATAAAAACCCGCGACCAATTTTTCAATAATAAAATAATAATTATGAATAAATATTAAAAAAAGGAACGAACTTCCGACAATCCCCGTAAATATAAGAAACTAGCTCGAACCCTAGTGAGTGGCCAATAATGTGATATGCATAGCTTTGATTTTATTTTAGAAAAAACTAATATTTTTAGTTTATTTAGATAAATTAAAATGTATTTTTTCAATGATATAGAGTGGAGAAAAACTTACTATATTCGTTGAATATTGAAGAAAAATTGACAGAGGATGATTGATGAAAATGAAACATGGAAGAAAACTTAGAGAGAGGATATTTCAAGTGATCAAAATGCCATTTTTTAAAATATATTATTTTTGGAAAGAAATATTAATAAATCTAACGGCTAAGAGTGAATGTAGAATAGTTATGAATAAAGTTGAGAAGTTATGCTAGTTGGTGGTTTGTATCATAAAAAAATCCTTTTTTTTAACTCTCCTCTTTCTCTTTCTCTTTATCTTCTTCTTCTATAGTTCCCGATTTTCTTTCTTTTTTTTTTTCTCTTTCTCTTTCTCCATCGAAAAATCAAATTCCTCCACCGCTACTCCGCTCCTCCACCCTACGACTAGTATCCAACTGTAGCTTCTGTGTTAACACTGGTTTGTTCATACAACATTCACTCAGTATCTAACCGTACTGAAAATTAATTGCATCCATATTAGGATATGAACTATCTTATTGACTGGTACAAGGATTTGTGGATCCGATTCATAATTGGATCCATATGAGGATATGAACTAAAGATTCATAACTTACCTTTTTCTCTGTAATAGAATTTTAGGTTTAAAATAGTTTAAAAGTTGTCGCGGCGGAGAGGAGTTTTTCTAAGTTAAAGTTGATAAAAACTTACCTTCGAACTACCATGTCACAAGAAAGATTGAGTGGATTGGCTATGATCTCAATCGAGAATGAATTTTGGAGAAGCTTATGTATGATGACTTAATTGAAGAATTTGCTTCAAGAAATGCAAAGAGAAGCATATTTCTTTGAACCAAATTGTAATCTGAATGTAATTTTGATTTTGCAAATGTAATCATATTTTGTTTGACTTTATGGTGCAGTTCAAGATAACTTAATGCAATTATGCTTTTATCAAAGATAGGTCCTACAACATGAAAATTTTCACAAATCTTGTGCTTCAACTTAAACTTAATTATCTGAATTGTCATTTGTGAAAGGATCTGGGCCTCCACAATTTGGTGTTCATGGATGATATTTTACCTGAGGGAACCAAAGTACATATTATGTTCGAGGCTAGGTATTTATTAATCAATTAGTGTTTTTATTGCTTAAGTTTACCATTATATGCCTTTTCTTTTTCACCATTATTTACCATTATATGCTTCTTCTTCTATTCATTTGCTTTTCATATATAATAATATTTGCACTTCGAATGGTGTGTCACTTCATGAGCTATATGTTTCCATGTCAAAAGATCGAAAACTGTCAGTGTGAAAATGATGTTCTTTGTAGCATCTCTGCGGATGGTGGATACCTTATTCTTTGTGATCAATGCCCAAGGTCTTTTCACATAGGTACATCTTAGTTTGCTAAATGTTCTATAACTTTGGAGCTTACAAAATTTTCAGTTCCTAGATTGATTTTTATTTTAAATTATGATGTATTTTTGCATAAATTGCTTTCCATGGCTTAGTATGCATTTGGTGTTTTCCATGGCTTTGCGAAAATTTATTTTATTTGCTTTTACTTTTACCTTTTGTTGTTATATTAAAAAAAAATTACTAAGGGGCAACAAAACATGAGCTTGGTTAGGGCAACCCGTATCTCCGGGCCGGCCATGTGCGAGTTGAGAATGAATTGAAGTTGTCATAGGTAAGGATGATGATAAGCTAATATTAGAATCTAGAAAGGTGATTTTATAAATTTAAATTATTGATCATAAGATATCTAAAATTTTAACACATTATTTAAAATGATCCAACGATTAGTTTTATTCCCTATATTAAATCATATATGTTTTTTTTATCATAAGAATGTTTTCTCAACAAAGAGAAAACCAACAAAGTAGTGGGTACGTATTTTTTAGTTTGTTTAAAAAGTAAATACCAAAATTAACCCTAATTTAAAATAAATTGAAAATTAACTCCACTTTTGTAGGGGTTGTTTAAAAGTAGTTAAGGTGGTAAAGAGTTTGCATCATAAAAGAACTCTAAAAAAAATAATCAAAATTTACACATAGGCCCTTAAAAAATTTTAATTTACTATATATATATATATATATATATATATATATATATATATATATATATATATATATATAATATAGATTTTTTTTTTTCAATTTTGTTGCCCCATCAATGGGGGGTTGCCCAAGCCCAGGGGCTTGCTGGGCTTACCCCGGGGTCGGGCTCTGTAGACCTAGACATGCAGTTGATATCGAGTTCAACTTTGGCTTCAATTATTGTAAAAGAATCTCCTGAACTTTGGCTTCAATTGTTTTTTTTTTTTTTTGATAAAAGATGACTCACGTCATCGTTCCATTAATAAGCAATAACGAAACGAAGCATTACAGCTGAAATAAAAACACGTGAGCAACGTGCTACACGAAACAACAAAAGTACTCGGACCTACCCGAGAACAAAGGAAAGAAACAACAACTGACCTACAACCACGTGAACAGCCAGTTGCACGTAACATCAAAAGTACTCGGACCTACCCGAGTTCGAAAGTAAACAACAAAAGTCTAAACCACTGCTGTCCGCTCCTCCTAGATTGAACTTTGGCTTCAATTGTTGTATATGAACTTTATTTTTTGGTTATTTATTTATTTTGTGTTTTTTTTTCCTTCTTCTTATTTTCTTTCCTTTTCTAAAGGCTACTTGTTAGGTATGGTTGATTCTTACTTTATGCTAAGTACAGACATGTGAAAAACATTGGGTAACGCCTCCAAATCAATAACAACCATTACCATGACACAATAATTATCAAATCTCAGAGTGATAAAATCCATCAATTAAAAGTGGCTCAAATGGCTAAAAACCATTATATAATCCGTTATTAGAAATAAGTAACACCCTTCAAGCAAGAAATTTGCTTATAACTTGTAACACCCCCAAATCGAGGGCAACTATTTCAACTACATAATACTTATCAAATCTCATGGCAATAAAATTCATCAATAGAAGGTAACTGCAATAACTAACAAAAGTATTTAATTCATTATAAAAGCGAATAACTAAAATTATTTAAGAAATGAGACTCGTTAAAACTTCAATAAAATAATTTAAAACAATTTCAGAAATACAAATTATCAGCTTTAAAAGCTCTTTATGAAAATTTACTCCCAAGAGACATAAACTTCTATATTCGGCAATTTATCCCCAAAAGATTTAAGCTTGCAGATCCTTCATTCTCTTCAAACACCCGATCTTGATGCACTAATCTGAAAAAGTTTATTAACAACAAAATGAGCTAACGCTTAGTAGTAATTGAATAAATATAACAAATAGCCGGTAATTCATAGAATACAACATTACCAATTGAAACATGTTAATGCATAATCATATAACTGCAAATATTAGAACAAAAATATCTAGATTATAATTAACGCTTTTATAACATAAAAATGCATCAAAAATTCAGGTGATCATACAAGCAAAACATTGTAGATGCCTAGTGCAGTACTTGTCTAATAATCTACGCATCTCATACTACGTAAATAATCAGATACAAGTATTCTAGAATGCAAGGGGATATGGTACGCCCATCTCTCAGTGCGGTCAATGCTTATAGTCCGGTTGACAAGGTAAACGCCACTACAGTCCGTGGTAGGAACAAACAAATTGCACAATTAAAATGTCACTACGGTCCGTGGTCGAGACAAATAACACGTGCAATTTGGTCAACACTTATAGTCCGGTTGACAAGGTAAATACCACTACAGTCCGCCGTAGGAACAAACAACACTCATAGAGTGGACACATTGAGAGCCAAATGAGTTACTTAGATTTTCAACTCATATACCGGTATTCAAACATGGATGTTAACACATGAATAACACAACTACAAAGATGGTAATAACTTAAAATAACAATCTCAATATTCACAACAACATAAGTTCACTCATGTACATACACCCCAACCCAAGCTATCTAAAATAATGCATAACGTTATAGTTTAAATCGGCAATCCACATATATTATTGTTGCCGCTGATTTCGGTGTGGGGACAATCAGATGAATTTATGGGTTTGTAGGAAATCAAATGGGTCAAACTTGACCTCTTCCACTATTGTTTGGCTGGCTCCTTGCTCCTGCCGCTGACCTGCACAAAGTTCGAAACATCGGGATTGATCCCGGCGACGAACCCTCCAACGCTCTTGTCAGTACTCAGAAAAGAATATGAAAGAGCTTTAGGTAGGCAAAGAGTGATCACCTTGTAACGGTAGGAGGTAGGGGTTTTTATAGTCACCGTGGGGATCTGCTTCGAGATAAGAACAAATCTCTACTCCCCGATGTGGCTGGATAGAAGCGGTTAGAACCACCTCCTAAGGATAAAGACGGATCAAGATTTCTCCATATCCTCCAGAACTAGCTTTTAACAGGTTGGGACCCGAACCCAGTTGAATAGATCCGTTCATGGGTTATTGGGCCCTAGAGAAGAGACCTAGTTCTCATTTCAGACCCGTCTATGGGTAAGATTATTGTTTTGCCCCTGCAAACTTTAAGATTCGTGCCCAATTTGAACAGTTCCGCTTTAATCCCATTTTTAGCCATATCACGAGCCCCCCACTCCTAAAGACTATTTGCTACAGCCTTTGGGGAGTAGTTTTGTTGTTTCAATGGCGTACATGACTTTATCAGAGTTCTTAAAGGGGATTCGAATCTTGTTCGAGAGGTAACAGTGTTTTTTTGAGCTAGTAACACTCCCAAGATTGTTCTTAGGATCTTTTTGGATTTTTGATGATTTTTTTCGATTTTTATATTATTTTTCGAACCATTTATTCAATTTTGCAAAGTGATGATTTATTTTCCGAGAACACTAATTAATTATTCTAACCAATAATTATTTACCCAGGGGCTTAAAAATATTTCCCCGAATTTATAATTGTTTTTTAGATTTTTAAATTTATTTTCCTGAATTTTTAATCATTTTTTGCAATTTTTAAATATATAATTCGAATTAATAAATAAAAAATAGAATTAATCACGGTATTATTGACGTGGACGAATCTGGGACGTCCATCGCTTACTGGCACGAATATCTGAACGATCTGAGGGTGGATCTGAGCTTTGGTGGCGTGGCTGAATCAGAGGCGCTCATCAGGCTCAAGCGAGAACTTCCAAGAGATAGGTGTCTTTCCCCCCGTTTGGGGATCGGTGGCAAGAACGCTCGGCACCCGTCACCGACCCCCTTTAGCCACTTCGCTAGGTTGACACGTGTCTGGGTGGAGACTGAGGTCGAGGGGGTTTGGCTCGCCGAAGTCGAGAGGGACCTCGAGAGGATGACACGTGTCTGGGTAGAGGCCGAGGTCAGAGGGGTCAGCGTATGTTGCTGAAGTCGAGGGGGACCTCGAGAGGATGACACGTGTTCGGGTTGACCGTTGACCGTTGACTATTGACTGGTCAGAGCATTTTCTCGCGTTTGGACGTCGGTGTTAAGAGTGCTCGGCACACTTTGCCGAGGTCCAAGAGAGATTTTTTCCTCATATTTTAGACGTCGGTGGCAAGAGTGCTCGGCACAGGCTGTCGAAGTCCAAGAGATTGAATTTTCTCGCATTTAAGAGAGATTTTTTCTCACGTTTGGACGTCGGTGGCAAGAGTGCTCGGTGCACATTGCCGAGGTCCTAGAGATATTTTTTCTCACATTTGGACGTCGGTGGCAGTAGTCCTCGGCGTAGGTTGTCGAAGTCCACGAGATTGATTTTCTCGCAATTGGACATCAGTGGCAAGAGAGCTCGGTGCACGTTGCCGAGGTCCTAGAGAGTTTTTTTCTCACATTTGGACGTCGGTGGCAAGAGTGCTCGGCACAGGTTGCCGAAGTCCAAGAGATTGAATTTTCTCGCATTTGGACGTCGGTGGCAAGAATGCTCGACACATGTTGCCGAGGTCCTAGAGAAATTTTTTCTCATATTTGGACGTCGGTGGCAAGAGTGCTCGGCATACGTTGCCGATGTCCAAGAGATTGATTTTCTCGCAATTGGACGTCGGTGGCAAGAGTGCTCGGCGCACGTTGCCGAAGTCCAAGATATTGAATTTTCTCACATTTGGACGTCGGTGGCAAGAGTGCTCGGCGCACGTTGCCGAGGTCCTAGAGAGATTTTTTCTCACGTTTTGATGACAGTGGCAAGAATTCTCGGCGTAGGTTGCCGAAGTCCACGAGATTGATTTTCTCGCAATTGGACGTCGGTGGCAAGAGTGCTCGGCGCACATTGCCGAAGTCCAAGAGATTGAATTTTCTCGCATTTGGACGTCGGTGGCAAGAGTGCTCGACGCACGTTGCCGAGGTCCTAGAGAGATTTTTTCTCATGTTTGGAAGTCGGTGGCGAGAGCGCTCGACACAGGTTGCCGAAGTCCAAAAGATTGGCACGTGGCGCGCTGACCAAAAATCAGTGGCAAAGATTGGCACTAAAAATCGAGAAAAATCATCAAAAATCCAGAAGAGCCTAAGAACAATTTTGGGCGTGTTACTAGCTCAGAAAAACACTGCTACCTCTCGAACAAGATTCGAATCCCCCTTTAAGAACTCCGATAAAGTCTTGTACGCCATTGAAACAACAAAACTACCCCCCAAAAGCTGTAGCAAACAATCTTTAGGAGTGATGGACTCGTGATATGGCTAAAAATGGGATTGAATCGGAACTGTTCAAATTGGGCACAATTTTAAAGTTAACAGGGGCAAAACGGTAATCTTTGCCACAATTATTAACCACAATGTACATATAGATAACAACACTCATATGTCATAATTCCATATTCATACAAACACACCACAATACATTAATCTCAATTTAATAGTTGCACATTCTCACATCACATCACATAAAATAACATAAAAGTACACACATTATAACAACAAAACAAACAATAAGTATTTTATAAAATTATATTCTACGAGGTATAGATATTCAATTACTTACGATGGTCGTCGAAATGACAAGTAGCTATGAGTCATCTAACAAACTCCTCAATCCAATATACATATCTTCTACAAAATCTAGGGTTCAACAAAATATATATGGATCAATATACAAACAATGGATTAATTAGATTTTACTAATAGAAAAATTATAATATAAAAATACATTTTGAAATTTCTTCCTTCTCTTTCTGATTTCTCTCTCTCCCCATTGTTCTCTCTCTCTCTTTGTTTCCTTTCTTCTATTTTGTTTGGTAGTGGCGGCGGCCCCGAGGGGGTGAAAAGAAAAAGAAAGACAAAGGAAGACCAGAAAAAGAAACTCCTTTTTGACATTTTTACAAAATAACCCATAATAATGATTTTTTTGCATAAAAAATATATTTAACATAACTATTCATTATTTCTTTCTATATAAAAATATTCCATAAAAATATATTTTTGGGGTCATTACACAACTCCAATAATATAATTTAAGAATTCTCCTTACAACTCGAATAATATAATTTAAAACAAATTTCAAAGTACCATTTATCAGCTTTAAAAGTTATCCATTACAAATTATTTTTAAAAGAAATAAGCTTCCAAAGTATTTATTCTCTACAAGCATCCAATCTGATACTCAACAGTAATTGAATAAATATATTAAGTAGTCAACAATTTTAAAAATACCGTATTCATATTAAGTATATTAATGCAAAAAAAACATATAACAATATAAATATTAAAAAAAAAGAATATCTTATGAGTTAGGATTTTAATTAACTCTCTCACTTCATGAGTGAAGAGAAAAGTTTATATTGATTTCTATTCCTTCTAAGTAAAGAAAAAGAAGAAGAAAAAGAAAAACAAAACTTCTACACATACATTGCACGTGCCGTGGGATCTGATCTGGTGCATCTGCAGGCCGTCGCCTGCCTGTTGAACCCAACAAATTCACTCATTGAGAGCCAGCCTTGTCTTCTTCCACTGTTGAATGAATGAACCTGCAGTGCTGTGCTGGAAAAGTCAAAAAAAAAAAAAAACTCCACAATCACGATCAGGAATTATTAAGTCGAAGAGGAGAAAAATTCGGGCGAGATGCTCGCGAAGCGCCTCTTCCACAAAGCCATGCCCAAGGTATCCCCTTTCTTCGCTTTCTTTTTTCTTTGTGTCGCGAATTTTAAAGCAAGCTGAGTTTTAGTGACGAGGAGTAAAAGGGAAGGGGATCGATCACGATCACCATCACGATCACGATCGCGATCGCGATCATGTTCTTTTTGTGGAATTTCCTAACACAAGTAATTTCTTGATTACATCGATTTGATCCTTTCTTATTCTTGTTTAGATCTTGCCTTAGTTGAATTTCTGATTTAGGATCGTGAACAATTCGTGAAATTAGAGATACGTGTATTATTATTATTGTAAAAGAAAACTTAATTTTAATTTGTTCTTATTGAAGATATATGCAATATGGATTATGCGAAATCTTCTTTTTGGCAGTCAAAAGTGGATTAGGTGAAATCGGTCGTTGAGTTTGCCAAAAGAATCTTTCATGATTTAAGTTTCTGGATTGAGCACAGTTTGAGCTAAAATAGTAGCTCCTTGTGTTAAGTGTGTGGATGGGATAAAGACAATCGTGCAACTTCTTCCAAGTTTCATTCAGAGGGTCTAGAGAGTGACTCAGTAGTTTAGATGGTGTTTAACTATCGTTAAGCAAGTAGTGTTGGCTAAACATTTCATGACATTTTTGAGTGTCAAACTTGGCTCAATGGATTTAGTTGAGTGTGGAGGTTCGCTATACTTTAAATGTTTCTTGAGGGCCTCTTTCTATAATTAAGTGCTGTAAAAGATGATATTGTTGAGTGTATGATGGATGAGTGTAGTATCAGGATTGTTGGGGGTCTATATTGTCAGTTGTCATAGGCTTTGCCTATATATATGAGGCTATTGCACGTAATATATTTGCTGCATTTCTAATCTATATAATTAGTTTCACATTTCCTAACTTGGTATCAAAGCACTGATCCTCAAAACCCTAAATTTGATGCCATGAAAAAAAAATCCAAAATCAACTCCCGATCCCAAATCCAATCAACTCCCAAATTGATTCAGATCTCATATCCAAATCCAAAGCCGAGACCCAAATCCAAATCATCCCATATCCAAAGTCTGTCTAAATCAAAAGTCAAATACAGAAGAAGAAGAAGAAGAAATCCAAATCATCCCATATCCAAAGAAGAAGAAGAAGAAGAAGAAGAAGAAGAAGCCCAATTTTCTTACATCATCATTGACGTCACCATCACCATCATCATCTCCCTCCCGTTCTCTTCTTCCCTCCCGTTCTCTTCTTCCTCGGTCATCGTGGAGCATCGGATCGACGTCACCATCACCATCATCATCTCTCTTCCGTTCTCTTCTTCCTCGGTCATCGTGGAGCATCGGATCTCACCACCGACTGGGCCGCCCTCGTGGCCTTTTTCTCTAACGTCGGCAAACATGTCGTCGCTAGGATCCACCGAACCTGCCGAAGAAGAAGAAGAAGGAAGAAGAAGAAGAAGAAGAAGAAGAAGAAGAAGAAGAAGAAGAAGAAGAAGAAGAAGCAGCCCAGTTTTCTTACATCATCATTGACGTCACCATCACCATCATCATCTCCCTCCCGTTCGCTTCTTCCTCGGTCATCGTGGAGCATCGGATCGACGTCACCATCACCATCATCATCTCCCTCCCATTCTCTTCTTCCTCGGTCATCGTGGAGCATCGGATCTCACCACCGACTGGGCCGCCCTCGTGGCCTTTTTCTCTAACGTCGGCAAACATGTCGTCGCTAGGATCCACCGAACCCGCCGCCGCTTCTGGGTCCCACCGTCGATCCCCCCTGCGCCGCCGCTCCCCCTGCGTTGTCGACCCGACCCTATCCAGCAACCCGACCCGATATGCCATCAACTCGATCCAACGACCGTCGATCCCCCCCTGCGCCGCCGCTCCCCCTGCGTTGTCGACCCGACCCTATCCAGCAACCCGACCCGATATGCCATCAACTCGATCCAACTCGGCCCAACTGAACCTAGTCCAACCGAACTGAACTCGATCCGACCCGGTCCAACCAACTTGGGTCCATTGCTACACCCATCTCGACCAAACCGAACCCGATCAGGTTCAGATTTTAGATATGAACCAATCTTGACTTGGATCCTCTTCGATATGAGTCTATCCGAACTAGAAGTCGCTTCTTCATCTTCTTATGGTTCCATATCTTGATCTGTCAGGCTACTCATCTCCTATGAGAGACTTTCATATATGCTTGTTTGATTGGATTCAAGATCTTGCATCTTCAGGTCTGATCGGTAGCTTTCAACTCAGTCGGTTTAGTTCATCTGTATCCAAACTCATGTTGGTTGATCCACCTTGAGTTTGAAAGAGGGTATTGAGTGTATGATATATATGTATAATATTAGGATTGTTGGGGGTCTATATTGTAAATGTCATAGGCTTTGCCTATATATATGAGACTATTGCCCTCAATGTATTTGCTGCATTTATAATCTATACAATAAGTTTCTCATTTCCTAACTAATAAATCGTGTTAATCTAGAATCAAAATGGTTCACCATCATTATTTTATGCTCCTTAGAGTAATTCTGTTACATTGCATACTTTTGGTATCATAAATCACCGAATAATCCCAATGAATATGTCGTTCTCACTTCATATATTTCTTGGAAGATAAATGACGATACAAGGTGTTAACTAATGACTTATCTATCATCATAAACATTTGAATCAAAGCTATGTTTGTTCAACCCATCCGCTAAGTATTACGGAGAACATTCCTCTAACTATGTTTGTTGGAGGCATGGCTAGCACTCATGGGACCTTGTCACAGTACAAATACCTTAATATGGGATGATCCTTGTATAAGTACATAAATTTATATTGATTTATATGTTTGCTAATTAATTTTAGGATTGTAATAACGTGGATATGAAGTATTAGTTTTATCATGCATATTTTTTTTTTGGGGAAAGATTGTAGGTTTGTAATTGCGGCTTTAGACTCTTCATAAGAGATTCTCTGCACCAACCAAAAATTAGTTGATGACTTGATGTAAGGAAAACCACTATAGCAATACTTCTGGACAACAATTGTCGTAGCTCCTAAAATTTGTCTGATTGATACTCATAATACATTTATGTTAACCATTTGATTCAGTATATAATTGTACAAATGTATCAGCTTTCCCTTTCTAGCTTTTTCACTTGACCTTTTTGTAGGAGAATCTGTAGGATGTTAATGTCATGGAGACTATTTCTAAGCTCCTGTTTTGTCCATTGTTTCTTGACAAGTAATTTGGCTATATTTAAGGAAGAATTTCTGTTAGGATAACAATTTGTTTCTTCTTTTTTTTTTTTCCCTTTACTTTTTTCATGGAACTTTATGCTCCATAGTCGTTCCAAAATGTGAAATGCTGCAGTGATCTACATTACTGAAAATGACATGATTTCGATCACATTTGTATCCTCAATTCCTCCTCTTGACTAATCATGGAGAATGAGTTAGATGTGTCCTTGGCACTAAACTCAGTTGACGATGTAGGCTATGCTCATCCTTTGACATATTATAATGACATCACGGTTCTAAATGACGTATGTTAAAGTTGTGTCAGTTTGAGATTCATATTGAATGAGAGATGGTGGGAACATACCAGAGACATATAGTAAACATTGCGATGTTTTATTGGATGAAACATCCTACATGAGTCTGGAGTACCATTACAGAAAAATGTTATCAACCTAAATTTATATAAATGCTATTGATAACCCAAAATTTAACATTCATAAAATCACTGAACTTAAAAACTATAGTTATACTACAAAAGTAAGTTGTACAATTGTAGGTGCACATTCACAAGTACAACATACATAACAAAGATTATTGTTTGGGGGGTGGGGGGGGGGGGGGTTCTCACCCCAACGTTCCTGGAAAAAAAAACATACATAAGAAAGATGTTTGACATAATAATTTGATAACATTTTGCTGACCTCTGAGCTTATATTACCATCTTCACCCTTGTGCTGATTCAATGCTTGACTTTCTTTGTAATTTTTTTTGACCCGTCTTATTTTTTAACAGGGATCGAAGACTGTAACTAATTTGGACCTTCAAGTTGTTCTCCACTATGGCATTCCATACACATCATCTATTCTTGCTTTTGACCCTATTCAACGGCTTTTAGCTATTGGAACACTGTGAGCTAATAATTTATCGTTTTGTTTTCTCTATGCTTAATATTCCTTTTATTATAAGGTAGTATATACATTGAACTATTTAAGTAACTAATGTTAGATAACTGATAATGTCATTTAATTCCCTTCCCTTTAAAAGCCTAAGTGATTTCCTTTGGAGATAAGAATTCTTTTAGAAAACGTGTTGTTTGTTAGACTCTTGTCGAATAATGTATAATGGATTTATTGTGAAGATAGAGTGTTTCTTTTGGCTAAAATGAAGAGTTGGGAAGAATATCCTCATGAAGTTTGTTTATTTTAGGTTGAGTTAGGAACATGTATATATTTCTACAGGTTATGAATCTTATGATCAGTTTAGGGGGGCAGGGGTGCTCTGAAACCACGATTAAATAAATCTTCTGTTCGTAGGAGATAGTTATAAAAACAGTCTGTTTTCATACATGGTGGTTGATACTTGATAGGGAAAAACTAAAAGATAAAACAAGCCATACTGCTATAGCAATAGGAGACTTATATGAACTAAGTGACAAAATAAATTAATTTGTTTTCTTTTTTTTCGAAATCCATTTACAACAAAGCCCTTGTTTTGCTTTTAAACTTATTATCTAAGAAATCCTACTAAATTTTCTATTATGAAATAAAGGTTTCAGTTGTATCAAAAGTTAAAATCTAAACTCACTTGCAGCCTTATTCAATCCTCACGATTCCCAGCTTATTCCTGTTTTATGATGTCACTTCCATTCCTATCTTATACCCTTTTTCTCTTTGTTGCAGCTCCAATTTCTTTTCTTTTATTATATTAGGTTTCTATTCGGTTCTTTAACTTTTGACTGAGGTTTAATGTCTTTTATTCTGCTACTTTTCTGTGCCTTTAGGCTGGTTCGTATTAACTCCGTTGACTGTATTTGTATTTTTTGGCTGGAGTTCTTTGAACTCTATCTTTATATGTAAAGAAGAAATGGATGAAACCTGTTAAAGTGTCTCGTCACACGACAGTAAGGAGTGAGAATACATAGCAAACCTTCAATTGAAAGCCAGACCACAAAGCGCATTGGATGAGTTGACATATCCTCCCACTTTTATGTGGGAGGATCAGGCTTGAATCCAACCTAAAGCGATTATTTGGCATGTCCTCCTCCCCATCTTTTTCTGGGCATCTAATTCATTAGAAAAGGGCCAAACCACATCTCCGTATCTCAACTTTCCAATTGACATGCACATATCATCTTACCATTTTTTGCATGCCCCTCTTCTTCCTTCCTTAAATTTCCTCTGAACGCATATATTTCTACATGAGACTGGTAAGACTAGCTCCAGGAGTGAATAAACACATGAACTGTGTTAATTACTAATTAGATTGAGCCACAACAATTGAAATTGAGCCTTGCAATCAGAAACGCTGTAAATGCAAATTGAACCAAGCAACCTGATTCAAACATACTTTGAATTTATGAGACCTGAAAAGAAGACAAATACTGCCATATGGTGAGGATGGACCCGGATTGACTACTTACTTATTAGGATAATTGATGGAATGATGTAGGATGAGCAATAAATATTATCACTTCCATTTACATACAAAAAGTCTTATGACGAGATATTTGGGAGCTTGTGTCGTATTTTTTGAGAATAACCAAGCTTCTGCTAGTTTGTTTTTATAATTTAATTTAAATAAGTGGAAAATAATAATTGGAAGTAAATCAGCCACTCCTTGCCACTATAGTTCAGTCGAGTCTTTACATTTCTACATATTGTGGAATTTTCATATGGACATATTCACAATGGCATCCCATTATATATTGTATAATTTGTTAAGACTAGAAAAGAGAAAAACATTAGTGTGGAGGGGATCTCAAATCTATGGGTTAATTAGTTGTACAGAAAAAAGGTGATATATAACTTTGTTAAAGTTAATAGAAGAAACAACAAACAAGACCGTGGTCTATGTATATTGTCATGAAATGCCGACGAGATATTGAGATAGAAGAGGATGTCTCAGATAACTGACTGAAAATTGATTATTAACACGTGCTTTGCATCTTCTTCTCTCATTACAAGAGTCATTAAGGGTCCTATTTATTCTCTTATGTTAATTGTCAGTAATTTCCATTGTCCAATATGTCTGAAATAGAGACAGAGAACACATGAAATTTGTGGACAATTCTACAAACAATGTCTACTTAGAATACATTCTGTACTATAACAATAAAGTTGCAGTGGAGAATTTTGCACTCACCCAGATTTCTTTTAAAAAAAATAAATTCTAGAGAATATGTGCCAAAAAAAAATTCTAGAGAATATGTGCCTGTGGAACATTCCTTCCTTAAGCATGCAACACATTATATTATGAAATATTAGAGTGATAAAATAGGATGTTTTTATTAATTAAAAAAATTATTGTTGTCCCCAAGGAATTGAAAGAGAAGGTAATTTATAGAAGTGGAAATTTCAAAAACATGAAAAAGATTATGAATTATTTTTTCAAGTAACCGCCCTAAATATGTTAGTATAAGTAATAGAACCAAACCAACCAAATTCATCTTCTTATACTTATATTTTTTTACAAATTTGAGATAAACACTAACTATAAAACTTGAAAGAGAAGAAATATATGGATAAAGAGATTGAGAAAAGAGGGAAAAGGTTCTTAGTCTCCACTCTCTTGGTTACTCTTTTTCAATCTTAGTTAGAAACACAGAGGAAAGGAATACTAACAAAGGTTTCGAAAATCGGTAATAGGAAAAAGCGATGAACCATCGATTTTTCTTAAGCGGGCTTAAGCGTAGCTTAGGAAAAGAAAGCATTAATCTAGATAAATAAAAAAAGGATTAGGGCATTTGGAATAGGTGTATTTAAGTATTGAGTAGAAACCGGGTAGACGGCTAACCCATTACTTCGCTATACAGTATAAAGTAAAAATGTGTATGCAATTAACTAAACTTAATTAGTATAAGAAGTATTAATATGTGTTTGAAAATTGTTTATTATGTGTTCTAAGAAATGTTAGAGAAGTTTCTAAAAAGTGTCCATATATCTCCACTTCAACTCATTTGGGAGACGCATGGGGAGTGTCCGATCAAGTGTTCATAAAGTGTTGGTGTCTGCCACGTGTCCCGTAGGGGTACAAAAGCTACAAAGAACAGAATAAATGCTAAGGAAATTAGGCTTCTATCCTAAGCCACCCACCCTTATATTGTGAATTAAGAGAAACACAACCTTTACCTTTATATTGTGGAGCAACTATAATTTTGAAGTTAGACAATTGCCGGTTCAATTGCTTTGTACGAATTAGCGGTCTTTGATCCCTATGTTCCAGTTCTTGATCCATCCAGTGTGGATTCAAGGTACGTTTTTTATGCCCCGTATGACTCCTGAAGGAATAACTAATTCGTTCAGTTCGTGGGGTGGTTGGAGGATTTCGGAAGAAACTGTGATGAATTTGGGCATTTGTAGTTATGAAGGCGTAGCAGGGGTGCATATTGTGTTTGTGGCCTGTGCATTTTGGTGGCTATCTTGCGTCAAGTGTATTGTGGCCCACTTGTATTGTACATATTCACACCTACATTTTCTTCAGTTTTTGTGTTATTTTCTTCAGTGTGCAGTTTTAGGTAAATTTGGCTAAGTCATGTTGATTCTAGTTGAACCGCTACACCATCTCACTTAATTTTAATGGTATAGTATTTTTGCCCTTTACTGCTTTACATACAATTTAATTGAACTAGATTTATTTTCACATGCAGTTGCGTTAGGCAGTTGACAGCCAGTACAAAACTTTGTCAAATTTTATGAACATGAATCCTAATAATATACACGCAAATGCTAGGACATTCCCTAGAAGTGATGCGTTGTGCTTGCCTCCGGGTGCTTCAAAAAATGTGCAAGGGGCATCGCACCGATGCCCGGGTGCGGTGAAAAATGGGCAAGAGTTCCTTTACCAATCTGGACGTATGCGGGTAAAGAAGCTAGTCAAGAAAAAATGGCTTAGGTTAGTGACTTGGAATATAGAAACATTGACAGGAAAATGTATAGAACTAGTAGATACCATGATTAGAAGAAATATTAATGTAGCTTGTTTACAAAAAACAAAGTGGGTAGGGAAGAAAGCTAAAGAGATAGATGGTTTTAAATTATATTATATCGGTAAAATTGAAATAGAAATGGAGTAGGAATTTTAGTAGATAAGAAATTCAAAAGAGATGTAGTAGGTGTTGATAAGGAAAAGGGATATAATAATACAAATTAAGCTTGTATTAGGGGGGAGCATAATTAATATCATTAGTGCTTATGCACCCTAAGTAGGATTAGATGCACAAGCTAAAAATAAATTTTGGAAAGATATGGATGAGATAATTCAAGGAGTACCCTTAGGTGAGAAACTATTTATAGGAGGAGATTTCAATGGACATATAGGAGAAGATAACATGAGATATGAGAGAGTGCATGGAGGACTTGGATTTAAAAATAAGAATGATAGTGGAGAGGCTCTATTAGATTTTGCAGCTTCGTATGATCTTATACTAGCAAATACTTATTTTAGGAAGAGAGGAACATTTGATAACCTTTAAAAGTGGGTCAAATAGGAGTCAGATTGATTTTTTCATCACTAGAAAGATGAATCGCTTGACATGTAAAGATTGTAAAGTTATATCGGGAAAGTGTTTAATCTCACAATATAGATTAATGAGATTGTATGTAAAGATTAGAAAACACATATGTGCAAGGAAGGAGACTAGGAACCCAAAAATTAGGTGGTGGAACTTGAAGGGAGATAAACTATAAGTATTTAGAGATAAAGTCCTTAAAGAAGCATCATGGAATGGGAAGGGGAGACAAATATGATGTGGACTAAAATAGCTACGTACATAAGAGAAATTTCAAATGAGGTACTTGGAAAATCTAAAGGTAGAGGGTTGCTAAATAAAGAAACATGGTGGTGGTAAGAAGAACTTCAAAATATTGTGAGAGAAAAAAGATCAACTTTCAAAATATAGTAAAAGAATATAAATGAAGAGGATTTGGAGAGATATAAGACCGTTATAAAAGAAGTTAAGAAAGTGGTAAGAGATGCAAAAAAAAAAAGCTTATGATGACATAATACACAAAATTAGAAACAAAAGAAGGAGAAAATAACATTTATAAGCTTGCTAAACAAAGGGATTAAAAAACAAAAGACCTGTATACAATTAGGTGTATTAAGAGCGATGATTCAAGAGTCTTAGTAAAAGATAAGGAAATTAAGGAAAGATGGCGAAATTACTTTGAGAAGTTATTAAATGAAAAGGTTGTAGGCAACTTAATATAGAGGACTTGAGGGAGAGTCGAGAGCATATATTTTTCCGTAGAATTAGGACCTCAGAGATTCGAAATGCTCTAGGAAGGATGAAAATAGGAAAAGCTTTAGGACCGGATGATATACCCATTGAAGTTTGGAAGTGTCTTGGGGATGTAGGAGTGGGTTGACTAACAAAATTATTTTATAAAATTTTGAGGACTAAGAAGATGCCCGCTGAATGGTGAAAGAGTATTTTAGTACCTATATATAAAAATAAAGGATATATACAAAGTTGCTCAAACTACCGAGAAATTAAATTAATGAGTCATACGATGAAAATTTGGGAGAGAGTGATCGAACATAGACTGAGACTAGAAACTGTAGTGTCTGAGAATCAGTTTGGGTTTATGCCTGGGAGGTCAACAATGAAAGCAATTTATGTACTGAGGAGACTTATGGAAAATATAGGGAGAATAAGAAAGATCTACATATATCTAGAAAAAGCATATGATAAAGTCCTTAGAGACATAGTATGGTGAGTGTTAAATAATAAAAGAGTAACTGTTCGGTATATTGAGGTAATTAAGAATATGTATGAAGGGGCAATGACCACAATTAGAACAACCACATGAGAGACCGGCGATTTCCCTATTACAGTAGGTTTACACCAAGGTTCGACTTTAACCCCCTACTTTACTTTGGTTATGGATGAATTGACGTGAGGAATATAAGATGAGGTGCCTTGGTGTATGTTTTTTGCCGATGGCATCGTCTTAGTGGACGAGACTAGAGCAGGAGTCAATGCTAAATTAGAATTGTGGAGAGAAACTTTGAAAATTAGATGCTTTAGGATAAGCAGAACTAAAACAGAGTATATGGAGTGTAATTTTAGTGATATTCGGAACACAATTGAGGAAGTTGTGAAGCTTGATGTCCAAGAGATACCTAAGAGAGACCGTTTTCGATATTTAGGCTCGATTATACAAAGAGATGGGGAGATTTGTGAAGATGTTAATACATAGGATCCAAGCCGGGTGGCTTAAGTAGAGAAGTGTCAGTGGTGTTTTGTGTGACAAACGTATACCTTTGAAGTTGAAGGAAATTTTTTATAGGACGGCTGTTAGACCAGCAATGATGTGTGGAGCAGAGTGTTGGGCAACAAAGAAACATGTCCTAAAAATGAGTGTAGCGAAGATGAGGATGCTAAGATGGATGTGTGGTAAAACAAGGAAGGATAGAATTAGAAACGAGCATATACGGGACATGCTAAAGGTAGTTCCAATCCAAGATAAGTTAAGAGAGAATCGCCTCAGGTGGTTTGGACATGTCACACGTAGACCTAGTAGTGCCCCCGTTAGAAAGAGTGATTTGATAAGCATTGACGGTAGAGTTAGGGATAGAGGAAGACCTAAACTAACTTGGGTGGAAACGGTAAAAAAAGATATGATAGCTTGTGACCTTACAAAAGATATTGCGCTAAACCGAGCAGAATGGAAAATCAGGATTCATGTCGCTAACCCCAACTAGTTGGGAAAAAGGCTTTGTTGTTGTTGTTGTAGATTTATTTTCACATGCGATGGTCTTTTTTACTTTTACTATTTTCAAGAAAGTAGAAAATTATTCACCACTATTAATATGAGAGTATGATTGTAAGTGAGAGGTAATGATGTTTCTCACTTTTCACAAATATTTGCTTCACACACTAACATAGGACATGCGTTTGCTTCATACAAAATATGTTGGTTATAATAGTGTAGATCTCTTGGAATAAGCAAATAACCAAATAACCAATGTTGAGGAGTGAAGGACAACATATATAACATAAACTGTTCATTTTATGTGCTATGGATATATCAGGAGAAAGATGTAGTGTGATTCTTCCATACAATAACTTGGAATTTTCTTGAGCAATAACACTTGATGGATATATCTTGCAGGGATGGTAGGATAAAAATTATCGGAGGTGATAATATTGAAGCTTTGTTAATGTCCCCTAAGAAGTTGCCCTACAAAAACATAGAGGTCTGAGAGCCAGAACTCCGTTCAGAGATTGGATATTTATTTATTTGGTTCATGCTTTTCTTTATGTATTAATCAATATGCATCTTTCCTTTTGCTCAAATAATTTGTTGATATGCATAATTTTTTTTAAAAATGCTTCAGTAATGTCCCAATGCCTCTTGAGGGGTCAATACTTGGAATACAGACATTTTGAACATTCAAAAATATCTCTCATATAGATTAACTGTGCTACTTTCTTACATAGCCAAGCTCTTCAATATATGTAGTGCAGTTGGCATGCGTATGAGTATCAACATTAATAGTCAAAATATCATATAATTGCACGTACATGCGTGTCTGATTAGTAATATTAGAGATTATTATTACTATTATTTTTGAGTTCGATAAAACGCATTTACTATTGCAGTATGTATCCTAAATGATGACTTAGTGTCTCAAATTTAATAAATAAATTAGATTTAACTGAGTGCAATCAACTCATGACCTATGGTACTGGATCCCATTGTCAGATTATTAACACTAAAAGCCACATAACCAATAACACTTTTGAACAAGTTAACTACTTTCAAATGGAAACTTATTTATATTAGTACTTTTAGATTACCATCATTAATTGCTTTGATATTTGTTGACGTTCAAATACTGGCCAAGTAGTAGGTTTATTATTTATTACCATGTTTTGATACAGATACTTGACATAGATGTTCCAGTGCCTCATATTGGGAACAATAGGTGCTAAGCATATATTGGAGACAACGATCACACTTCATGTCAATTCGTTGGCTATGCCAATTCAGTTTTTTTCATTTATAGTTTGCAATTATCTCAGTCAGTTCTGTACATCCAACTCTTTCTTATTTGTTCTAATTGCTGCCTGACTTTTTAGCTACATTCTTGCACCAATCCATTGTACTTGTACATTTATCTGATCACTCTGGTCTGTGGGGACCATTAGAAATTAATTAAGTTTTTCCTTTGTCAAAATTTTAGAGAAACTTCAATGTTTGAAATCATTGGTGATAGAAAATGTGATAACCTGGATATTGCTGAGTGTAATATACTTCATAAGTGATTCTCTAGAAAAATGAATTTGTTTTGGAGTATCCCTAGGATTTATTTACTTCTTATTACTCTATGATTTATCGTGTGCTGGTGTGCTACTTCTAAGGTTGTGTGGATTTTATTACTCAATATCCAAAATAATTCCATCTTCGGACAAAAGAATTTATATTCGAGAGTTACAAACTGTTAAGGTCAACAACAACTATAACAATAAAGCCTTTATGCGTAACTTTTGTGCTCAACTTCTAATTGAGATTAATGCACCTTTTATTCCTTATTATCAACATGACCTTGAGATTTGTTCTCAGCTTTTATTCTTGTTGCATCTTTTATTCGTTATGATCAGCTTCTACTTGAGATTTGTGCTCTTCTTCTACTTGGCCATTTGCTTTTGTTGTCCTTCTTTGTCCACTATGCCATAAATCTCTTGCATGGCCAACAATCTCTTTGATAATATCTTCTCGAGTTATGTTAGAGGCTAGGTGCTTTATGAGTCCATATAGGATTCTGGTTTAATTAGAAATAGATGATGCTATCATTATATGTATAATTTAAGGGGGTATATCGAATTAAGGAGATTTTATTGGTGTCATATCTAGAAAGTCCTAAAATCTATTAGTGAACCCCACACAGAACAGAGGGGGACATTTGTTACACCTGATACAGTGGGAACTGCCTGCATGCTATTGTTTGTCCTATCTAGAAAGTATTTGTTCTGTCATTGACTCATTGGTACATATTAGGTAATTTGTTCTCTATGTTCCTATGGATTGTTGAACTCATATTTAATCAAGCAAATATTTTAAAAAAATGTTTGTGGATGCATCTCTCCATATGGTTGCTTTTTTCTGTAAGCATAAGTTTAACATACTCAATATTTATTTATTTATTTATTTATTGGGGAAGAAAGAAGGAGAGGGGGGGGGGGGGGGGGGGGGGGGGGGGGGGGGGGGGGGTTGCAACCAAAATTCACAATTGCAATCACAAGATGCATGGGCAGAACATATTCAACCCTGGTGATATTTCATCCTCTTGTGTTTTGTGACATGTTGATCACTTCGAACAGTGTGAATCATGCATTTTGGAGGAGGGGGTAGGATTTTTTAGGTTGCCATAGGATTAAATTTCCTCTTATGCCATAAGACACCCAGTTTTCTCATATATATACATATGTGTATATATATATATATAATGTATTAATGGAATGCTGATTGCAGTTTTTGTAACACTACCGTAGGCATGTCTAACAAAGCTAAATTCCTATTGCAATGTATGTTACTCTTCCTTTTTGCCTATGCTTTCCTTGGCCACCCCTCCAAATCATAATTTCACATACTGATATCATTTTTCGAAGTTCTTTCTAATCTAGATCACATAGTCTACATGCTGCATGCTTCTCCTATATGAATGTATATAAAATAAATCAATACACACATACATAACATACCCTCATATAGAAATATTTTAAAATTCGTAACAATTTTTTATTTGAATTTTTTATTTTTGTTTTTTTTATTTTAAAAAGAATGTGAAAAATTTAAGTACTGAAAAAAAATAGATACAGTATTAAATTGGACGGAGATTAGATTGGAATAGAAGTATCAATCCTTAGGTCGCTAGGGCAAGTGGAGTTCTTGTTGTTGATCAAAGTTGTGGACCCATTGCAAAACTTGATGTTCCGCGTGACAGGAATGGGACTGATAGGAGTATTGTGACTTGTGAGGTGTTGCTTCAACCAAAAGTTGACATGGTCAAATTGCAAATCATGAAAGTTTTACTTCTAGAAATGAAGTTACCAACTCCTATGTCTATGATGTAATTTTAATCTAATTCTTTTACTAGAATATGGGGTCAAGCTATGCAGCACGACAAGATCTTGTGAATATTCTGAAAAAAATGACTGTATTGTAGGAATGCTTGTCAGCTTGCCTGTAACTCACTGCCTAATATCTGGCCACGCCATTTATGTAAGAATTTCTGTTTTGCATGTGTGCTGCTGCACATATTCTTACTTAATGTTTCTGGTAATTCAGTACAAACTTTGGGATCAGTGGACACTATTATGTACTGAAGGATAAATGGTTTTGACTTTTAACTGTTGTCTATTGTTCTCACCATGGATTCAAATATTGGCTGATACTGTGATACACTAGCTGCATCATATTGGGTTTTTGCCTATTGATACTCATGCTACGCCTAATATTGCGGATTACTAGTAGACTGTTACTGGTTCCCACTTAACCAGCCATTGACTTTATTCACCTTAATGCATAGTAATGTTAACCCCTTCCCAATTTTTATCTGGCGTCAAGTCAAAACTAGGGAGGTTTCAAACTCATGCAAAGCACATGCCCAGGCTGACGACAAAATCTTTTCACGGTAATAATAGTACAAATAGTCACTGAACACTGAAGGGGAGATGATGTAATGATGCGTATGGTATTATGCTCAAGGTATTACACCCAATATGTAAATTACACTGTATTGTTTTATTAAATAGTACAATAAAGTATACACCTTCACATAATATATCATTTAATTAATCAGTGCATTTTACTTTATTAACCATAATGTCTAGTGCATTTTGCCAAGTGAAATGATTTATAATGTCATTACCTTATGTTTTTGTTTTTTCACAATTACTTCTGCTTTAGTTTATTAAACTTTAGGTAAATTTGTATACTTCTTTTTCAGTTTTTACACAATCAAGGGTTACTTCTGGCTCTCTCAAATGATAATGATATTCAGGTAACTATCGGTAAATGTACTTCCTCGGCTTTTGCACTTCTAACTTGCAGCAATTGTATTCCCTTTTACTAGCATAGCTTGAATTTTTAAGTATTTTTACATCTGTAAATTGATATAGTAGAGTTTAGTTTAGTCCCACATCGGTAAATAAGTAGTTTACTTTTTATCATCTCTTTTATGTAGAAGGCATTGTATTTAGTTGTAATCATCAAATTATAAAGTATATTTCTTTTCTTATACTATACATTAATATGGTATCAGAGCAGGAAAATTATACACAAAAATTCTCCCCTAAAAGTAGGGTTCTCTTGATCTTTTTTTTTCTGTTAAAAAAGGAAGAAGAAAAAATCGCTTGAATTCTTTCTGCCTCCTCCTTCCTCATGTTCCCCATCCTATGTCAGGGGTTAACGGCCAAGGTTAGCTCAGACCAAGCTCACCGGAGGAATGGGTACAAGTGCAGCTGATGATCTTCATGCTTCGGACTCATCTGTGGACATTCGGTGTGTAATGTGTAGTGTGGAGTTAGGAGACACGTGCGATACGCACGGTTATTTTTGTAAATATTGCTTGGCGGGAAGAGTAGCGGGAAAAGTAGGAGTGCGCTATGCGCGTAGTAGTTTGAATGCTTTGTCGTGTAGTGTAACGGCCTAACGGCCTATATAAACCTGATTGTATTCTGTTAGAGGAATTAATGAAAATTCCAGTTCTCTTTTCTCTGAAATCCCTCCTTCTTCTTCCCTGAAACCTCTTCTTCTCCTTCTCCATCTCCATTCTTGAAGCTCCAACTATCGCCATGGCTAGATCTAGAAGCAGCAGGAATCGAAATGCTGACATCCTAACCCATTAACCCTAATCCTATATTCTCAACAGCCGCCACCACAACTCCCTCCACCACCCTGACTCATCAAACCCTACCCTCTCCTCCACTCCAGACCCGCCGCCACCTGTCCTTCACCCCTGACCTGCCGCCACTCCAGATGTGAACCCAACCACAACCCACCATCCCACACCCCCCCTCCACTCCACATCTCACCCACCATCATCAGTCGTCATCACAACCACCACCCGCACCTCTCCTCCACATCCAGATCCACTCAATCCCACAACCAGATCCAAACCTGAAAACCAAATCTGAAACCAAATTTGAACCAAACTGAACCAGATCCAAACCCTTTGTAATCCATGCTTCTTTATGATCTGTGCCTGCGCTTGATCTCCTCTCCAGTCAACATCTCTCCTTCAAATTTGTTTTCAACCTCAAATATAATATATATAGCTTCGTTGTTGAAGACAAAGTGCATGACCACCGAGAATCTCTCTGGCTATGGGAACTACATGACATAGTCCCGTGCTGTAATGCATTTCCTCAAAAGGCACGAGATGTACCATCACCTCACTGAGAAGCAAATGATCCAAAGTTTAGAGTATGAGATCGCGATGATAATTTGATCATCAATATGATGACCAATTGCATGGATCGAGACGTTTATCGGTCCCACTTTTCTTGACACAGTTTTAGAGATCTGGGACACTCTTCATCAAATGTACTCCAATAACAAGCAACACTTGTATGATATATTCTGCGATGTGTTTGAGACCAAACAAGGCGACGACATTCATACATATCTCTCCAGATTTAATAATTTCTTAGAAGAGTGGAAGATCGATCAGCCGTACCATTCGCTTTTCAGCAAAATCAACGCGAGGCTCTTCTAGCCGTTTTGGCCTTGGGCAATGTTCGCCCATATCTTGAGGGTGTTCGTTCTCATATTCTCGCCTCCAATGACAATCTCTCTTTACACGATCTTCATGTTCAGCTTTTACGGGTTACCCCTCCTATTCTTGACAACCCAGCAGCCTCCGCACTCGCCTCTGGCTGAGGCTATGATTATTCTGATCACTTGCACCAGTTTCTATCATCTTTCAGGGGTCGTGGTTCTTATTCTTCGTGGGGTCGTGGTGATCGTGGTCAGCTGTGGTGATGGTTGCTGCTTCAACTCAAAAGTATTGCACATATTGTCAGTGCCGATCTCATGAGTATGAGACGTGTTGAAAACGTCTCGGTCGTCCTCCTGCTGGTCATCAGTCTTCCACAATGGAACCTCCTTCTTCCATTGCTGCTCCCACAGATGCGCCAACCTCCTTCCAATATACTATTTCTGCTGTAAGGCCTTCCACAACATGATGTTTCATCATTCTAGTAACTCTGTTTACTCAGGTAATACTTGTCATGTATTGTGGCACTGACGACCGAGACATCATTCTCTACTACTCTCAACCACTTTGTTTTCGGTTGTGAGTCTTCTTTTAAGTTATCTTGTGAGTCATGTGAGTTAGGTAAACACCATAGAGTTCATTACCCAAGACGCGCAAATAAATGTTGTGAACATTTGTTTGATTTAGTGCACTCTGATATTTGGGGCCATGTTGGTTATCCATGTTTAATAAATATCGTTATTTTGTTACATTTATTGATGATTTCTCTAGCATGACATAGTTGTTTCTCTTAAAAGATCGTTCTGAATTGTTTATAGTTTTCAAGAATTTTTCTTTGAGATAATAACACAATTTAACACTATTAAATGTTTCCAATATGATAATACTAAAGAATACGTGAGTTCTAATTTTCAGTAATGTTTTTCTCAACATGGAGTAATACACCAAAGTTCTTGCCCCCTACACTGAACAAAATGGAGTGGTAGAACGCGAAAACTAACATTTACTTTGCATTGCTCGCTCTCTGATGTTTTAAACGAAAGTCCCAAAATTTTATTAGAGTTTTGTGGCTTTCATTGTCTGTTTTCTTATCAACCATATGCTTACTCTTATTCTTCAAAATCATTCCTTAGTCAAACTAATATTTCCCTCTAAGGACCAATTTTTACTATCACCTCGTATTTTTGGTTGCACATGTTTTGTTCGAAATCTCGGTCCAAGCACTAATAAACTTAACTCACGTGCTACTAAGTGTTTTTTTTTATATTCATGTTTTTCACAAGGTTATTTTTGCTATTGTCCTATACGAAAAAAAATGTTTACCTCAGCCGATGTTTCCTTATTTGAAAGCGAGTCTTTTTTTGAACAAACTCCTTCAAGAACTCTCGATTTACCAAGAGATGTTGTAGAGAGTTTTGCTTTCCCACTGCCCCCCCCCCCCCCCCCCCCCCCCCTTTGGGTTTATGTAAGGAAACGAAACACCTGTTCAGACTCAACCATCACAGCCGTACCTTCTGTTGTTCAATCGGGGCCAACTACTTCTGTTAGTAATCTCCCTAACACAGATGATTTATCTATTGCTCAACATAAGGCTAAACGTACTTGTACTCACCATCTTATTGCCAACTTTGTTTTTTTTCTTATAAACTAAACAAATCTTTTCGAGTCTTTACCTCTTCTTTGGATTCCATCTATATTCTTATGAATGTTCAATATGCACTCAAGCACCCTAGTTCGGCCGCAGCCATGAAAGAGGAAATGCAGATTCTTTGGCAGAATAGTACTTGGTAGTTAGTTCGTCTTCCTGTGGGTGGTAACACAGTTGGTTGTAAGTGGGTATTCACAGTCAAACATAATTCCGATGATACAGCTGAACGACTCAAAGCCCGTCTTGTCGCTTAAGGATATACACAAGAATTTGGAGTTGACTATGCAGAGATATTTTCTCCAAATGCGAAACTCACATCCTCTGGATTCTTATCTCTCTTGCATCTAATTGTTCTTGGCGTCTTCATCAGCTTGATGTCAAGAATGCATTTATAAATGGAGACTTGAAAGAGGTGGTGTATATGCAGCAACCTCCTAACTTTGAGCGACAGGGGGAGAAATGTTCGCTCAAACAGTCGCTTTATGACCTCAAATGGTCTACTTGGGCTTAGTTTGAAAAGTTTGGCAAAGTTGTGTGCTCTTATGGATTCTCTAGAAGCAGGGCAGACCATTCTCTTAAAGGAAGCAAGGGCATTGTTATTCCTAGTAGTCTATGTTGGTATCATTATCACAGGCAGTGACTTGCAAGGTATTACACACATCAAGAAGCAGTTAGTACAAACCTTTTAAACAAATGATCTTGGTTTGCTTCAGTACTTCCTTGGTATTGAGGTTGATGTTGGGATGTCGCCCCAGTGACACCTATGGATCCCAATATTAAGCTGTCTTTCTCCAATGTGCATTGTTCTCTGATCCAAGATGATATCGCAGATTGGTTGGCAAACCCCTATATTTCTCGGTGACTAGGCCAGATATGTGCAGTTGGTCGAGTTAACCATTTTATGCATGCACCGACCATCACTCATTGGAAAGCATTGGTTCACATTCTTGGCTATCTTAAGAAGGCCCCAAGACAAGGACTTATCTTCAAGCTTGGTGACTCACTTTCTCTACAAGGTTATTCTGATGTTGACTGGGCAGTTGATGATAGATGCTCAACTAGTGTGTACTTTGTATTCTTTGAAGGGAATGTGGTATCTTGGAAAAGCAAGAAGCAACCATTTTTGCTAAATCAAGTACAGTGTCTGAATATCGAGCCATCGGACATTTGGTCTCTAAAGTTTTATGGCTAAGATGTCTTCTTCGAGATTTGGCAATGCACCGACCATCACTCATTGGAAAGTATTGGTTCACATTCTTGGCTATCTTGAGAAGGCCCTAAGACAGGGACTTATCTTCAAGCTTGGTGACTCACTTTCTCTACAAGGTTATTCTGATGTTGACTGGGCAGTTGATGATAGATGCTCAACTAGTGGGTATTTTGTATTCTTTGGAGGGAATGTGGTATCTTGGAAAAGCAAGAAGCAACCCATTTTTGCTAAATCAAGTATAGTGTCTGAATACCGAGCCATCGGACATTTGGTCTCTAAAGTTTTATGGCTAAGATGTCTTCTTCGAGATTTGGCAATATCATCTCCAGTTCCTCTATTGCGACAACCAAGCTGCTATGTATGTTCCTGAAAATCGAGTGTTTCATCAGCGCAAAAAATATATCGAAGTCGATTTTCACTTCGTTCGTGATAAATGAGAGAAGAAGGTGATTTCATTCTCATAGTCCGGTACGGTGAACAACTTGCTGATATCCTTACTAAAGCACTACCTTCTATGTTTTTTCAAACCTTCTTGTGGAAGCTTTTCTTCGACAATATCAACGCATCAACTTGAGGGGGACTGTTAAAGTAGTGCTTAGTTTAGTCCCACATTGTTGAAATAAATAGTTTAGTTTTTGTCCACATTGTATTCAGCTATAATCATCCAGTAAAGTATATTTCTTTTCTTATACTGTACGTTAATATAAGCCATTATTAATTGATCATCTGGTTTTGCTCCCTGGATGTGTCTAAAATTAATTATATCATAAATTATAAGATTGTAAACATATGTGATTAGTGTTATACACATTTCATAGGATGTCTTAATGTGTTTAACATGGTCCCGACTTCATCACAGAATTCTCCATTTTGCATAGACCCTCGACAGCTTTTCTTTTTGTTTACACTGGTTCCTATCTCTAGCTGTATAAAATATTACAGATTGTTGGAATCCAAAATGTGGGGCATGTTGCTAAACATAAATTCAATTATGAAATCTTATTTGCATTTAGACGTTTTTAGTCTACTTTCTAAAATTATTGTGTCGTATTTGGTGGAAGTACACTTCTCTTCTTTTTTATATATTGAATGATTGCTTTTGTAGTTTTTTTTGCTCTCTTGTTAATTAATTACGAAGGCTGACTCTTGATCTGTATTGTTTACCTAAAACCATATTTTCCTAGTAGCCATCTATCACCTAAATTTTTTATATATAAGAAATACTTTTTTTAAAGATTAGTAAATTCAATAGTTTATGATTCTCGGTCAAGTCTCCTAACTGTTTCCTTATTCATCAACTAACTTCTCTACCTTAACAGGTCTGGGATCTAGAATCCAGGCAGTTAGCTTATACATTACAGTGGGAAACCAATATAACTGCTTTTGCTGTAATTCATGGGAGCCTTTTGATGTACGGTTTGTAATTGGAGGTGATAGTATGTTTGTATGTTTGTTTGTTGTTTTGTTCTTCCCCTTACCAGTTTTACCAACTTTGTCATTACTGCATAAGGTATATCGGGGACGAGGTTGGTCTAATGTGTGTGCTGAGGTATGATGCTGAAGAGAGGAAGCTTCTGAGATCGCCATATAGTATACCTGCTAAGGCCATAATTGGTACTTCTCTTTCAATAATCAGAAAACTGCAATACCTTCATGTAAAAAAATTTTTGTTTCCAGGTGGATCTCATATATTAGCTTTATGCTACACCTCATCCTTTGTTGATCGACTTAATACTATGCTACCAAATCAGAATTTCGGATTATTAATCGTAAATTATGGTTGTTTAAAAGAGTCTATACTCAAATGATTATGATGCACCTGTATAAAATATTTATTATTCATAATTCATAAATTCCTAAGATGTATGTCTTTTAGATTTCCGACAATTGTCATACTGTCGAGACTGTTTAGCATTAGCAGTCGCACCTTGCCTTCTATCAAACACTCTTATATAGTATGCTCTTCCAGCTCACATGAGTTTTATTTATTTCTTTGTTGATTGCAAAACCGTTCTTCAGATATTTGTATCAGTATATGCAGGTTTTTGTTTCTACATTGAGCACTTGGATATCATATGCAAATTATTGTTGACACTTGGATATCCGATGCAAATTATAGTTAATTTGGGTAGATTCTTTCGTGACAGCTTATTTTACCTTTTCCCTAGTAAACCTGTAATATCAGTGTGGGTCTTTAGATGAGCCAGACAAAAAAATGTCTAATATCATAGAAGTACTGGTTCTATCTTAAAAGCTTTATGAAACAAGAGCTTCAGACTGTTATGCACTATACTCTATTTACAAATATTGAGAGATTTTGGTTCTGATTAAGAACTTTAAGAATTTTAGGCATTTGTGTGGATTGTATGTCCTGGTAGTTTTAAAGGCCAATGAGTTCGCTAAATTGCAGGTCCCCTTAAAAATTATTTCCTTGTTAAATAGCTAATGATCTGCTTATTTCTAGTTTGGTTGAATAATGAATCTGGAGACAATTTATTGTTGCCCTAGTCTTGGGCAAGACTGGACGCATGGAAAGTTTACATGGATTGCACTGAGAAAATGGGAGATAATAAACGAATACGAAACATGGACACAGTGATGTGACGTATCCTAGAAGCATATCAGCTATAGCTTGCTGCCTTGTTGGTAGTCAGGGCCGTTAAATAAGTTCAGTGCTATTTGTTATAGTAGCATATATGACAAATATTAACTTTGAATCATTTTATTATTTGAAACGCAACTAATAATTTTTTTTAAGCCTATCTTTTCCAGCTCAATGCAATCTGAGCAATCTGACACTTTAAAGTTTTTTTTTGGTTTTTGTTTTTTGTTTTTTTTATTGATGAAATTGGCCTTCTATTCAAGTCATACTGTTCTAGTGAATTGCACTTGCTATACATTTCATGGACCAGTACAGACTATGGCAATTGTTCCATATGTCCATCAGTTAGCTTTTTTCTGCCGGTTTGATCAAGCCACTTCTATTTTTAGCTTGCTTGGTTTATCTGCAAGTTGTCAAACTTACTTTTTACAATTTTTATTGGAATGGTTATACCTTATTAAATATCCAGTTAGATAAATCTTACCATATGATTTCTTTCTTTTAAGTTATGATGAGCCATACCTTTAATTTACTCACAGCTGTAGACATGATAATAACCCGGTTTTTTTACCCTGCTGTAATCTATGCTTTTCTGCATCTTTCTTACTATTAATTTTTTTATAGATAATATTAGTTTATGGTGACTCTCATCATCTGCCTGCCTTATCTAGACTGTAGCTTGTATGTCCTGACTATTCAAATTTTCTTAACTGACCTACTACACCAAATTTGTGCTGGCATTTACATCTTTTTTATGTTATTCTACTTTTCTCTCCTTCTATGTTTATGTACCATTATTCGTCGCTCTACAGAATCAGCTGGTATTTCATGTCCGGACCATCAATCGATTGTTGGAATTCTACCACAACCTGCTAGCTCTGGTACCAGGTATGTAAAGTTGTCACATTCATGCAGAAGGTTCTTTTGTCTCTTCCGTAGAGGATCATTATCATAATTTCCTTGGTCAGATCTAGGACTTCAATTAGTGGAGCAAACCGGATTAGGACTTAGGAGTAGACCATAGGCTAGGTGGAGTGACTTGAATTGTTCAGAAGGATACGGTCGTTGTTAATTTGATAGATGAGATGATCTTAACAGAGTTGAATGGCTGAGATTCATCTAGGTGACCCTAAAAAATTGGAAAGGCATTGTTGTAAAAGTTAACTTACATCCCAATATGGTTGCTGACATGTCAGGGAGCAACCAAAAGCAATTTAAAGCAAAATCTTATCTTGTTTTTGTTAAGTCAGAATGAGTCCCTGGAACCCCAGGGCATTGGCTTCTGCCAACAGTGAACTATTAAGGAAAACCTCCCATGCATATTCTACATTATAGCCTGCAACTGATTCAGCTCCTGCTTCTGGGTGACCAGAAATAGAGCCGTTGCGACTCCCTTAAGTGGTGTGGTGTCTCAGCCCGGAGCTACTTTGCTGTCGATATCTGAATCATTATGTCAAAAGTTGAAATGCAATAAATGAAATTGCCTTCTTGATCATTGTATTTCATGCCAGGATATTTTGTTTTCCTCCCTTCAAAATGCATAAAGTTGGTTCTTTTTCTTTATGTATTTCCTTCAAAAGTGCATAAAGTTTCCCCCCTCCCTTCAAAGTACAGAAAGTTCATTCTTCTTTTTTCTTCACATATTTCTTTATAAATTGACGTACTTATATTTTCAGTTTTCCAAAATTAATCTTCCTGCATAGACTTCTTGAACTTCAATTTTACGTATACTCTCCATAGGTGCTGGTTGATTAAATTAGTTCCCTTCAGTGCAAGAAGATGCTACAAGCTATCTGGTTGCCTATTCTAGTGTTAATATGTAGAAGTTAATACTCAACTTTTGTGCCCATTCACGTCTCTTTTGAGAGAATGGTTGTCTGCCCATTGTAGATTCCTAGAGGAGCAAAGGACAATGCATACTTTTATTACTTTTGTGCCCGTTCATGTCTCTTTTAAGAGGAAATGGATGTCTGCCAGAGGGAAAAAATGACAATGCATACGTCTAATGTTTATATACTCCTCTTTCTCTGTTCACAGCACATACACTAGATTTACTGGAATGTGCATGCACACGCACACACTCTTGTTCTTTTAATGTAAATGTTCCATTGCTTTATGCGTCTCTTTCTACATTTTAACAATATCTATCTAGAGAACTCTTGATATGAAGTTGTTAAATGAAAATGGGATCTACACAAAGTTTTACATTAGAAAGATCTAAAGGTGATTTAAAAAGAGAGGCCAACCAAATTCACTTTCCCATTATATATTAGTACAGATATGGATGTGCTTTCTTGCATTTGTGCTCACTAAATTTAACACATATTAATGATTTTACTGCAGAGTTCTGCTTGCATATGAGAATGGGCTTCTTATTCTGTGGGATGTTTCTGAAAGCCATGTTGTGACAGTTAGGGGTTACACAGAACTTCAGTTGAAGGGTGAGGGGGGTCATCATCAAACTGAAGGAGGTGATGAACTTGAGGAGGGCACTGCAGCTGACCATGAACAAGAGGACAAGGAGATTTGCTCCCTCTGCTGGATCTCTAATTCTGGCTCCCTCGTTGCTGTGGGTTACATTAATGGAGATATATTATTATGGGACATATCTTCGGACTCCTCTACAAAGAGGCAACAAGCTGGCTCACCATCTAAAGCTGTTGTGAAGATGCAGCTGGCTTCTGGGAATCGCAGGCTTCCTGTCATTGTCTTAAATTGGTCTGCTAATGCTAAAGCAGATGATAAAGGAGGGCAACTTTTAATTTATGGCGGAGATGATATGGGATCTGAAGAAGTTTTAACGGTATGACTGTCAATTTCTTTACTGTTTTCTTTCTATGCTATTTATCCAGCTTAGACCTATGTTTCTACATGTGTGAAGTATATTGCTTTATTTTGTTGTAATATTTTTAGTTTCTTTCATTAGCTCTTTCCCTTCTGCAGATTGGTTGGTAATTCCTCTAAATTTATAATTAGAATCGCAAGTTTCAAGATTCAAACTACTTTCGTGGTTAGTGTAACTTGTATGGGCATATTAATGTTGTTAATAGAAATATTTTAAACTTATTTTTGTATGCTGATTATTCTTTTATCCTCAACCCTCATCACAACTTCGGAGTTTTGGTGTAGTGGCAAGACATTTCACTTGGTGTCAGTGCAACCCATGTTCAATTCTCAATGGGCCAGTGGTAATGCGGATTTAGATGACAAAATTCTGCAGCGCTCAACCCAATTTCATCCTGTAAAACAGGATGCTCAACCAGTTGGGGCATGTTAGAATATACATGTGAACTTCTCAGCCCTCACCTCAAAGTCAGGACTCAGGAGTTTTGGAATTTTTTGCGTACATAGGCCACTTTTTGAAAGATTTTGCGTTTTTGGGCCGGTTGCCCAACTATTAGCGCTTTTGGGCTAGCTTGTGCCACGTCAGCAGCGGCCGCTATTCCCAATAGCGGCCTCTTCATTTCGAGGCCGCTAATGGGAATAACGACCTATGTTTTATTTTTTTTTGAATTTTTTGTTTGCCGTCACTATTCCCACGAGCGACCTTAGTATAATGAGGTCGCTGATGGGATTAGCGACCTTTAATGAGTTGTATTCTAGCACTTAGCAAAATCTAGAGAGCTTTTGCTCTCTGAAAAATGACAATCAATTTTTTTTTTAAACTAAGGTCGCTATTCGGAATAGAGGCCTTTATTAACTAAGGTCGCTATTCGGAATAGAGGCCTTTATTAACTAAGGTCGCTATTCGGAATAGAGGCCTTAGTTGTAAAACTATTTTGCAAATTTTACAAAGAATAAGTAGATCGTGTTTCCTACTGAGGTCGCTATTGGGAATAGCGACCTTAGTATACTAAGGTCGCTATTCCCAATAGCGACCTCAGTTTTAAATTTTTGGGGAAAACTTTTTAGGAATCGCTAAGTGTCTCAATACATTCATTCGAGCCAACTAATCTCATTATACTAAGGTCGCTAGTGGGAATAGCAACGGCAAACAAAAAGTTCAAAAAAATTTAAAACATAGGTCGCTATTCCCATTAGCGACCTTGAAATTAAGAGGCCGCTATTGGGAATAGCGGCCGCTGCTGACGGGGCACAGGCTAGCCCAAAAGCGCTAATAGTTGGGCAACTGGCCCAAAAACGCAAATACTATCAAAAAGTGGCCTATGACGGCAAAATTTATTGTATAGTAGCAAGGACAATTTACAGTTTTACTCAATTAATGTCAATAATTTTTTCTTCTTTCATCCTGTTCTTTGCACAGAGAAATTATGCCTATCATGTAAAAACTAGAACTTCTAATATGCCCAGTAACGAGGGTGTAAAAGTATCAAATTCTTGATAGAATCTGAATCTATTCTCAGTAAAAACTACTGCTTGGAGTTCAGTTTCTGGTTGTTTGCTATTCACTTTAGTTTTTGGTTAGGAATATTAGGTATTAGAATGAGGAATATTGCTATTTACCTAAGCTGCAAGAATGGTTAATTCACTGTGAAGATTAGCATAGAACATGATGTTAAATTTGTAATAAGAGGAAATAAATGCTAAATTATGATGCTAGCCTGTTCTAAAGTTAATTACAATTTTTAAAGTATGTGAGTCGATAGAACTTCTGCATAGCGCATTAATGGTTATGGTCATTGCACATTGAGAAAGACCTTGTCACTACACTAAAACTTCAAAGTCGTTGGAAGAGTTGAGGCAATTGCACATATATTCTAACATGCCCAGAGCGCCTATTTAAATAGGCCAAAGAAACATGACAAATTCCCAACGAACTGTGGGCTGAGACTTGGATGTGTGCAACCGTATAACTAAAAAAAATTCTACTGTGAATAAATAAATAAATAAAGTGCACTGAGCAGGACTCGAACTTGGGTTGCTTTGATACCATGAGAAAGACCCTGCCACTAGAAGTTATAGCAAGCATTGAGGGAATTTGTAATACCTTTAGTGGGCTTAGGCTAATAAATAAAGAGTGGGCTCATTAGCATTGGGTTTGTAAGTTGGGCTTAGAATGGAGTTGCATGTGTGTGTGAGAAGTTTAGTCCACATTGGAAATGAGATGTGAATGTGAGTGGGTTATATAAGATTGCCATCGAATCAAAATATGAATCAAACGTACCTATTAAGCTAGCTCTTTGGGTAAGGCTAGCCCTGTGGTGGGGCCGTGGTTTAGGTTCTTCGGTGTGTAGGTGAGCAGGTCCGGGATGTTACAAAATTATACTTATATTCTAACAGACGTGAAGCTTATTTTCATTGGTTATGGCTCGATACGTTTTTTTGCCTTGTTAAAAAGTCAGCTGGGAAGAACCAGTAGTCACTTGTAGCCGGCAATCATAGAATTGTGCTATTGCTATAGGAATTCCAGATTCCAGATGATACTCGAGATAGTTCATTATTTGTTTTGAGTTTCCTCTACGACTAGGATTATTAGACTGTTTCACAGCGAGTAATAGAACTTTTGGCAGAGTCTAGAGGCAAGAAGATGATTCTCCTACTACAGGAGGAGAGAATGAATTTCTAGATTGTTTGGTAATGTGCCATAGAAAGAAGAATCATAAGGCTAGCAACGAGCCGGACTTGGGCCAGACTTACACAAGTCCGAACCCGAGCCCGAAGACTTATTATAGGGTCCAAGCCCGGCCCAATTTTGGGTCGCGATGCGAAATTGAGGCCCAAGCCCGAGTCCGAAAATTTTGAAAATACCGAGCCCGGCCCGGTTGCCAGATTTTTCCAATCTGTCATGTGAATTCTCGAGCAAAATTGAGTAAATTAAACCATAAATTCAAGCTAAAAATTAGGGTTATACTATGGAATCATTATTAGAGATGATTTCAAACAAAATTAAAACAAAACAAAATTAAAGTAAATGTACCTTCCAAGTTGTGCTGGACTTTTCGCATACTCCAGGGTTTGGGATTATAAACCTTCTAATTACTTTGTCTTCATCGTCGGAGTGGGAGGATTCGGCATGGGGCATTAACAGATCTGGGAAATTTGAAATTTTGAAAAATTGGGGAAAAGAAATAAAAAACCCTAACCCTAGATCTCAGGTGAAAGAGGAATTTTAGAGAAAGATTATCAACCTAACCCTAACCCAAGCTTGAAAAAGAAATGGAAATGGGAAACCCTAATCCTAAATCTCAGGTGAAATGGCAACGCTAACCGAACTCGAATATTTAGGGTCTGTTTGGTTCAAAGGAGGGGAGGGGAGGGGAGGGATTTTAATGGAGGGGAGGGAAGGGGAGGGAAAGGGAGGGGAGGGATTTAATGAAAACTCTGTTTGGTTCAAAGGAGGGGAGGGGAGGGAAAATAATAATTTTCTTGTTTGGTTCACAAGGGGAGGGAATGGATTTTATAATAAAATTACTTTTATACCCTTTTGCATATAATAAGAAATTCATACAACCACTTCATACAATAAGAATTGAAACAACGACTTAGAGAAATTTTTTTCTTCTTTTTCTAGTTCATCATTCAATCTTTAGGAGGGTATCATTTCAGTACATACAACAAGAAGCAAGAATTGCTCATAATTTCTCCTTTTTTATTCCGCAAGAGATTCAGCACTACACTAATTAACAGCAACAAACTCAGACTATTCCTCTTAATGTGGTCATATATATCCGACGTATTTCATGACAAAGCCTGCATGCATTTGGTAGTCTCCTGATATATTTTTTTGCTCCCAGATCACACTCCAACAGACTGCGAAATCCAACTACAACTCTATCTATATGCATAACAACCACCAAATTTTGAAATGATTAATTATATACTAGAAAATAATTACTCTATGAAAACTGACAGAACCTTTCTTTCTTTTTGTATACATTTACTAGCAGTCTTTTATATCACAACATACATGTACTAATTCTAAGGAATTTGCTTTAATCAAAGCAGAGTCACTGGCTATTTAACTTCAAAGCCCCCCCCCCCCCCCATCAATGATGCAACTTTAGCAGGGCTAAATCATCATCAACAACAAAAGAATTCGTTCGCGACACAGGAAATGACCTTGGTGCCTTCGGATGGTAGTTCCTCCTCTTATTTCCATTCTCATCATACATCACAAATACCAAATCTTCATGGAACAAGAGTATAAAAGCTTCCTCTTTTTTTGTCTTCGATTTTCTGTTAAGGTTAAACTCTGCAGAGTTTGACCAGGATAGGGAGAAAGAGAGAGCGGGAGAGAAACAGTCGGCTACTAGTAGGGAGAAAGAGAGGTTTTTTTTATTATATTAGGAATTAGATTTTAAAGGGCAATTTAGTCTAGCTACTTTAAAAAATTAGCCCTATTTTTTCTTCCCTCCAAATCCCCCTACTTTTGGAGGGGAGCCAAAATTGGCTCAAGAGGGGTGTTGCACCCCCCCTCCATTTCCCTCCCCTCCCCTCCTAAAAATTGAACCAAACAAGAAAAGTATTAAAAAACCCCTTCCCTCCCCTCCCCTTCCCTCCATTCCCCTCCAACCAAACAGTGCATTAGAAGGAAATGAACTGAATAGGAAGCAGACGAAGCATGGGAAAGTGGAGAAAATTAATTGTTTGGAGGTGTGGTGGGGAGGCATAGGGGGTATAAGTTAATGTGGGAGGGTAACATGGAGGCAGGGGATTGGAGAGAGAGGAGGTGCTGCATGTGCATGGACAATTTGTGTTAATGCCCTATATAATTTAAGTGTGTGCAGTGAGGCTCGGGCGGGCGTCGCGTCGGACTTATACAAACCCGAACCCAGCCCGAAAACAATTTCAGGCTCTATCTTCGAGGCCGGGTCCGAAAATTTCCAAAAAATTGAGGCCCATACTCTACTGAAAACGGGCCGGACTTGATTGGACTCGGGTTGGGTTCGGGTCAATTGCCAGCCTTAAAGAATCACCATTATGTCATTGCTAGGGGTGTGTGTGTGTGTTCTTTTAAGACACCGAAGAATCAAGTTATTCCTCTATTCATTTTTTATCTCTATTGTATTTGTCACAAAATTCCTATTGTTGAGTTGATACCTCAAATCGTTTACCTACATAATATGGTTAACATTCATTCTTTTGAAAGATTTCCCCAAACTTGTTGAAGATAACATGACGAAGATTTCTAGATGTTATCAGTCTTCTTGTTGTTCTAGTATTAATGGTTAGTCCTTGGTCATTTCCATGATTCCGTATATGATAGTTACGTTCACTTAGTTTTCTAGGGTCACCATTATTATTCTCCTTTGCAATTTCTTTTCAAAATGGGATCAATAATGGAGCAAAATAAGTCATAAACTTTTGATGAAAATTGTATTTGAATAATGACCTGGCAAATGAACCTCTATTATTGTCATATTCATGGCCAAATTATGAATCTTTCGAATAAAGGTGGAGTGCTCCAAATTATCTTAAAAGGTGGTAGTCAAAGAAAATTTCAAATTTTGGAACTATAAATCAGTTTGCTGTCATTTGGGGTTTGTTCTTGCGTCGCCCTATCAACTTGAAATTTGCGGGTGTTATACATCGAAACCCACTTAAATCCGATCAAGCGGCCCTTAGAACACTTTCAATAGTTTTTGGCATGTTCATAATTATTTGCCTCTTGTAGTTTATGATACTCTACTGTATTAATCTGTTTTGGTTAAATTCATCCAAACCTGACACCAGAATAGAAACATACCTCATGCGGTTCGAGTTCAGGTTGCTACACCTTGGAGGTGGGCAGAATTTTTTGACCTTAAATTTTCACTGATAAATTGAGTCAGGTGTATTAGTCCCCCAAACCCGCCAATCCAACCTGTGAAAGCCCCCAGTCTTTTGAGCCTCTAGCCAAACTCTAGATGACAGCGGTTGTATTTTGAATCCTGAATTCCAAACCCAACATCATACAGTCAAATGAATCTTCGTGGAATTCAAGATCTACCATGCTTAGAAGATATAATATTTAATTGTTTACTTTATAGTGTTAAATTTTTCGTTACATTTAACTCATATATTATTAATAAATTTCCGACTATGAACATTTTTTAAAGTAAAAAATGAGTTACTTGTAAAAATAAGATGTGTTCTTGATTGTCATCTTGCTAGTTTGGAACTCTACTGACGTTTCAACTTGTAAAAATAAAGTTTGTATCAGAGGTTTAATGTAAATGGGATGACCAGGATATAGTGATTTTACTTGTTTTCTATTTAATTAGTAGGAAAGTAGAAGTGGAGATGAGAGTCGTGTAGTGGTTTAGTGTTGAAGGAGAGGTATTGTTGGGGCCGAGAAGGGTCTACATGATGGAGAGGGAAAACTCGTTGATGTCAGAAATTCAATCTTTCTTCTATATGAGGAGTGATTTACGATGTTATTAACCTTGAGTGTTCTAAATTGTGGACCCCGTAACACCAAATTTCTAAATGCTTCAGTTAAATGATAATTGATTAACAGCTGTTCCGTTAATAAAAGGTTTCTGTAGAGATTATACGTAGGATTATGACATAGATAAAGCTAAGAGTCGATTAGACCATATGATTCCTTGGGGACCTTGTACCAGTTGATCCATACTTTCTCAGGAGTGAAACCCAGAGGAAATGTTAAGAGTTTGAGGTGTTTTTTTTAAAAAATTTTTAAAATCAAACAGGGCCAGACTACTTTGAAGGCAGGATTCACTATAAATGTACAATATGTCATCTTTAATCATGAAAATTTTCTTTTGGTTAGGGATACACCTCCAGTACCTAATAGAGAGGAACCATTTAAGTGGATCTAAGACCTCTGGTGGCAAATCGATGGGATAAAGTTCATTTGATAAACTTGCCAGCAACTTAATGCTGGGCCTAGGGGAAAAGACATGTATGCCAGAGGCCAAAATTTTGTCCTGCACTTCTTTTGTGAGCACATGGGGGATTCACTTACTGAAAGAGTTTCTAGACAGGTATAATCTAGCTAACTAGTGATTTGGTTCGTCTAATGGATAACTGGATTTGGCATTAAGAATTCAACAAGGCATTACTTAAAAATGATTGGATTGGGAACCTTTTATTTGGAAGGGAAGAAATAACTGGAATTGGTTCGTTCCATTATTAGCTGGGATTCAATTGACATGAAATTCTTTTAGGTTTTTTCCCAAGAAGGTCATCAACAAATATGCTAATTCCAGATAATTGACCCACAAATTGCTATTTTCAGATATGCCTCACAATGTTAAGTACACTCCGAAAATGCCACTCTTTTAGTTTTTGTTAGTTTAATTGTCACGACCCAAATTTTCACCCTTTTTAATATTTTTTTACACCTACTTACTTAAATCTTCATTTATATTCTATAACATTAATAGAGATTTCAAAAAAATTTTTGGCAGTCTCCCTGAAATATTAGCCATTTCGCAGCAATTCCTTACGGAATTCTGCATTTCAAAATTCACAGCACGGCACAGGCGATACAATCATAATCTCCCCAGGCCAAGCCAAGCAACATCACACAGGCAATATATAAATAGGACTCTAGGGGCAAATCTCATCATAATATTCAAGATACAAATTTAAAACCAAAAATTCATTTGAAAACAAAATAGATTTTTAGAAAACCATAGAAAAACTTTCAAAATCCAACTCACAGAACCCAATACTCCACAACGAGGTGGGTACGGGTTTAATCATTCTTATCTCATCACTATATGTCAACATCTCATACAGATACACTAATTTTCTAAAATACAAATTATTACACCATTTCTATATTCTACCCCTATCTTTATAAACCATTAACTACTAGAAATTTAACGATATCTACTTATACATCACTACAGTACTACGGAAGCCACAAGTCTCACCTCGCTGCTACTCGAATCCTGCAAAAGGAAAGTCTAGAGACGTCCATCCTCAGGGAAGGACTCCTCTGACCCCCAAACACAACAGGAGTCAGCCATAACTGGTGTGAGTATAATCTACAAGGTTAGTTACTGCAATAAATAATATAATAGAAATTTAAAGAACAAACTACCATGATGATAATTCAGTATAACTTAAACATGAAAATATAATAAAAGGAAACTGGATATTATACAAGAAGAAATTTTCTAATCTTCAACCAATCTACCATATCAATATCTACCCAATCTACGATACTACACCCAATCCATCATCTCAATATCTACTCCACCTACCTTGAAGTTGTGCCTTGGTAGGTAGTTCCCACCATTTCCATAGAAACAGCAGGCAAGTGATTCCTCGGCACAATTCCAAGGCGTATCAAACTCATTATATTTTGTATTTAATTTAATACTCATTCAATACTCATTCTTATCTTATACTACATCAATTCTCATTCTCATTCCACACCAATATTTATTTACCGCTCATGGTACAACTTACTTTACTTTTTATCTTCTCATCTTTGTAATACAACTTGCTTTGCCATTTTATTTTCATATTCTCATATCACTTACTTAAATTTTCGTCCTTATTATGTAATACACTTTACTTTATTTTCATTCACATCTCCTCACACAACTTACTTACCCTTTCATACTTATCTCATAATATAACCTTAATTATTATATCAATGCTCCACCAATCTACCTTGGAATTGTGCCTAGGCAGATAGTTCCTACTATTTCCTCCGAAATAGCAGGCGAGTAGTTACTGGTCACAATTCCAAGGCATACCAACTTGTGTCATATCATATCTTTACTTTATTATCCTATTCACATCTCATAATACCGTTTACTTTAACTTTTCATTTTTATAATATATCTTGCTTTACTTTTCATTTATGCATTGCATAACACATTTTCTTTGCTTCTCATATTCACTCCTATAACCCAATTTCTTCACTTTTCATATTCATTTACATACATATTCTCTCTACTTTTTCATTCTCATTTCATATCGTATACTTTCTTTACTTTCTTATTCTCATCTTATAATATAACTTCTTGTATTTGGTATTTACGCCTCATAATACAACTCCCTTTACTTTACACATCTTTCCTTTATTCATTTTTCATTCATTTTGCCAATATAAGTATAGCCATATAAATTTAACAACATAAACGTATATAACTCCATTGTTTTCACATAAACATACACATCAGTAAATACACAACTCCATCCATACACACTCCTTCATTATCATAAAAGGCATAACTCCAGTAATATCACATAATCTACATTATATTCACCCCAATACAAACCCATCAGATTTTTTTTTCCTTTTTTTTAAACACCATTCAATAAATAGTCTCACAAACATTATATAAATACTTAACTCTTTTCCCTTTTCTTAACACCATTAACTCCATATATATATTTTCTTTACACTTCTTTATTAATACTCCATATATCTTACTCCATATATATATATATATATATATATATATATATCTTTATACTCCTTTATTATACACTTACTTTATTTTACTCTTTTTCATTGCCTACATAACTGACCTCCTCGTACAACACAGGGATCTCTGTGCCCCCCCCCCCCCCCCCCCCCCCCCCCCCCCCCCCCCCCCCCCCCCCCGCGTACACTTCAATCCCGCAAACCCACCACTTCACCCAGATCCAGGTGACCTAAATCTATCATTTGTGGGATGGATTGAAAGTACGATTGCGTGCATGTCCAACCAAGACTAAAGCCAAAAGGCTAGTCAAAACTCCTCCCAAGTAGAACCTGGGTAAACACGCGGATTGCTGCCCACCAAGGGTCTTATGCATCCGAGACTACGTCTTTCTCCTGGCCCTATACCAACGAGAGAAACTCCTGATCCCCAAATATAATTTAGGGCAATATATAACTGTGAGACCCCGTATTTCCGTATAATAGTATATGGAAATAGTATATATATATATATATATATATATAAGAAAGTAGTATAAAGAAAGAATGGTGGAAAGAAAAGGTGACGTGGCATAAGGAATGGAAAGAAGGATTGAATGAAAGTGAAAGGTATTAAATGTTGGCCTATAGGAGATCCTATAGGAATTGATAGTGTGATAGGTCCACAAGATGGTCTATGGACCATAGGAAATGATTGGAAATAAAGGAAAGAAAGATGGGTGTGCTTTGACCCCCGGTTGACTTGGGCTCAAAAAGTCCCATATCGGTGGTAATAAAGAGAAAAAGAGAGAATAAAATAGGAAGCCAAGGATAAAGGAGTACCCAACCGTCCGGACACCCTTTTGAGGCAGCCTGTGGTGGGCGTGGCTAGAATTTAGTTAATTGTGTGCGTACGAGTTGAGTGCGGGGCGTTACAGATGGTATCAGAGCCAACTTTCAACATCGAATGTAGGACTTGTATATAGGAAGTGCGTGGGACGCAATATGTGTGTATGAGATGCGTCAGACCCTGGGAGGGCAGCGATTAGGAGACAAGTCTACATTCGACTAGAAAGGCGATCCTGTACTAGATTGCACGTCCCGTATTCAGCGAGGACGCTGAATTCTTAAGAGGGGGTGAATGTGAGACCCCGTATTTCCGTATAATAGTATATGGAAATAGTATATAGTATATATATATATATATATATAAGAAAGTAGTATAAAGAAAGAATGGTGGAAAGAAAAGGTGACGTGGCATAAGGAATGGAAAGAAGGATTGAATGAAAGTGAAAGGTATTAAATGTTGGCCTATAGGAGATCCTATAGGAATTGATAGTGTGATAGGTCCACAAGATGGTCTATGGACCATAGGAAATGATTGGAAATAAAGGAAAGAAAGATGGGTGTGCTTTGACCCCCGGTTGACTTGGGCTCAAAAAGTCCCATATCGGTGGTAATAAAGAGAAAAAGAGAGAATAAAATAGGAAGCCAAGGATAAAGGAGTACCCAACCGTCCGGACACCCTTTTGAGGCAGCCTGTGGTGGGCGTGGCTAGAATTTAGTTAATTGTGTGCGTACGAGTTGAGTGCGGGGCGTTACAATAACTCCTGATCCTCAAATATAAAATTTGGGGCAATATATATAACTCCTGTTCCCGGGTGTATCTCGGGCCTGTGGGGTCTAGCCCAAACCCTTGGGAGATTGTGCGGCACTACAATATTAAATTATCTCCTTTACATCTCCATAGATATATTTCTCCGTTATATCTCCATATATATAAATATATATCTCCTTTATAAGATAACATGAATGTATCTCCTTTATAAGACATCTCCTTTATAATATATAACTCTTTTATAATACATCTCCGTATATCTCCTTTATAATATAACATGAATGTATTTAATTCCATTAATTTTATAAGCATATACCAGCCATTAATCTCATCGGTTATCCTGTAAAATTCTCATTAATCACCCACACGGCACACACACATCATGTCAATTTCACATCACATTATCACATAAATTTTTAATTTGTCACTCGCATATCACACATACACCATATCATTCATTTCATCATGTTATCGCATCACATTATCACATCAAACACACCATGCTTTCCATATCATCACATTCATCAGGTGATCACACATCATACATACACATACATATATCCAAATCAGCATAACTCCTTAAATCTAAATTTTACAACCCTGTAGCCTATATATATACTTACAAGCATCAACACACTTCCATACATACTAATTTCTTACACACCCATAATTTACTCCGTAGCATACATATGAATTTCTATACTCAATACACATTACGCATCACACACAATAAATCGTAATTTAAAATTTTCATTGCACACCATGTACATAAAATAAAAGAGATCGTACTCACCTGAGGAAACGCGAAGATCGGCTGTGTAGGCTCTCCGCTATTTCCCTCCTCCAAACTCGATTCTTCTTCCTATTGTCATATTTTCTCACTAATTAGGGCTAAAGATATTCAAATTACTCACAAATAAGAATTAAATCATTCTAATCTCTCACAGGCATTTCATCGAACGCCTGACGTGCATACGATACACGCACGCATTCCGATTGTTCCTGACTGGATTTTATGCCCATATAATCTTCCAAAATTATTCTAAATTATTTTCCATAACATACAGGGATTTCTATTATCAATTTGTATCAATTACGACTATTATCTTTTAATTACTAAGCCAACACCCTAATTGTTTTCCAATTTAATTTATATCTCCTAAATGCGAAATCTATCACTTCTAACATAAAGAGAATTGCCTATTCTCCTTACTACACCATTTTACAGCTAAAAATTTGCAAATCAAATAATCACATACAATTTAAATAAAATCTAACTCACTGTACAATCGATGATTCCAAAAACCAACCCCGACATGTTGAAGAGCACCCTTCAATTAGCTAAAACCCTAAAATTAATTTGGAAATAGGTGAAGATTGGATGGGGTTTCGGTTTTGGTCAAGGGGTTGTGAATGGGTTTCGGTCGAAGCTGTAAGTCGGTAGAAAAGAAAGAGAAGAAAGAATGAAGGGGAAGAAGAAAGAATATGAATAAATAAATAAAATGGAAAATTAATTTTTGGATCCCTATTTGATCAAATATTTATTATAAGGCCCTCCCAGTTCATTATTTGCAATATGTTTCTATAAAAATCACTTCACCGAATATCTAAATAACACCGGAGTCTAAAAGAAAATAAAGTTACATATTTATGTAAAATAATCATAATAATCAAAATAATTACACAAAAGATAAATATAAACGGATAATTTGATATTATAAAAATAAACAGATGTTACAAAAGGGTAGATTTTGAAAATATCTTGGGGAAAATTAATTAAACCCCTTATTGACTCTCCAATTATTTTTATGCCCTTATAACTCTTCTTTTCGTAATAAAAGCCAATAAAACCCGCTCCACCAAATAAATGTACAAATTAAAGAATACATATAAGATAAAATTGCATATTTATGCATAATAATAACAATAACAATAATATCTATTTTATTTTGTATCGACGGTGAGTTCACCAGGTCGGTTGTCTGTATCTTTAATTTCTGTTGTACTACTATGTTTCGTTATTTTCTTATTAATGGAACGGTGACATGAGTCATCTTTTATCAAAAAAAAAAAAAAACAATAATATCTATTAGCAATAAAAGAATTACAACAACTATTTTGAAATTATAAAATAAAGGAGTGTTGCATTAACCATTCTAACCCCCATCCACGGTTACCAAATTACTCTTTTACCCTTTTCAACTTCTTCTAAATCCTAACATGAAATCCTAACTAAACCTATATCGAAATCCCAAATGAACCCAAAATCGTAACTAAACCCAACCAAAAATCTTAACTAAACCTGAATCCCTAATACCCTTCTCTTCATCTCTCCGGCTCCACTGACCCTCTTTCAACTATACTTCAAGATTTGTGCTCGCCTAGGGTTAGGTTATAATTTGGTCATTCTACCACCATTATTTAGACTTAAGTAGGAAATAACATTGACAGCCTCTACTCGTGTCCTAGCTCGTCTGAGAGCTAGATTCGCCTCAATTACTTGTCTCTTACCTTGAGCTTTACTCAAGTTAGTTTCTGCTATTTCAAGAGCTTGACTCCACATCATTTCTTAAAATGGTGATCTCATTATTACTTATTCTAGCGAAACCACCCATCAGGGCCACTATTAACCATTGGTTAGTGTAGTTGAAGGCGTAAGGCGCAACGCAATTTCACTACCCCATAAAAAGCCTGAGGCACAATTTGCAATTTGAGGCGTAAGCCTCACTTAACCGAGGCTCATTATTATTTTTGGAGGTTTTTTAAATTTATAAATAAGATTATATAAACAAGATAACATCATAGCAACAAAATATATCATACAATGACCAAGATGACTGTATAAGTTATCATTTTTGTAAACTACAATGTGTTTCTCTATAATGTGTAACTACAATGTGTTTCTTGCCCCAAAGACGAAGTGATACAATGTGTCCCTCTGTAAAATTACAATAATATCATGTTAACCTTGAATTCATAGTTTCATATTGTAATGAGTACAGTATTACAGTATTACAGTAATGAAGATACTTACCATACATCATACAATATCACAGTATTACAGTAATGAGCATACAGTAAAGTTACAATAGTATCAAATTAAATATTGCAGTAATGAGCATACAATATTACAGTATTACAATATTAGTAAATGGTAAGGTATTTTGAAATATTACAACAATAACATAAAGATAGCCGACCATAAAATTTGGTCATGCTCTACACTGAAATATGATGCAATTTTTTGAATAAGGTATGGTTTCATGATTATAGTAAATTATGGAATGAACTAGCTTCACAATTTTGTTTCGAAGTAACTTGCAATATTATAAGCAAAGATAGACGAAAACCCAAGAAAGAAACCATGAAAGTGTAAAATCAGAAAAGAAAGAAACCAGAATAGGAGTGGAGAGTCTGGAGACTGAGGAGTAAAAAGGCCGCCGGCACAGCCGATCTGCTTTCGCTGTAGCTGTTGAACTGTAGTATGTTGTCGTGTCGCCACCGATGTTGTTGAGAGGGGGAGGAGATTGATGAGGATGTGTAGATTGAGGAGTTAGGGAGGTGGAGATTGGGGTTAGAGTTTGGAATTGGGGATGAAAGAGAATTGGGGGAGTTACGGGATATGAGAAGGGTTGAAGATGGGTTGGTTTGTGAAGACGGGTCAGGTCGGGTCGGGTCTGTTATGTTCGGGTGCGCATTTTGCTTGAGGCGCAAGCCTTGAGCCTTTGCTAAGGCGCGTCCAGGCACAAGCCTGAGTGAATCTGTAACGCCCCGAGTTTCACATTCTGGAAGCTCGTGATACTTACCTAGAATCTTTACTTCAATGAGTACACAACACAGAAATCACAGGAAATTAAAAACTTACATTTGCATAAGGAAACTATATCCTCCACTTGGATGCTTTCCGCAGCTCGATTCTCCTGCTCCACAATCAGCAATCCTGCAATTAGCAAACTGTGGGCACGTCAGTTGAATACAACTGACGCAATGCGGATGAAACCCGTAATCTCCAAAATCCTCAACAACCATGCAGAAGAAAAGAAACGTGAAGGTCATACAAATATAAATGTCGGTGTATGTCATGACTTAGAATTTAATGCACAACTCATGCACACCATGCTCTTAATCTAATGCAAACTTGATTCGGAAACGTATGCATCCCATACTACATACTCCTCAAATCGAGTTCGTATTCTCCAGATGATAGGGTTCTATTCCTCGCCATGCATTCTACTCTTGTACTCCTTTCTATTTTTGACATTCATCTAGTGACTAATAGAGTCTGCAGCACATGCGGTCCATTTTCGCTTCTGCAGTCGGATCGTGGTCCTTCTCCACTCTGAACAGCAGTGATCACCCTGTTCGTTCAGATCATGGTCCTTCTCCACTCCGACAGGATCGTGGTTCCTCTTCACTCCCAGTCAGCCGGTGATCATCAGCTTTGCCAGAATCATGGTCCTTTTCCACTCCTGCCCCTACCAAAGTTATCATGAACATAAGGCAAATCGATAGGGCCACCCCTACTCCGCCTAGAGACTTAAAGTCACACTTTTGCTCCTTGTTCGTATTGATAACCCAGAACATAGACGGAAACTTAAGAGTCCATCTCCTAAGTTTCGACAGGACTTGTGACTTACGTCTGCATCTCGTTCTTATCACTAAATCCCAGAAATTAACAGTCGAGACCACGCCGTACGTGACTCAAACGAGACGACGCCGCATGTGTCCCCTTGATAGGTGAGTAGTACACGCCTAACTAGTTTCTGTCCTTACCAATCATCCTAAATTAAATTCTTAATTCACTGACTAGGTTCAAAGTGAATCCAACCTAGTTGAATCTCAACAAGTCTTATCTTGATTTAATTAGGGTTCAACCTAGCCTCCAATCATGCTAAGAGTTGACCCACACATGCACCAAACTATTGCACTCAATGTGCACCACACTTCACAAGTACGCATATAAGCATGCACTGATTATATACATACCCATGCATAACCGTATTTCATCTAACACCGCATTCCACGCTTATAAAAATTATTTCCATACTAGGTTATACCACACGTGTATGTACTACCTCACATCCACATAATGGTAAATACCTTAGTTTGCAACTTATTCATAGGTGGTTAATTTCCCAATTCTTATTGTATATGTGCATTTAGACATTTCATCAAACACTTAACATGCCAACTTCCCGTTGCAAAATTTCCATAACAAGACCCTAATTAAATTATGCATTCTCATATAATTGTCTTTGCGTTACAAGTTCTAGTAATGACATCGTCTCCTTTTTAACAATTTCATTTACTACAATCTTCATTCACTTTTTATTACTATATTGCTAAACATGAGTTTTTAAGCATACAACACTTTTAAGCATACATGCTTCAATCTACTAGCAATTCCCACATCAAACAACGACTAAACTGTAGCGCCCCGAGTTCCACACACTGGGAGCTCGTGACACTTACCCAGAATCTTTACTTCAATGAGTACACAACACAGAAAAATTACAGGAAATTAGAAACTTACATTGCGCAAGGAAACTATATCTTCCACTTGGATGCTTTTCGCAGCTCGAGTCCCCTGCTTCACGATCAGCGATCCTGCATTAGCAAACTGTGGGCACGTCAGTTGAATACAACTGACGCAATGCAGATGAAAGCCACAATCTCCAAAATCCTCAACAATCAATATTTGATGCAGAAGAAAAATGTGAAAGTCAAATCACAAGTGTCGGTGTATGTCATGATCTAGATTCTAATGCACAATTCATATGCACACCATGCTCTTAATCTAATGCAAACTTGATTTGAAAACGTATGCATCCCATACTACATACTCCTCAAATCGAGTTCGTATTCTCCAGATGATAAGGTTTAATCTCTCGCCATGCATCCTACATCTTGTACTCATTCCTGTTTCTGACATTCATCTAGTGACTGGTAAAGTCTGCAGTACCTGCGGTCCATTTCCGCTCCTGCAGTCGGATCGTGGTCCTTCTCCACTCTGAACGGCAGTGATCACCCTGTTCGTTCAGATCATGGTCCTTCTCCACTCCGACAGGATTGTGGTCCCTCTTCACTCCCGGTCAGGCCGGTGATCATCAGCTCTGCCAGAATCATGGTCCTTCTCACTCCTGCCCCTACCAAAATTATTATGAACATAAGGCGAATCGATAGGGCTACCCCTACTCCGCCCAGAGACTTAGAGTTACACTCTTGCTCCTTGTTCGTATTAAACAACATAGAACCTTAGGTGGATTTGGAGGGTTCATTCCCTAATTTTCACCATACAGTCCTTATCACTAAATCCCAGAAACTAACAGACGAGACCACGCCGCATGTGTCCCAGACGAGACCACGCCGCGTGTGTCCCCTTGACAGGAGAGTACAACGCCCAACTAGTGCCTGTCCTTATCAATTATCCTATTTTAATTTCTCAATTCACCAACTCAATAAGTCTCATCTTGATTTAGTTAGGGTTCATCCTAGCCTCCAATTATGCTTAGAGTTGACCCACACCTGCACCAAACTATTGCACTCACTGTGCACCACACTTCACAACAAGTACGCATATAAGGATGCATTGGTTATATACATACCCATGCATAACCGTATTTCATCTAACACCGCATTCCATGCTTATAAAAAATTGTTTCCATACTAGGATATTGCACGCATGTGTATGTACTACCTCACATCCACATAATGGTAAACACCTTAGTGTAATCAACCTATTTCACATTCACACATACAACAATTGCGTGAACATCTTTCTGATGAGGACATCTTTCCAGTTTAGGATTTTTATTTTATTACCATTTTTTATTTTTGGCAATTATAGCCATATGTAATCTTTTTGTAATTTTTTAGATTTTGAGAATATTTTGGAGATGTGTTTCAAGATGTATTTGAGCCTATTTAAAGGCCTTGAGATTAATGAGAAAGCATGCCATTATTGATTAAAAAAATCTGTGTTGAGTTTTGCTCTTCCTTTCTTTTCTTTTGTGTGATACAACTGAGATCTCCAAATTAGGGTTTGTGATAAATCCTAATCTAGTTTTAGAATTAGTGATTAATTCTAAAATTTATCCCCAATTAAAAATCCCAAATACAATCTCCCCTAATCCCAAATAAACAAAACCCTAATCTCAAAAAAACCCTTCACCAGCCGCCATCTCTCTTCCTTCCTTCTTCACCCCGACAACCATTAAAGCCCACCACCATCCTCCCTTCATTGCAGCCGCTGCCTCCCTCACTCGAGTCTCACCCCGTCATCAACCCACTCCAGCACCTCTCCAACTCAACACCCGACTCCTCTTTCCTTCTCCATCTAGTTGCTACTCCTCCACCACCGAACGCCAACTACTACATTTTCCCTACAAACCGACCTCCATTAAAACCCCACCATCTCGACCATCACCTCCATCTCCTTCATCCTCCCATCTCGACGGCCATCGACAACCGCCCCCGCAGGCCTGCTCCCCTTCCGCGACCACCCAGTCAACCCTGTCCTTCAACGGCAGCGCGCCCCAGCCGAGGCCCTTACTCCTTCCTCGTTCAGCCAGAACAGCACAGCCAGATCCCCGGCCTGTTCTTCCAACAGTAGCCGCTTCGATTGTTGCAATTGTTCTTCGCATTTGGTATACTCTTTCCCTTATTAAATATTTGTGTTTTACTGCTCTATTATCTAGTATATTATCTAATTTATCTGTCGACCACAAAATAATTGAGATTGAGCGATCCACATGCTAGATTAGAGTACGAATCAGTATTGCATTTTTTACTTGCTAAAATACGTAGGGATTTACTTATTGATTAAGGTTGAATTATTAATTGGGACTGTTACATTTGATTCAATTTTTGAAAACCCATCAACCTGTTAACTGTTAAAAATTTTTAACTTAGATCAGCACTTTCATGTTGGTAAAATTAACCCATTAAAATTCTTGGAAATTCTCCATTTTAGGGTTGGTTTTACATCATTTTGGTATCAGAGCGAAGGTTCTTAAAACCTTAGTTCTTGCATCGTAGGCATCATTTTTGCATTCATTTAGTATAGTAGTCTTATTTTATTTTATTTTATTTTATTTTATTTTTATTTTAGTTTAGTTCAGAATCATTAAAAAAAAAAAAAAGGACACACCCCATAGTTTCCACTTTTGGTGAATGCATCTTCGCAGCACCATCACAGACCCTGAAGAGCCTTTCCTATCCCTTCCCAATCACCCAGTTAGGAACCCTAGACTTCCCAGACCTGAAATGGACAACCCTGATATCTCCGCTACCCTAGCTGCCATCCAAGCAACTCTTGCCAATATCAATCAGAGGCTTGAGAAAGTGGAGCTAAATCAAACCATTGTCCATGAGCTTCATGGCCATCGTCAGATCCCTCAAGGGAATGTTCATAACGATCGACGTCAAGAACGTGACCCTGACGAACATTATAAAAAGAACGTTAAGGCTGACGTTCCCCAGTTTGAAGGCCACATGGAACCCCAAGCTTACCTCGATTGGATCCGTGCCATGGACCACTACTTTGTGTGGTTCGACATGAGCGAATCCCTTAAAGTTAAATTTTCCACTATGAAATTAACGGGTAAGGCTCAACAACATTGGACCAATCTTGAACAAGCCCGCAGAGGCCGAGGTCTGGCACCCATAGCCACTTGGGAGGCCATAAAAGAGAAGCTCACTGAGAGGTATGTACCGTTATCGTTCCACACACGATTGCTAGATTCGTGGAACCAATTGTATCAAGGAAGTAAATCCACACAAGAATATGTTGATAAATTCGATGACTTCCTTATTCGGTGCAATGCATTAGGTAAAGAGAGTGAAGAACAAACTCTCTCTAGGTTCAGAGCTGGACTACGAGCTGACCTTAGGAACGAGCTAATCTATAAAAACGTGGACTCAATAGCTGCAGCCTACGCCCTAGTCCTCGATATGGATTCCCTTAAAGCTAGTTCCCATTACAAGTCCAGCGATTCGATGGATCATTCCTCTAGAATGAATCCTCCTGACCACTCTAGACCTGAGCACTCCTCTCCTCAGTACCCCAACAAGTCTTACCCCAGCAAATCTAATTCACATTTTAATTTACATAGAGATGAACATAAGGGTAAGAACATCGAAAGAGATTACAGTAAGATTGACCCTCTCACTAAGTGCTATAAATGTAAGGGATACGGTCATGTTGCTGGCAACTGTCCTAGTCCAAGTAGGATTAATATAGTAGAGGGTACCGCAGTCATCGCTGATGAGCCCGTCAATGAGTTTACCTATGAACCTAATATAAGTGATGACTTTGATGAAAAAGAGGATAACCCGTCTCTCAATTGTATTCAGCCTATCCAGTCACCTCTATTGAGTATATCCGAGACACCCATTCCTTCCCAAGTCACTTGGCAACCCATAGATTTTACTCAAGTATTAGAACATCACAAAGTCACAGAGTCTGCACCCACATTTGCATATAACATTCATGACTTGCATAGAGAAATTTCCAAGGAACTTAATGAGAATAATTTTAACTACAAGTTAATAGCAGATACTGGAAGGAAATTTATAACTTTTGATATTGGTGACGAAGTGATGGTTCGGATTCATCCGGAACGGTTTCCTGTTGGACCCGTTAAGAACTTGAACATACGTGCTGCAGGCCCATTTAAGATTCTACATACAATCAATGATAGTACCTATGTCGTTGACCTTCCTAAAGGTTTTGACATAAGTAAGACTTTCAATATTGAGGATCTAGTGCTTTATGAATGCTCAAAATTCAACCCTAGAAATTTTCTTATAGATGAGCCTACCCTGCAGCCTAATGGTGAGATTCCTCCATTACCTCCACTACCAAATATTACTTACCCATCGACAGAAGAATTGGATAATATTTTAGATGATCAGATAATCTCTACTAGAGATGGTGGTATGCACAAGTATTTGGTAAGGTGGAAAAATAAGCCGAAGTCGGATGACACTTGCAGTGATCATGAGGGGCTCCCGCAGCTGGATCCAGATCTTTTGGAGCACCATGGCAGGATCACTGGTTTTGACTCGACTGGGTCGAGCTCTCTCCCACCCGGAGAGAATGATGAGGACATCTTTCCAGTTTAGGATTTTTATTTTATTACCATTTTTTATTTTTGGCAATTATAGCCATATGTAATCTTTTTGTAATTTTTTAGATTTTGAGAATATTTTGGAGATGTGTTTCAAGATGTATTTGAGCCTATTTAAAGGCCTTAAGATTAATGAGAAAGCATGCCATTATTGATTAAAAAAATCTGTGTTGAGTTTTGCTCTTCCTTTCTTCTCTTTTGTGTGATACAACTGAGATCTCCAAATTAGAGTTTGTGATAAATCCTAATCTAGTTTTAGAATTAGTGATTAATTCTAAAATTTATCTCCAATTAAAAATCCCAAATACAATCTCTCCTAATCCCAAATAAACAAAACCCTAATCTCAAAAAAACCCTTCACCAGCCGCCATCTCTCTTCCTTCCTTCTTCACCCCGACAACCATTAAAGCCCACCACCATCCTCCCTTCATTGCAGCCGCTGCCTCCCTCACTCGAGTCTCACCCCGTCATCAACCCACTCCAGCACCTCTCCAACTCAACACCCGACTCCTCTTTCCTTCTCCATCTAGTTGCTACTCCACCACCACCGAACGCCAACTACTACATTTTCCCTACAAACCGACCTCCGTTAAAACCGCACCATCTCGACCATCACCTCCATCTCCTTCATCCTCCATCTCGACGGCCATCGACAACCGCCCCCGCAGGCCTGCTCCCCTTCCGCGACCACCCAGTCAACCCTGTCCTTCAACGGCAGCGCGCCCCAGCCGAGGCCCTTACTCCTTCCTCGTTCAGCCAGAACAGCACAGCCAGATCCCCGGCCTGTTCTTCCAACAGTAGCCGCTTCGATTGTTGCAATTGTTCTTCGCATTTGGTATACTCTTTCCCTTATTAAATATTTGTGTTTTACTGCTCTATTATCTAGTATATTATCTAATTTATCTGTCGACCACAAAATAATTGAGATTGAGCGATCCACATACTAGATTAGAGTACGAATCAGTATTGCATTTTTTACTTGCTAAAATACGTAGGGATTTACTTATTGATTAAGGTTGAATTATTAATTGAGACTGTTACATTTGATTCAATTCTTGAAAACCCATCAACCTGTTAACTGTTAAAAATTTCTAACTTAGATCAGCACTTTCATGTTGGTAAAATTAACCCATTAAAATTCTTGGAAATTCTCTATTTTAGGGTTGGTTTTACATCACTTTCATACATATTTCTCAACTACCTTTCCATATTATGTTTAGGCAAGCACAAGTGTGAACTTGTATTAATGGAACAACCAAATACCCATTTACTTAATTTCAAAATTGTGCAATTATCTACACAAACATTTCTTTTCTATCCTTTCTACTTTGTTCCTTTTTCGTTTTCTTTGTTTCCTTAATCCGGCCATGTCAACCATACACCCAAGCATGCATGCATAACCATTTGTACCCTTTTGTATTTAATCTATTAATACTTAATAACCATTAGCACTTTAATACCTTTTCAATCATTACTACTAATGTTTACCACCAATAACAATTCATGCTATTAATTCATCAAGCAATCTATACCATCTACTAAATAATCTATTATCAACAATTTCCTTTTTACTACACAATCATGTCAATGAACTACTATACAATTATTTAAATATAAATAACAAATTGTAATCAATCAAATAGTCAAACAATCAAATACAAAAATAAATTTAAAGAAGCATACAAGGAGGAAGAACACCCACTAGAATTTCTAGCAAGCATCAATCATTAAATTCATCATTTGAACACAAAAGGAATGGAGAATACTCTTTTTTGTTTGTTTAGTGAAAAGTCTTCAATTTCCTTCTCCCCCTTGCTTCTTCTTGATCCTTCCTTCTTGCTCCAATTCAAAAGTAGTTGTAGAGTAGTATAGTAGTAGTAGTAGGTAGTAAGAGTAGGAGTAGTAAAGTAGTTGTAGTAGTAATAGTTGAAGTAGTAGTAAGTAGTAGTAGTTGTAGTATTAGTAGTAGCACTAAGTAGTAATAGTTGTAGTATATTAGTAGTAATAGTAATAGTCAATAGTAGTAGTTGTGAAGTAGTAGGTAGTAGAAAAAGTAGTAGTAATTGTTGTGGAAGCAGTAAAGTAATAGTAATAGTAGTAAGTAGTAGTAGAAATAGAAGTAGTAGTAGAAATAGAAGTAAATATATTGAAAAAGAGAGAGGGAAAGAAAATTATTGGTGCTGGTTGCTGTCGGTAGTAAAGAAAGAAAAGAGAGAAGAAGAGAAGTGGTGTAGTAAGTAGTAGTATAGGGTAGTGATTGGAGTAGGTAAATTAATGGAGAAAAGGAGAAAAGAAAGGTTGCAGTTTGCTGGCTGTTCCTGTCGGCAGTAAGGGGAAGAGAGAGAGGTGTAGGAGTAGTAAGTAGTGGTAATAATAAAGTAGTATAGTAGTAGTAGCATGTATATATAGCGAAAAAGGGGATAAAATGCTGCCAGTTGTTGCTGTCTGCTGCTGGTTGCCTGCAGAAAGAAAGGAAAAGAGAGAAGGAGAGGTGTGTGGAAGGGTATAGAAGGCTTAGGTGTCCCTTACTTTTGCACATAACCCCTCATACTTTATGAAATTGCACTTTAAGCCCTAAATAACCTTATTGGATTGGGTTTTGTGGGCCTTTTAAGAAAACAAATTAGGCTTTAAAAAAAATATAACCATACTAACATAAAATAAATAATAGTGTAGTGTATGAAAAAATAATAATGGTAATGTCAATGCATATATATATACATATATACATATATATATACATATATACATATATATACATATATACATATATACATATATATATATAAAGAATTTAGGGGTATTACATAAACTAATGAGAATTGACACACAACAATAAATCAACTAGTTTAGTAATAAGGTGAGGAGGACGCTTACCATGAATTTTTCTACTACTACAAACATGATTTCTTCTACATAACATATACTATACTTAGTGTAATCAACCTATTTGACATACACGCATACAACAATTTTTAGCAAGCCATCAGTCATTAAATTCATAAATTGAACACAAAAGGAATGGAGAATACCCACTTTGATTTGTTTGCAAGCTTCAAGTTGCTATCTTCTCCTCCTTGCTTCCCTTGATTCTTCCTTGACTTCTTGCTCCAATAATAGTATAATAGTAGTAGCAGTAAAGTAATAGAAGTGGTAGTAGTAGAAGTGATAGTAGTAGAAGTGGTAGTGGTAGAAGTAGTAGACAGCAGTAGTAAACAGTAGTAGAGAGCAGTAGGCAGCAGTAGAATAATCAGCAGTAGTAGTTGGTAGTAAGAGTAGGAGTAGTAATAATCTGTAAGAGTAGTAGTAGTAGTAGTCAGTAAGAGTAGTAGTAGTAGTAGTAGGTACTAATAGTTGAAGTGGTAGTAGGTAGTAGTAGTAGTTGAAGTAGTAGTAGGTAGTAGTAGTTGTTGTAGTCAGCAGTAGTAGGTAGTAGTAGTTGTTGAGTAGCAGCATAAGTAGTATAGGCAGTAACAGTAGTAGTAGTTAGTAGAAGTAATAGTAGAAGTGGTAGTAAGTAGCACATATATATATATATATATATATATATATAAAAGGTGTTGCAGTTGCTGCCGGCCAGTAAAGAGAGAAGGAGAGGAGTGTGGAGAGGTGTAGAAAGGCTTAGGTGTCCTCAACTTTTGCATTAAACCCCTTAGTCTTTATGTAATTTCATTTAACCCCTAAGTAACCTTATTGGATTGGGCTTTAAGAAAAGAAAGTGTTGGGCTATTTAAGAAGGAAACATATTAGGTTTTTTTAAAAAATTAACCATATGGATATGCAAAAAAAAAAAAAAAACCCATAGAAATAAAAAATAAAAATAACAATGTCAATGCACATGTATATTTATATATAACAATGCATATATATTTTTATTGTAAGAAATTTAGGGGTATTATAGAATCTTCGAACAAAGGGGAGCCTCAACTGAGGCTTGAGGCTCAAACTATTGTTAGGCCTGAGCCTTGAGCCTGAGGCAAGCCTTCAACTACACTGCCATTGGTCATTGAGGCGTTAACGGATTATTCTCAGCTCATTTATTACAAGATAACCTGAGTGGTTTTTTTCGAGTCAACTCAATTTTGGGAGTGGTGTATTTGGAAATAGTGATTTGTGAGTGGTTATTTTGAATTAGCATATTTGTGGTTGGCCTTCTTGGGAAAAACCCAAACTTTGTTCTTTTAATTCCCTCTACGTGTATAAAAACTCCCGTGCTACCCATGAAAGGGTTCTTGAATTGTTGTTTTTCTTAAAGTGTTTACTTACTTCAAACTAATGTTTTTTCTTTTACCTGCACTTTTCATCCTCTTCCAATGTGCCGTAGGGCGATGTAAGGAGCTCTTCTTTCATGTCAAGTATTTTCTTTGAATCATCCTAGAATTTAGTCTTGCTGTGACTGATCTGTGTCTCTCTAATGATTGGTGGTTAGAAATTGGTCGATAGCATTTACAAACTGTTGGTCATGTGTTAACATAACAATCAACTTGTGTACATGTATTTTTCCTGTTAACTTTGTATTGTATACATCCATAAGACCGTTGTTTTCGAAAACATTTTGATTGAAACGAGAATCTTAGACAGCTATGCTCAATTGCTCATACTCTTACTCCCTTTATAAGAACAGGCTATATTGGTGCACTTCATCGTTTTCCATTTGTAACAGGTTCTGAACCTTCAGTGGTCATCTGGGATAGATTCTTTGAGATGTAATTCACGTGTGGACCTAAAACTTAATGGATCATTTGCAGATATGATTTTAGTTCCTAGTGCTGGGGCTACAGAGCAAAATTCAACTGCTGCTCTTTTTGTTTTGACGAATCCTGGGCAACTAAATTTTTATGATGGTGCTATATTGCCTGAGTTAAAAACCGAAGACAAATTCCTGCTGAAACCTGAGAAATTTCCAGTTGTAGTGCCGACTATTGATCCATGTATTACTGTTACAAAGATCTGCTTACTACCCACAGACAGGAGTTCTCCTCAGGATTTGCTCAAGGTATTTGTTTTGATTTTTGCAAACATTCAGGTTAGGGAAAGGGCCTAGTAAATTTATTGCTTGACCTTCATTCCCTAAAATAAAATGTTCATCTTCACCGATTATCCATTATTTTCTGTCCTTTTTTCCATTTAGAAAACCTGCTGCAAGGGAAAAGCCACAACTCCTAGCCTATCTGTCGGTACAAGGTGGCCAGTGACTGGTGGAGTCCCCTGTGAATCCTTCATCTCTAACAAGAATGGACCTGATAGATTATTTTTATCAGGTTACGAGGATGGATCTGTGAGAATATGGGATGCGACATGTCCTATCCTAACTCTCATGTTTCACTTAGAACCAATGGTTAGTGAACTCTTTACTATTAAGGCTAAAAATGGCAAAAGGAACTTCTAAAATGTAACATTTCTGCATGTTTCAGCTATGGTACTTACACAGGATTCCTGTTTCAAGATACCAACACTACCAAACACCCCATAAGATAGCATAGATGATAATTTCTTATCTTTGGTTTCAGCTGCCGGGTATCGAGGTGGGTGATCAGAGTGCTCCAGTTTCGGCACTGGCCTTTTGTCCCATGAGCATGAACTTGGCTGTTGGAAATCAGTCTGGTCTGGTTAGAACGGACTTTCTTTATTCTTAATTTTGTTTTGAAGTTAAAGACTAGCATATCTTATTTATGTATTTACATTTATGTGATTGTATGTAGGTTTTCCTCTATAAGCTTCAAGGAAGTACTAGTAAACCAAGTTTCCATGTAGTGAGTGAAACTAAAAATGAAGGTGATATTTCCCTTGCATCTTTATGCTAGTTCCTTCATACTATTGGCAGAATATTACCATTGTCTTTATAAAATTAAAGGCGCAGTTACGTTTATATATATTTATTTAAATTAATTCTAAGATTTAGGCCAACTTGTTAATTTGCATTGTGCACTTTCCCTCTAGAATTCCAACTGATTCATCTACCAGAAATATGGTTTTCAAACCATTTGATTTCTTTGAAAACTTTGTCAACAGAATTCTAGAACAACAGCCGAAACAAATAACCATAAGAGACTATATTTTCCAACTAATTATGGTTGGCCACATCAATTTTTCCCCTTCCATTCAGATTTATTTTGGACCATCTCCTGTCAAAGTAGAAACTGCCATATCCAGTAAGGATATTATTCCACAACCTAGGTTTGTTTTTTAGGTTGCAAATTTATTTTATCATGATTTTGATTTGGGAAGGTTTTGATAAAACTACATATATTTGGAAGCTAATGGTACTCATATGACTGTTTATCTTTAGCATATCAAATAAATTCTTGATCATACTGAATAAACATCCATTAATATTGGGCGATATATATATAATACACACTAGTGGAAATTGGCCGTGCACCAAGTGCACTTGGCTTGGTGCACGTGTATAGTATTCTACATTCTTAAATGTTTATGTCAATTAAATATTCTCACAACCGAGGAAATTTCTGTTGGGGGATGCCGATGAACACCGGTGGCCCAGCGGAATAGATTAGAGCAATGAGGATGACGAGGTAGATGAGACCAATCAATCGAACAACCGAACAACCGAACAAATAGATCCGCCAATCCAACACAAACACACGAGGATTTATACTGGTTAGCTTTCGCTTAATCCAGAGGAAAATATAGGGAGATATAATATTCAACTAGAAGAGATTACAAGGAGTAACAGATTCACTTAATACAAGGAATTAAACTCACTCACCAAGAACTATCTCTCAAGCCTCTCTTTGCAATAGAGAAAATAATCAATGAAGTACTTCTTGTCTCTCATATGGAGGCTACAACAATATATAGAAGAAGAATAGAGAGAACCCAGGTTAATCTCGAGTCTCAATCATCCGATGTTTTCTGTAGAAGAAGTCATTGAATAGGAGTCATACGATCTGACTTGGAGTTAAAGATTGGACTGAAACTATTACCAAAATTGAGGCCAAAAATAACATAGCGCCACGGTCGGTCGACTGTGCGGTCGAATGTACCACTCTTGGCTTGAGAGCCTATACAGTTGGTCGGGTGTGCAGTCAACCGCAACTTTGGACAGTCGACCGCAACTCTGCCTACAATTGCTGGCTGATGTTTTGCTTATCCTCTCTTCGGCTGCTTCGACCTCTCTGTTTCATCGTATCTTCTTCTAATCTGAACCACGAGTATACAAGACATATTCCTAACAACCTCTACCTTGGATTGCATACGAGTGCTGTCAACATGATGTGATTCTTCATCTCTGAACTCTACTGAACTCCACTTGCAAAAATACTTGTAACGATAGTTTCTTCAGCTAGTTGAACAAATCTTTTACCCAAGTTCTCCGATCAGTGTACCCTCTCAAGGGCACACCTCAGTAGGCATTAACACGGAGTTGCCAACCTCCGCACAAACTCCACCTACATCAAGACACTCCACTTCTCGACGATATTCGAACGTTGTAGTCTCGCTTCGATGATACTAGTTGCGGTAAACTAGATGAACTTGCGGGAATAATGGGAAAAGTATCAACACTTGTGCAAGTATTTCAGATTCCCCAAAGCTTGTAGAGATTGCGTTGGCTTGACCAAACGACTTTCATACCTTTAATCACCTTACGACGACTGTGAAAAACAGACATAATTCCACCTCGAGGTGTGCACCTACAACCCCGTGCTTCAAGAGTTTCCAAGAAATCTGCAAGACTTACCTTAGAGTGAACATGTTTAGGTCTGGCATTTTCAACTCAACTGTTCCCTCACCCATTACTTCATAAATCTCTCCAGTTCTCATTCTCACACAATGCCTTGTAGTAGACTTATAAGTAGAACATATTTTTTTTCTCGAAGCAAATATGAGTAGAACTCCCTATGTCAAGAAACAAACTAGAATACACTTCTAAAGAATTTGAAACAAGGAGGCACAAATCATCTAATTCATAAGGGTAAACCACATTTGCTGTAGAATTGTCATCCTTGACTCTCTTCTGATTTTGCAATTTTCAACAGTCTTTCTTGATATGCTCTGACCTCTTGCAATATCCGCAACGGATTGAATCCTTTCACAATACACTTTGACTTCCACCTGAAGGACCTTCCACTGCTAGACAACTTATGGGAGTAGACGATGATTTCCTGAGTTTCCTTCCTAAGTTGATTTTTTTCTTCAGTGAATATTTCAAGTTGAAAGCTTTATCTTTCTTGCTCACCTTCGCGTTTATCGCCTTGAGTTCCGAAAGCACCGTGTTGAACTCTGTGATATGATCTTGAAGATCGGTACCTTCATTGACAAACGGAATAACTTTCTCTTCTAATGCATTCGATCTAATAACGACGAAGCAGAGTAGTCAACTATGAGTTTTCCCACAAACTCGCTGCTTAATTTTTTTCAAGAAACTTGCACTTGACCTCATCCACCAATGATAGTCGAATTAGACTTACGGCTCTTTCACAAACATCATCCTAAACATCCTATATCATATTAGATAGCTTTTCCTTCTTCTTGACAGCTAACTGTAGACGTTCTTGAACTAGGACATCATTCATGTCTACCGTCCAAAGATTGAAGTTGATCTTTCCATCGAACTGCGTGATCTTCAAAAGACTGTGACCTATCATCTTAACCAAGGGACTTGACAACCTGAAGCTCTGATACCACTTTGTTTGGAGATGTCAACGAACACCAGTGGCGCATCATAATAGATTAGAGCAATGAGGATGGCGAGGTAGACGAGACCAATCAATCGAACAACTGGACAAATAGATCCACCAATCCAACACAAACACACGAGGATTTATCTCGCTTAGCTTTCACTTAATCCGAAGGGAAATATAGGGAGATATAATATTCAACTAGTAGAGATTACAAGGAGTTACAGATTCACTCAATACAAGGAATTAAACTCTCACCAAGAACTATCTCTAAAGCCTCTCTTTGCAATGGAGAAAATAATCAATGAAGTACTTCTTGCCTCTCATATTTGAGGATACAACAATATGTAGAAGATGAATAGAGAGAACCCTATGTTAATCTTGATTCTCAGTATTCCGATGTCTCCTGTAGAAGAAGTCACTGAATAGGAGTCGTACGATCTGACTTGGAGTCGAAGATTGGGCTGAAACGATCACTAAAATCGAGGCCTAAAATAACAGCGCCACGGTCGGTCGACTGTACCGCTTTCAGCTTGAAAGCCGGTACAGTCGGTCAGGTGTCCGATCGGGTGTGCGGTCGACCGCAACTTTGGACAGTCGACCTCAACTTAGCCTACAACTGCTGGCAGCTGTTTTGCTTCCCTCTTGGACTGCTTCGACCGTCCATGCTTTATCGTATCTTCTTCTAATGTGAACCACGAGTATACACGACATATTCCTAATAATTTCCTTGTAGTTGATAAGTGAATTTTCCAAATGATTATCATCTCTTTGCCACTCGTCCTTTATTTTATGAGAAAGGGGAGCCTCATATTTGTAGGACGCAGTTCTCTCATAGTCATTGATTATATTCACTCAGTGGGACCTCGATATGTATCTGTACAAAATGAAGTAATTTAGAGGCCCCTTATCCATGCGTCATGTGGTTGCAAATTGGACCATGTGATCTTTGTGGAAGGGCCTGTAAATTGCTTGCTGTGTCTTATTACAGATGAACAATGATGAACAACGTGGATCATCTATCAAAGTCAATATAGTGATTGGAGTCACCTTATATGAGAGGGATGTCTCCTACACATGATGCCCTCCTTTACCCTTGGTTCATTGAACTCAAGTGAAAGGCTTATTTGTCCCTCCGTACAAGAGAAAACTATTTTTTGCAGAACTGGTTAACTGACCATTTAAGCTAGGTTTATTTGAAACATGGATGCAATTCTCCAATCTTGTCAAACAACTGCATGAACCTTGGGAATACTGGTTGTAGTGAATCTGAAGAGTAATCTTGAAACAATTATCCAAAGCATCATTGTGAAGCAACTTTCCAAATTGGTCACTGAATGTTAGCCATCAATTCCATCTTTGCTAGAATATAACACATTAAGTATCTTCAATAAGAGTTATAAGCCTATTCATACAAGAGATCTTTCATAAGGATAATTTCTCATCATGTTGAATGCAAATGAGGAATGCAATACAAAACCATAAAAGATTATGTGACGGATAGAATGATGATGGCTTGATCCTCTCCTTGAAAATGGTGCCCAATTAGAGTTTTCTGCTAAGCTCATTGATTGTGATTTTTTATAGGGTAAATTTCACATAACTCGACTAGGCTGTCACCTTTGACTTATTAAGTTATCACCCTACAAGGACTTTCACTCACTAAACCCCACTCCGTCCAAGTCTGTTAGGCACATAACCCTACTCCATCTACTTCAGATATAAGATGCGATCACATGACATTCTTAACACTATTTTATGCATAAAATACCCCTGTATCTAAATAATTGAGATTATGTAAGTCCTTCAATTATTGGAGGACTTATTAGGAAAGTATGTAAACCAAAATAGAAATGAAAAGTGGGAGGAAAGTTTTTTTCAAATAAGTCTCACGTTATATGACGATTTTTCTGCAAACTTTGATGTAAAAATGATAAGAAAATAAGTTCGGCATTTAACCATTCTGAGTTTTTCATGTACAGAGAAGTCATTTCACGTTCAAACTAACTGTGTCAGTAAGATTGCAAAACCTTTTCATCTCACATTATTAATAATCTTGGCTACCTTAAAATGGTCTACAGATCACAAGGCGGAACATGGGGAAGGATATAATTGTTTTGCAGCCTTTATCTTATCAAATTCACCCATAAAATCCCTTAAATTTGCACGTGGTGGAGAGAAACTTGCCGCAGGATTTGAAACTGGTCAGGTAATTTCTGATATTCTTTCCGAATTGTCCCTTTGTTCCATTTGATGTTATGCTAATAGTTTCTGTGCAAGCTATTAAATATTTGGCTCTTTGTTTTCATTTCAGGTGGCAATGCTTGATCTGAATTCACTATCAATTATGTTCCATACAGATAGTTTATCTGGTCCAAATTTACCCATTATATCTATAAATTTACATCTTGATCCTCATATCTGTGCCCTTATTACCAGTATAAGGCACCCAAACACTGATATTCCAGAAAGTTCTACTGAGGTGATGCTTATCTTAACCAAGGATGCAAACCTTTTCATTGTTGATAGTATAACCGGAAAGATCATTAGCTCATATCCTATCCACCTAAAAAAGGAGTCAGCAGCAGTTTCCATGTATGTCATAGGCAAGTAGTTTCTTTTATACAATTTTAAAGAAAGTAGTATACACTTTATTTCTCAATTGGATCAATATGACATTCCTTTTATTTTTTTCAGATAAAAATAATTGTATCATAGAAAAGAATAGTGAAGAGAACATTCAACATTCATCAGATAAAAAAACTGTCCAAACTGATTCCGAGGAAGGAGATAACCTCAATGGGGGTGAACAGCATGCATCTGCTGACGTGTCACACTCGGGTCAATTATTATCAGATCCACTTTTTCTGCTTTGTTGTGAGGATGCATTGTGGCTGTGCCCTCTGAAGTCTCTTATACAGGTTCTCTATTCTATTTTGTATTTGAATAAAAAAGTATGGAACTTATTTTTTTCAGCCTTGCAGGGAAATAGCAACCCAATTCAGAAAGCAAATCTTGTAAAACGTTGCTGCTGGACTGCAACCTTCACGAAAAAAGATGAGAAGGGTTGTGGACTGATTTTACTCTATCAAACAGGGGATCTAGAGATGAGGTAAAGAGTTCTTTACGTCATGCTTTTGCTTCTGTTTACTTTTTGTACGTACAAGTTATATCAGCATATGAAAGTTAGGTTTATCCTTAATGTGCCAAGGAATTCTTGGCATGCCTATGCAACTCATTACATTATTATCCATAAGTTTTGTTAAGTTTTGTTAATTAGCATGAGTCTCGGATGTCTAACAATATCCAAATTTTAGTTGCCCCCAAATATGGTGTCTGCTCTTCTTTTTTTAGTAAAAAAAATAAATTTCATTGTGTTGCTTTTATATTGTGTAATGTTTAGTAATTTGAATTTGCAGTTTTTTTCTTGGGTAATAAATTTAAGCTTTGGGCAGGTCACTTCCCGATTTGGAAGTTTTGGCTGAAAGTTCTTTAATGTCAACACTGAGGTGGAGCTTCAAGACAAACATGGAGAAAACTATGAGTTCTTATGATAATGGGCAGATCACGATGGTATGCAATTTCATAGTCTTAAAGAGGCTCTCATTTTTTTTAGAAGTTTCCTTTTTATCTTTTGGCCAACTTTTAGCTTCTGATAATTCTTGAACCTATTCAAAGAGCTTTGCTTTCTTCACATATTCAGCCATTACTCATTATTTGTTTTGTTGAATGCCAATTGTTAAGTGAGTTATAGAATTGCTACTCATAATTAATATTAATTATATGCATTTCACAGCATACAGTGAACCACAACTGTGTACATTCCAAGTTTCTTAATATGTTGTTAAATTAAAGGAACTTCAAGGGTTTTTTTAGGCTAAATCTAATAATGGAAGAACTTGCTGATCAAATCGGTCCTCTGAATTATCACTATGAAATTCAGAAAGGATTGTAGGATTCTGTGGTTATTGATATGGGTTAGATGAGATCTCCTCAAATCCCGTTCTTCCCTGATCATCAGGTCAACCCAGAAGCCATGTGGGCTTCTGCCACGTCAGGCCCACGAGCAAACGGGTCCGACCAGGTCCAGCAGGGTCTCAGATCTGTTTTTCCTGCCTATAAATACCAGACCCCCTCCTCACTATAAAAGGTAATCAAACTTTCTCCCCCTGAACCCTAGCTACTGTTGCTTTTCCAGTAACTGACTAGATCGTCGGAGGGTCTGTCGCCGGGACTTCTCCCGGTGTTTCTAGGTAGTGTGTAGGTACCCAGGACCGAGCCGGCCCACAGATTCGAGCCGAGCTGCTGGATCCGAGCCGAGCACCCGGTCCCCACCTCACTCCTGCTACTCTCGAGCCGGTCCCTCATTCGAGGGTCAGACCAAAGCCAGTACCGCAACTTCCACTATACAAACTATAAGAACTCACTTGTTGCAGCCACACCCAAAAAAACAAACCGCATCAGGTTGGTGCCGTCTGTGGGAACTCCTCGGTTCTGACTTCAGTCCGATCCCAGCCAGGAACGTCATCCCAGAATCCAAGCTCTTACACGGCCCCGAAGGCCAGAAGAGCTATCACCTCTGAACGTCGTCCAGATGTTCCTCCCTAGAACAGCCACGCCGATGCCCACGGATCCAACTATCTGAGGATCGACGGCGAACCCAGAGTCGGACCGGGCGCTTCTCGCTCGGGGACCGGGCGCTTCTCGCTCGGTCGCGACCGACTTACGTCGCGTCATCAAGAACCGGTAGGCCAGCCGAACAAGGGGAGGGGATGCTTCCAACACGGTCTCGAACCATCCCAGGCAGCTGTCCCGAGAGCGGGAGCCAGAGCTCAGTCGAGCGGCCCGGAGGCCGTCAACCAAGCGCGACCCAGCCGGGCAAGCTCCAGTCACACGAGTCGAGTTCCAATACTTTCGGAATGAGGTCCTGGAGGCCATCTTAGGGGCCCCCGGAACCGAGACACTCCACCGCTCTCACTCGCGGTCGGGTACCAGAGTCAGCGAGCCTCACGGCTCGACCCGCCCACCAGAGCAGGAAGATGCCGTCCTTCGATGCCTACAGGAAACGGAGAACCGCCTCGCCCATTTCGGCGAGGGTGGTCCGATGCCGGCTCAGGGTCTTAGGCCAACCCGACCACCTTTCTCTACTCCTATCTTAGAAGCAGAGATTCCCAGAAATTTTTGGCCTCCCCAGTTAGAGACCTATGACGGTGAGGGTGATCCTGCTGATCACATGGAGGGGTTCAAGACCCTCATGAAGATTCACAGTGCTTCGGATCCCCTCCTGTGCTGCACCTTCCCTACCACCCTTCGGGCCCCGGCTCGGGAATGGTTTTCTAGGCCCGTCCCCGGTTCGATTTTCTCGTTTGACCAGTTGGAGGCCAACGTCCTGGCCCACTTCGTGACCAGTAGGAAGGCCAAAAGACGAGTGCATCACTGCTGGACTTCCGACAGAAGGAAGGAGAGTCACTCCGCGAGTTCGTCCGGAAGTTCCCCACCGAGGCAAGGTCTGTCTCCTCTCTAGACGCCGGGGTCGCCTCGGCGGCGTTCGGACACAATGTCCGGCACGGCTAGCTGAAACCTTCCTACTTCCCCGACTTGCTCAACCGGATCGAGAAGTACATTCGGACGGAGGAGGCCCTAAACCCAGAAGGCACCAAAGAGGTCATAGGGAAGGGGCAAGGCCGATGAGGCCGAGCCCTCCAAGAAGGTTCCGAAAGACGGGATCGGCGTGAAGAGGGTCCCTCCGGTCCCTCGCTTCGAGAGGTATACGCCACTGACACAAAATGCGTCGGCAATCCTCTAAGAGATCGAGGATAAGGACCTCGTCCGACTACCCCCTCGACTGACCAGCAACAAGAAACGAGACAAACGGTTCTACTGCCGCTTCCACCGGGACAACGGACACGAAACCAACAACTGTCGGGCCCTCAAGGATGAAATCGAGGCCCTCATCCAACGGGGGTACCTCCGGAAAGCCCGAGGGACCGAAGGGATGCGAGGAACCGAAAGCCTTCGCCTCCTCGCACACCCAAACGACATCACGAGCAGGACCCAGAGCGCGAGGAGACCGGAGGCCAGGCCATCCTACACTGCATCCATGAGGGGCCTATGGGAGGGGAATCCAATACTTCCCACAAGGCATTCGTCTAAGAAGCGAACGCTGTTCGAGACCTTCCCCCCAGATCCAACAACTTCCAGTCTCCTTCTCCGGAGAAGACCTGGAGGGGGTCCGCCTCCCGCACTGCGACACACTCGCCATCAGCCTCGACATGGCGAACTTCGAAGTTCGCCGGATCCTCGTGGACAACGGGAGCTCGGTGAACATCCTCTTCTTGGAGGCATTCGAGAACCTCAAACTCCCCGGGATAAGCTCGAACCGGCCGGGTACACCCACTACATGTTCTCCGGCGCCCCAGTACAAATAGAGGGGATGGTAACCCTAGATGTAACCGCCGGCACGATCCCCCTCAAACAGACCAAGTCGATGGACTTTTTGGTAGTCAACATCAAAGCGGCGTACAATGCTATCCTCGGCCAACTCGGGCTTTGCTCCTTCCAGGCTGTCCCCTCGGCCTACCACCTAAAGCTAAAGTTTCCTACCAAGCAGGGGGTCGGCGTCGTTCGGGGGAACCAAGGGGCGGCACGTCGTGCTATATGACGGCGGTCGGAGGCGGGGTGTTTTCCCTCGACGCCGTCGAACTTCAACCTGAAAGAAGCCAACCAGAGCTCGAACCAGCGGACGATTTGGAGGAAGTCTCGTTCGAGGCAGAAGACAAGTCGAAGCGGTTCCGCGTGAGCCGTTCCCTCGCCCCGACCTGATGTCGGACCTAATCGACTATATTCGCTGCAACATCGACCTCTTCGCTTGGAAATCATCCGACATGCCCGGGATCTCCGAAGACCTGATCATGCACAGCTGAGCGTGATCCCGGGCTCAAAACCGATCGTCCAAAAGCAGCGTAAGTTCGCCATGGAGAGGCAGCAAGCCATCAAGGCGGAGGTGGACAAATTGTTGTCTGCCCGGTTTATTCAAGAGGTCAGCTATCCCGAGTGGCTGGCGAACGTCGTGATGGTGAAGAAGGCCAACGGGAGCTGGAAGATCTGTATAGACTTTACAGATCTGAACAAGGTGTGCCCCAAAGATCCTTTTCCCCTCCCCAACATCGATGCTCTGATTGACGCAACGTCGGATCACGAGCTCCTAACCTTCATAGACGCCTTCTCGGGCTACAATCAAATCCGGATGTTCCCCCTGGATATTGCCAAGAATCCTTCGTTGCCGACCAGGGTCTCTATTGCTACCAGGTCATGCCCTTCGGGCTCAAGAACGCCGGAGCTACCTATCAGAGGCTCGTCAACCGAGTCTTCAAAGATCAGATCGGTCGTAACATGGAGGTATACGTCAACGACATGCTCGTCAAAAGCCAACGGGGGCAGGACCACGTCACTGCCCTCGAAGAAGCCTTTGGCGTCCTTCGGACCCACAACATGAGGCTCAATTCCGCAAAATGTGCATTCAGCGTCTTCTTGGGCAAATTTCTCGGGTTCGTTGTCAGCCAGCGCGGCATCGAGGCAAACCCCAAGAAGATCTAGGCCATAATAGACATGGCCCCTCCTAGAAACATCAAGGAGGTGCAGCGGCTCACGGGGAGACTGGCGGCCATCGGCCGCTTCCTCTCCAAGTCTGGAGAGAAGTCCCTCCCCTTCTTCAAAGCTCTGCGCGGAATCGGAGGCTTCGAATGGGACACCTAGCAACAGGAGGCGTTCGACCAATTGAAGGAATACCTCGCCAACCCCCCACTTCTGAGCAAACCTGATCCAGGCAAACTCTTCTGGCTTTACCTTTCAGCCTCGGAAAGCGCGTTGAGCTCCATTCTCGTTCGAGAAAAAGACGGAGTCTAGAAGCTGTTATACTAGGTGGGCAAAGTCCTGCTCTCGGCTGAGACCCGATATGCGAAGATGGCGAAAGTAGCGTACGCCCTGGTCATGGCCGCCCGAAAGCTATGCCCTTATTTTCAGTCGCACTCAATCCAAGTTCTCACGGATTAGCCCCTCAAGGCCGTGCTTCACAAGCCAGAGAGCTCCAGCCGATTTATCAAGTGGTTGATCGAGCTAAGTCAATACGACATCAGCTACCAGCCAAGAACAGACATTAAGGGGCAGGCCCTCGCCGAATTCATCACGAAGTGTACCATCTTCGAGCACCTAACGGTCAGAAGGCCGATCCGACGTGGGAAGTTTACGTCGACGACTTCTCTTGCAAAGCGGAAAGTTGTGCAGACATCATCTTGCGAGGTCCCGACAATTTCCTTCTCCAATATGCTCTTCGCCTTAACTTTTCGGCCTCTAACAACGAGGCGGAGTATGAGGCTATGATCGCGGGACTTACCCTAGTACACCAGGCGGGCGCAAGGCATATAAGGGCCTATAAAGACGCAGCTCGTGGTCAATCAGATCACCGGAGAGTATGAGGCTCGTGATGATCGGATGATCTGGTACTTGGCAGTGGTCCAGTGGCTCTTAACATCCTTCGACTGTTCCGTAGTACTACAGATCCCAAGAGAGCAGAATGCCCAGGCAGATGCCCTGTCAAAACTCGCCTCCTTATCCTTTGAAGGCCTCGACCGCACAGTGCTGATTGAAGTCCTCCTAAAGCCGAGTATTGACCTCCCCAAAACCCTCTGTATAAACAACGAAGCTCGGTCGGACGATTGGACCACTCCGATCCAAAAGTTCCTGGTAGAGGGCGAGCTCCCCCAAGATCGAGTCGAAGCAAGAAGAACCAGGGTCCGCTTAGAAAGGTTCTTCGTAATCAAGAAGACCCTCTTCAAATGCTCGTACACAACGACGGACAGAAGGCCCTACCTCTGCTGCCTATCCCCTGACGATGCCAAATACGCTCTCAAGGAGCTCCACGAAGGCATTGGCGGGTGCCACATGGGGAGCCGTTCGCTTGCCAGAAAGGCCCTGAACCACGGGTATTACTGGCTCTCAATGTTACAAGACGCCCTAGCCTTAGTCAAAAAGTGCGGTCCTTGTCAAAGATTCTCCTCGGTAAGAAGAATTCCACAGGCAAACCTCCGTTCCTTAGCTAGTCCGACCCCATTCGCCATGTGGGGGATAGACCTGGTCGGCCCCTTTCCAAAAGCAACGGGCCAATGGAAGTTCCTAGTGGTAGCCATCGACTACTTCACCAAGTGGATCGAAGCCGAGCCCCTGGCAACGATCACAGAACCGCAAATTCAGCAATTCTTCTGGAAACACATCATCTGCCGGTTTGGAATTTCGCACATACTCATCACCGACAATGGGACCCAGTTTGCGGGCAAAAAATTTTGAATGTTCTGCGACGATCTTGGCATCCAGCAGCGCTTCTGTACGGTATGCCACCCGCAGTTGAACGGCCAGGCCGAGAACGCGAATCGCCAAATCCTTGACAGCCTCAAGAAACGGCTTGGTAATTCCTCCAAGGGACTATGGGTCGACGAGCTGCCAAGCGTACTCTGGGTACATCGGACGACGAAGAGGATCCCCACAGGAGAATCACCATTCAATCTAACTTACTGCACGGAAGCGGTAATCCCCCTCGAGATCGGGCTCCCTTCACCCCGGATCATGGCCTTCGTTGAAGAGAGCAATTCGGCACAACTACGTGCCAATCTGGACCTCATAAACGAGGTCAGAGAGAAATCCACCATCAGAAGGAGCATGTATCAGCAGAGGGTCGAAAGGTTCTACAACAAGAAGGTTCGTCCCACCGACATCAAACTCGGGGACCTCATGGTCAGAAAGCTGGCGGTATCCAACCCAGGCCAAAAGAGGAAGCTGGCACCCAACTGGGAGGGCCCGTACAAGGTTTCCGAAGATGTGCGCATTGGCACATACCGACTCACCAACCCCGAGGGCAGGGCTATGAAGAGACCCTGAACGCGGAACACCTCATCAAATTCCTCGAGGGGGAGGAGTAGCTCTTGTAACTTCTCTTTGTAAATAGTAAGATGTAATTGGCACCACGTGCCTCGTTTTGTTGCGAGTAAATATGATGTAATTTTTTCCTCATTTTTGCCTCATGCCTGCTTTCTTAAAACAAGATTTGGGCTCGACATCGACCTCGAGCAAGGTCCTAGGCTTTTTCAAGCCCTGCGACCTCGACGCTCGACGACGGCCTCGAGCTACATCCTGTCCTTTTTCACAAACAAGTAAGGGAGCTCGACCTTCGGCAGTAACCTCGAGCCACGCCCTAGCTTTTTCAAGCTAACAGGGCTTCACGCTCGGCAGTGCCTCCGAGCCACAACCCGACAACTCTTCCAAATTAAGGGGGCTCGACCCTCGGTACTGACCTCGAGCCACGCCCTAGCCTTCTCAAGCTAACAGGGCTTCGCACTCGGCAGTGCCTCCGAGCAACAACTCGACAACTCTTCCAAGTTAAGGGGGCTCGACCCTCAGTACTGACCTCGAGCCACGCCCTAGCTTTCTCAAGCTAATAGGGCTACACGCTCGGCAGTGCCTCCGAGCCGCAACCCGACAGCTCTTCCAAGTTAAGGGGGCTCGACCCTCTGAGCACCCGAGGGATTTTTTTGTCAAAACACAAGTTTTGGACCTTCGGCCGGGATTTCAGCTCTCCCCCTACCCAAAAATTTTCATTAAGATTTAGGGCCCTCGCCTTCGGCAAACGCCCCGAGCCCCGTACCGTCGGTCGACCCACCTTTCACCCGCTGGCAACTCGGGGTAAACAGCTCTCGAAGCAGCTACCCCGAATTGTCAGAGGGTGGTAGGGGAGCCATCGATCCGGGGCTCTCCGCCAAAAGTTTCGTTGGGGGCGCTCGCCTTCGGCAAGCTCCCCGATCCCTGCCTCTGGGACTGATCCACCTCTCCCCTGCTGACAACAGGGGATAAACCAGCACTCATAACCGTTACCCCCAATTGTCAGACGGTGGCAAGAGTCACCGGCGACGGGAACTCACGGTGAAGTGAGATGATTTCTGATGAACTACTGGTGGAGGGGTAAGGGTTATATAGCCCTCCAGAAAGGCGCATTTATGATATTGGGAAGTCCAAACGACGGAAGATGAAACGTCTCCCATTAAGCGACATTGGAAGACGAAACGACATTCGACGTCGGTCTCAAGTCACTCCCTCGTTTCCTACAATGCAGGGGGTTCGGAGCCCGGTTCGAGGGACAGTCAACATCCTAATTTTTTCCAAGTCAAAAAGGTCGGACAAATCAAATCTTATTCATAAAACGCCCTCAAAGGCTACGGTACATTTAAAAAACGTTACAGCATTCTCCCTCCACTCCTACCTAAGGGTCCCTCGCCAGACCCTCCGGGCTCACAAGAGCCACCTCGAGTCCTGCAGAACGGCTTCGCCCCCCAACAATCTCATCCCCCATCTTGGGCGTAGCCATAGCCGACGTCCCTACGACCGAGCTCTGCGCGTCAGTAGGCCTCGCCATCTCCAGATACAGGGTCGGCGATAAGCCTAAGACAAGGGGCCTCTTGGCTCCGGACGGCCGAGTCGAGGTCGTCTGACGCCTAACAGCACCTTGAACCTCTGACTCTCCAGCTCCTTCTCAACAATGACCTCTCGAAGAACGGATTCAGAGGTCTGACGCTTGGTGGAAGCTCAGATAGAGCCTAGTTCGTCTCGGCACTCCCAAAATTGCGGTCGGCTAGGGCCTTCTTCAAACAAGCCGCCTCTAGACTGAGCTCCTTAGACTTGTTTATAAAATAGTCTACCGCGGCTTCTCGATCGCGAGCCTGCTTACGATAGCGAATTAGCACACTCTCCTTGGACTCTAGCTTATTTCGAAGTCGCCGGACCTCGGCAGAACTGAGGTCGGCCCCGACAGTCTCGTTCATCTAGCAAAAATAGGGGAGAAGCAACGGTTCACTAAGAAATCTTGCTAAAAACAATAAGTCACAGAGGGTCGGCCAAAAATTTGTTTTATAAATTCAAAAATTGTGTTACAAAAAGCGATGGCCAATCCGCACTAGGCAAATACAAATAAAAAAGAAAGTAAAAATTCTACACTACTTTTTAGACTGGATCGACACCTTTTCGGCATCTGGTTCTCCCCCTGCCTCCTCCAGACGAGGGTCCTTCGGCGCATCATCTCCCTCACCGCCTGGGGTCAATAGATGTACGGGAGGTGCCCACCCGTAATGGAGGTGGTCGATCTTGGCCTCAGGATAGAGTTGCAGGAAGTGCTCCTTGGCTCGGTCGTACGCGTCGTCTTGAGCTTGGATCAGCTCGTCCGCATAGGACATCTGCAGCTCGTCATAATCCGCCTTGGCCACCGCTCGAACTGCCGCCAGCTCGCGCGCATGGTGATCCTATAGAGAAACCATCTCGGCTTGGAGGATCCCCTGAGCTCCCTGAGCCCCCGTCAGCTCATCCTTCAGTTTCTTTGCCTCTCGGAGGAACCGCTCGGCATTCCGCTTCTCGACCTGGACCTCTTTCTCCAAGCACTTCCTTAGATGTGCCCCGTGTCGTAGCGCCTGGCCGAGGAGAATTGAGTTAGACGCAAAACTCATAAGTATTAAGCACAAAGCAGATAACTAACAAATACTTACTGCGACCTGCACCTGAGCCCACTTCATGTAGGCCACCTTTGACGTCTCTGTCGCCAGAGTTATCCGGTCGCGCTCCGTGACGAGCTTTTCTACCACCTCGATTGCAATTGGGCCCTCCGTCAGAGTGTCACCCTCCTTAACCGCCCAATCTGGGACGAACGGCCTTAGACCCTTCTTGCCCACCATCTCCTGGGCATCAGGGCAAAGTGCTGGGGTCCCTGTCTTCAGGACCTCCGTCACCTTCTTACTACTGGAGCTCGACTCCGACTCCTTCGGCCCTCTAGACGAGTGGCTTTTCTTCGACTTCTTCGGAGGCTGCTCCAAAGATTCTTGGGCCGCCCCCTAGGTGGACCCCGTTGCCGAGGCAGCCTTTTTGTCGGCTCTCCTCTTCGCGGCCAAAGCCAGAAGGGCATTACTCGTCTCGAGGCTCTTCGCGTCCATCGCTAAAGAAAGAAAAAGAAAAAGAAAAATGTTAACACAAAGGCAGAAAATTAATCAAAGTGGAAACAACAACATACAAGGGGGCGCTGAGCTCAGTCCGGCTCGGGCCAGATGTAACTCTGTGACGCGCGACCATCCGATGCTGTGCCCCTCGACAATTTTATCCACTTCAGCCCATTCCTTTTCCGTCAAGTCCCTCCGCCTTGGGGGTTTATGGTTCGGCTTGAAAAAATTCTAGACTGTGGGGATTTTCCAAGGCATCTCGCTCCGGATAACGAGGTACTTCTCCTTCCATGCCTTTATCGAGTCCGGGTGACCGTGCATCACTCTTGTGGGGGCGTGGCGATATATAGAAGATCACCTCCATATCTCCGAGTGAGCTCACTCCCCAGACGGCGTGGAAATACTTAAGCTTCAGCTTGACCCCCTTTTCTTGGCACTTTGGGATGAAGCAGACCAGATGCTTCCACGAGTTGGGGCCATACTACATCGAACTAAGCTCCCCCCTCACCTCATCAACCTCTTGATAAACGGGTGCAGCGGCAACCTCAGTCCCGAGACGAAAGCGTCCTCGGGAAACATACAGAAGCTCTTCTCCAACTCAGTGGTTGGACGAAGACCGAGGCTCGGAATCAGTAGCTCAAACTCCCGAGGGATGAAATAAGCCGCCTTTAATATCGGCAGGTAGTCCGCCTTCAGCACGCACTGGACGTTGTACATCTTTATCATGGTCCGATCAGATCCACGCTCCCCCGCGGTAAATTGAACAAGTTTCTCAACGTCGTCAGGATACATCCTGATTGACCCTGGGTTCCTATTGGACGGGTGAGGAACCGCAAGCCCTTCTCCTGGCTCAGGTCCGAACTCGTCCGGCGTGCTCGGACTGTCTGGCCGAATCCACTTCCTTTTTCCTCCTCCGGGGGCGAGGCTTCCTCTCCGAAGACGGAGTCGACAACGGGGACAGAAGGGGGAGAACTTTTTCTTCCTCCGCTACCACTCCCTCGGCTCCTCCTTCACCCCCCTCCTGGTCGCCCTCTCCTTCGGTTCCTCCTTCGCCCCCCTCCTGATCGCCCTCTTCCTCGTCAAGCTCCTCAGACCCCTCGTCAGTCTCCTCCCGAGACGACCCCTCTCCTGGCATACGACTTCACAAAAGGGCCATGTCAAAAACCACATTGCTCGTACCCTCGGATACCGAATCCGACTGTCCTTCCTCCTCCGAAGTAGGGTCATCCAGGAACCAAGACGTCGACTCTGATTTGACCTCCACCACACCACGACCTGAAGAGCTCGCCTCGGAACCGGACTGAGAGCGCGACATATGGAAACGAAATACTAACCTGATTAATCGGAAAACGGGGGGGGGGGGATCACCGTAAAAGTTGTCGCCAACAGCAAGAAGAGGAAAATTCCTGTGATCAAGAGAGTGCGAAGTGAAGAAATGAAGGGAGGACTGGGGGACTTATAGGAGGGGAAAGACTCCTCGAATTCTGCAAAAGAATCCTCACCGTCCAATCTTGATCATTAAGATCTAACGGCCACTAGAATCTCAAAAACCTCGATTTCCACCCCCATGATGTTAGCCTGACACGTAAAATTCTGGTTTTACCCTCGGCCTTGTCAGCAGGTACTATGGCTTGGTGTCCCGTGGCAACGACTCAAGTACTGCACTATCTTCTTTACCACTACCCCCCTTCCTCCCAAGACAGAGGAGCAAGATAAGCCTCTTCGTTCCGTAAAGTTCGGAATTGATCAGAGCTTTCTGCAACAAGAATGGGGGCTCATCGATCGGTAATGAATCCGAGCCACACCAAAGCTTTTCCAACAAGTCCTGGGGCTCGGAGCTCGGTTGTGACCTCGAGCCATATCCAAGCTTTTCCAACAAGTCTTGGGGCTCGGAGTTCGGTTGTAACCTCAAGCCACACCAAAGCTTTTCCAACAAGTCTTGGGGCTCGGAGCTCTGTTGTGACCTCGAGCCATACCCATGCTTTTCCAACAAGTCTTGGGACTCGGAGCTCGGTTGTAACCTCGAGCCACACCAAAGCTTTTCCAACAAGTCTTGGGGCTCAGAGCTCGGTTGTAACCTCGAGCCATACCCAAGCTTTTCCAACAAGTCTTGGGGCTCGGGACTCAGTTAGAACCTCGAGCCACACCAAAGCTTTTCCGAGTTTTGGGGCTCGGAGCTCAGCTGTAACTCGAGCCATCCCAGGTCTTTCTACGCCAAGTATGGGGGCTCGTCACTTGGTAGTGAATTCGAGCCACACCGAAGCTTTTCCAACAAGCTGTGGGGCTCGGAGCTCGGTTGTGACCTCGAGCCATACCCAAGCTTTTCCAACAAACTCTGGGGCTTGGAGCTCGGAGCTCGGTTGTAACCTCGAGCCATACCCAAGCTTTTTCAACAAGTCTTGGAGCTCGGAACTCGGTTGTAACCTCGAGCCATACCCAAGCTTTTGCAACAAGCTTTGGGGCTCGGAGCTCGGTTGTGACCTCGAGCCATCCCAGAGCTTTCTACGCCAAGTATGGGGGCTCGTCGATCGGTAGTGAATCCAAGCCACACCAAAGCTTTTCCAACAAGCTTTGGGGCTCGGAGCTCTTTGTGACCTCGACCATACCCAAGCTTTTCCAACAAGCTTTAGGGCTAGAGCTCGATTGTGACCTCGAGTCATACCCAAGTTTTTCCAACAAGTCTTGGGGCTCAGAGCTCGTTTGTAACCTTGAGCCATACCCATGCTTTTCCAACAAGATTTGGGGGTTCGGAGCTCGGTTGTGACCTCGAGCCATCCCAGGGCTTTCTACGCCAAGAATGGGGGCTCGTCGCTTGGTAGTGAATCCGAGCCAAACCAAAGCTTTTCCAACAAGCCTTGGGGCACGGAGCTTGGTTGTGATCTCGAGCCATACCAAAGCTTTTCCAAAGAGTTGTTGGGGCTCGGAGCTCAGGTGTAATCTCGAGCCATCCCAGAGCTTTCTACGCCAAGTATGGGGGCTCGTCGATCGGTAGTGAATCCGAGCCACACCACAGTTTTTCCAACAAGCTTTGGGGCTCGGAGCTCGGTTGTGACCTCGAGCCATACCCAAGCTTTTCCAACAAGCTTTGGGGCTCGGAGATCGGTTGTGACCTCGAGCCATACCCAAGCTTTTCCAACAAGTCTTGGGGCTCGGAGCTCGGTTGTAACCTCGAGCCATACCAAAGATTTTCCAATGAGTTTTGGGGCTCGGAGCTCGGTTGTAACCTTGAACCATCCTAGGAATTTCTACGCTAAGTATGGGGGCTCGTCGCTCGGTAGTAAATCCGAGCCACACCAAAGATTTTCCAACAAGCTCTGGGGCTCGGAGCTCGGTTGTAAGCTCGAGCCATACCCCAGCTTTTCCAACAAGCTTTGGGGTTCGGAGCTCGTTTGTGATCTCGAGCCACACCCAAGTCTTTCCAACAAGTCTTGGGACTCGGAGCTCGGTTGTGACCTCGAGCCATACCCAGGCTTTTCCAACAAGTCTTGGGGTTCGGAGCTCGGTTGTAACCTCGAGCCATACCCAAGTTTTTCCTACAAGTTTTGGGGCTCGGAGCTCGGTTGTGACCTCGAGCCATCCTAGCCATCCCAGAGCTTTCTACGCCAAGTATGGGGGCTCGTCGATCGGTAGTGAATCCGAGCCACACCAAAGTTTTTCCAATAAGCTTTGGGGCTCGGAGCTCGGTTGTGACCTCGAGCCATACCCAAGCTTTTCCAACAAGCTTTGGGGCTCAGAGCTCGGTTGTGACCTCGAGCCATATCCAAGCTTTTCCAACAAGTCTTGGGGCTCGGAGCTCGGTTGTAACCTCGAGCTATACCAAAACTTTTCCAACAAGCATGGGGGCTCGGCGCTCGGTAGTGACCTCGAGCCACCCCCTAGCTTTTCCCACAATCTTGTGGCTCGACGGTCGGTAACAATTCCGAGCCTCCCTATGGCTTTTCCAACAAACATGGGAGCTTGGCGCTCGGCAGTGACTTCGAGCCACCCCAGAGCTTTTCCAACAAGCTTTGGGGCTTGGCGGTCGGCAGCAATTCGGAGCCACGCTTTGCTCCCACAGGAGAGCTTCTGGACTCGGCATCCGACAGCAAGCCTCGTCACCCGAGCTCATGAAGGCTCGGCGCTCGACGACTCGGCAACAGGTCCCGACATCCGAACGTATAGGAGCTTGTCGCTCGACGCTCGATGCTCGGCTCAAGACCTTCTGTTCTCGGCTCTCGACGCCCCTCATATCTTTAAAGGAATCCCCTTCATCCTACCCCGCTGGTCTCTCCAGGAAGATATAAACCGCATTTTCGCCGTACACACCACTCCGCTCTTCCTACAGAGATAAATCACTCCTCCACGACTGGATTACCCAGCCCTCCAGGAGTGGGGGCTCCTGATATGGGTTAGATGACGTGGCCCCTCGTGGGCCGCCAGATCTCCTTAAATCCCGCTCTTCCTTGATCATCAGGTCAACCTAGAAGCCATATGGGCTTCTGCCACGTCATGCCCACGAGCAAACAGGTCCGATCCGGCCCAGCAGGGCAGGGTCTCAGACCCGTTTTTCCTGCCTATAAATACCAGACCCCTTCCTCACTGTAAAAGGTAATCAAACTTTCTCCTCCTGAACCCTAGCTACTGTTGCTTTTTCAGTGATTGACTAGATCGTCGGAGGGCCTGTCGCCGGGACTTCTCCCGGTGTTTCTAGGCAGTGTGCAGGTACCCAGGACCAAGCCGAGCCAACAGCTCCGAGCCGAGCACCCGATCCCCCCCTCACTCCTGCTACTCCCGAGCCGGTCCCTCAGCCGAGGGTCGGACCAGAGCCAGTACCGCAACTTTCACTATACAAACTACAAGAACTCACACCTGTTGCAGCCACACCCAAAAAACAAACCGCATCAGTTATTATATGTTAACACTGGTAAAAGTTATCACTATTAATTAAGTTATTCTTTGTAGTCAAGTGCCTCTACTTTAGCAGGAACCTGTCAGTACAGCACAGTACAGTTGCTTGTATGGCTGAAAGTCATATATTGTTAAACTTCTGACTGAACTCATCTTTATGCATGTCTTCTTTGTGTGTGTGAGCATGTGAAGTTATGATACAAATAACTTGATTTTGTACCCTTATTCTATCTGAGGTGTGTAAAACATGAACGGTTCAGATTTTTCATGGGAGGTTCATGTCAATGGGTGCTCACGGAGTGTTCAGAAAGTTGGTGCTCATATATATATATGTGTGTGTGTGATCATGTGAGACCCTACCTCACCCCTTATTTTGAAGACTCATATAGAGCCCATTGATACTGTTATAGAATAAATTAAGTGAGCAATGAGAGAGAATATTATTGATCTTCGTGTGATAAATAATGAGAAATAAAGAGGCCTTTATATAGGCTTACAAAACTTGGGCATAAAGAAAGCCTTCTAACCTAATATAATCAAATATGGATATTAATATACATCAACCACATATTGAATATAGATCAACTAATAATATGACAACTCTTATATAATAATTTATTTCTAAGTATGAAAGATAGGGTAAATATTCCAACATATACGAACCCCCCATAAAAAAATATGAACTGTTCATCTTGTTCTGTATGCCTAAGATAGCCTAAGGGTAGAAAATCAAGTTGTTTGAAGTTCATTTGTTTATATTTTACTACATGATGAAATTGTATGGCTGAAAAATAAATTTAGCCAAAACCATATGATCACCCTCTATATATTTTACTCATATGATCACCCTCTATATATATAATCACACACACACACACACACTCTCTCTCTCTCTCTCTCTCTCTATATATATATATATATATATATGAGAAATTTTCTATTGCAAACGCTAGTGTAGCGTGCAAACACGTGCAAACCACCTAAGTCGTTGTTTGAAACAACTGCTTAGGTGGTTTGCACGCTACAATAGTATTTGCAATGGAGAATTTTCATATATATATATATATATAGGGTAAAAGGGATATGAGCAACTTGCTCTTTAGTAAATGAGCAATTGATTATGTGGCATGCATGTGATACATTGGACAACTAACCCTTTTAAGGATTTTCCAATCACATGTATGCCACATCATCAATTGCCTATTTACTAAATGAGCAAATTGCTCATATCCCTTTTTCCCATATATATATATATTGTCACGCCCCGCTTCCCAAAATACGGGAATGCAGGCACGTGGCTGAGGTCCAGCGAATGATGCGAACACACCATTCATAAGCTGTACAGGTAAACTCAACAACAAGATAATAATACAATCCATGCAGGCATGTAAAATCACAATATGATAATGAAAAAAGTTCATGACAGTCCATAACATAACCAACAACTGGGAAATACAAATAGTTACGGGTCAAACAAGCCCGGATTACAATAAAGAGTTGCAAGAAATAAAATACAAACTAAAGATAACATGATAACGATAAACTAGAACACTTGATCAGCGACACCTTCTGATAACTCTCCATTTGGGCCTGCAAGTATATTATAACAAAAAGAAAAGAAAAGGGAAACAAGAAGACGTCCGTTAATACAAGTCACGGACCGCAAGGGGATACAAGCTAAGGAAAACAGGTACAAAACAAAACAAAAGAAAAACAGGAAAAGAGTAAGGAATCGAGAGTAAGGAAAATGCAATATGTAAACATGATATGAACGAGGCATTATGAAATAAGTGACATGTAAACAAGTAATCAATTAAACAAATATCAAGTCAACATGAACATGTAACATGTAATTGGATCATGCAAGTGCACGTGTTAATCTTAAGTCTAATGTTTGATTCTATCTAGGTAGCACTTCATGCATCTATCTTTTTACTACATGGTTGCTACTTGCAATCAGTTGCGTTTAGGCCTAGTGGTGGATTTTATAGGTCACGTACTCGGGAAAAACATATCAATTGTATCTTGTATCGAGATACGTGCAAACATATAACGTGAAACATATCGAGTCAAATATAGTGTAAAGATATAGCGTGAAACATATAAACATATAATTCGCAAACTTGCAACTTGTAAACTTGCAACTTGTATCGGGAAACCACGAGCTCCCGTCCGAGTACGCTCTTCTATATTGTCCACTACTATGGTCTTTTCCTTAAACCCCGGCTTGTTACTTTTATTAATTTGTTAACATGATCATAATGCAATGAGAACGATGTCAAGATGTGGACAGGGAACATCAAGGAATTATGCATGAAATATGTTCTAAGTCATGAGACGCAAAAATATGTAATCTTAAAGTCATATCTAGGTCTAATTTTTATTACAAGTCTGGGTCAATAGTATTTTAGTGTCATATAAAACAATATTGCAACTACAAGGTGATTACTTACATGTATAAAACTTAAGCAAGAATTAAAAGATATTGTAACAATACTCAAATTATTATCATGGGTAAAATAGTCATCCACACTATCATGTATAACCCTAAAAGTACATGTGTGTGTATTAATTTGTGTTCATGTCATGCATATGGCAACAAAGTATTCATGATCATATGTGAATACGGGATCGACAGATTTTGTATAATAACAGATTGAATTCGACTTATGAATGCGAATTAGAATCAAGAATAATATACTTGTGGTATTTTTTGCAAGGAATCTTGTACGAGAACAAATAAATTTTTACAAGAGATACTTGCCTTTTTGACGATTCAAAAGAGAATAACCGGCGAACTTCGAAATTATGTGCGAAATACTTGCAAGAAGGTCCAAGCAAACAAGCCAGCAACTCAGCAAATCCACACACTGGATCGGTCCGAACACAGAACAGCAACCCGGGATCTAATGTGCCCAGAACACGGGACAGCAACCACAACTAATAGGATCCCTTCCCTACACCGGATCGGGGGCCAGCATAGCGAACAGCGATCCAATCCAAAACACCGAACACCAAATTCTACCAATCGCTGATCTCCTCCTACCTCACGACAGAGTGCGAGAGAGAGAGAGATCGGGGGACGGCGGTGCGAAGACTGTTACTGGGGCGGCGCGATGAGGTCTGGCAGCGCGACGCGCGGTGGCGACTGGTCGGGAAGCGATGCAATCGGCGAAGACCCAGACGTCGACAACTCTGGTTCGCCTCCAAAACAGAGGAGACAGAGCTGGAGACTTGGGGGCTTCAACGGCGATGACAAGAGCAATGAGGGGGTTCGCCGGAGGTTGCGGGGGTGCACGGAGAGGGCGAAGACGAGGCGGCGAGGAGTTACGGCGATGGGAACTCACGGTGGATTGGGTTACTGCGATGGGTTGAGTTGGGTTCGAGCGACAATGGCGATGGGTTCTCTGTGGAGGAGGGTTGGTGACGAGAGTGCTCGGAGGTTGGGGATGGCAGTGGCGGGGCTGACGAGGAGAGGCGGCGAAGTGGAGAGGCAATGGCGGTGGCTCGGGGTGAAGACGAAGTGGTGGACTTGGGGGGTGATGTCGAGGTCGGGAGTTGCGCGACTGGGCGACGAGGAGGGAAAAAGAGGAAGTGGAAGACGACGTGTGGGTAGGTTTTCTGTGGCTTCGGTTTCGAAATGGGGAAAAGGTAGGAGAGCGGGAGAGGGGAGGAAGGTGAAGTTGGGTTTTGTTTTTGTTTGGGTTTAAACAGAGAAGGAGAGAGAGAGTACGGGGAGAGAGAGAGATATTATAATAAAAGTATGGAAATAATATTAAAATAAGGAGTAGAGTGATTATAGGGGAAGGGGGTTACAGATTCAAATAGCTGATTGTGCGGAGGAGAATAAAAGGCAATTAAGATTTTTATAAACAGCCATATAATGAAGAGGGATTATAGGGCTGAAAACTAGGGGTTCAAATTTCAAACTTTGGGGATTTGTTGATCTGGTCAACAAATGGGGTTGGGTTTGGTTTAGTGGATCAAGACCCAATAGGAGGTGGGCTTGGTCTAATGAGCTTAAAACAATCTAATAATTTAATTATAGAATTGGGCTTATTCTAAATAATTAGACAAGTGGGCTTAGACTTTAAATCATATAAATAATAAAACAATGGATAATTAAATCATTGGGCTTATAACAAAAATTGAGCTCAGAATAATAAAATAAAATAAGAAGTTGGCTTATAAGAACTATTGGGTTTTTATAAAATAGTTGTATAAAATAATCAATTAAGAAAAATAGTTAAAAGAACTAAGAATTTAAAATACGGAGAAATACTTGAAAAAAAAATACATATTAATGGAAACAGGAGTTGTATATATATATATATATATATATATATATATATATATATATATATATATAGGAAATCATGGGAGAGCCCAGGGCTCTCCGTCCTCATGAAAACATCTTATGACCTATCCGAACCGTTCTTTTTGTTAAAAATGCTTAAACTAGTCTAAGAATGTGGAATCAAGTCTTTTGATATTTGTTTGCTCATCAACTAAAACATTACAAAATTGTTCGGCTGACATATCTTTATTTTTTATAATGATATGATGCAAGAGCAAACGTAGTTCAAATGACTTGATCTCACATGATTAGACTATGTTAAGTATTTAGAACAGATGAACGGTTCCGATCGTTCAAAGGATGACCTCAGCATGATGAGCTCTCCAGGGCTGGCCCCACCCTTGAGGCAGGTGAGGCGGCCGCCTAAGTCCCCGGTGTTTTTGCGATTTTAGGGGCCCCCAAATTTGTAATTCCTTTGTAAATATATGCACGTATTTTGCGCGTAAAAGAAAAATATTGTTATTAGGGGCCCCCAAAAATAATTATTTGAGCCATTAAAATTTTTTTAAGAATTATTTGGGTTTAGGCTTTGAAAACTTTGAATTGAATTTGAGACTTTAAATTTGGGTGATTTAAAACAAATTTATATATTTTGTATATTTTGCTTTCACAATTTGTAAATTTTTTGTATACACGTTTTTTTTTTTTAGTGTATGGGGGGCCCCAATTCGGGAGTTCGCCTCGGGCCCCAGGAACTCATCGCCGGCCCTGGAGCTCTCCCACCTTAGGGAGAGCTACAATCTCTCTTGAAGACCTCCTTATACATATATTTTTTTATAAAAAAAATTCCATGTTCCATTTCTTCATCAAAGCCACCAAAAAAATATAAAACACCGGCAAAAAAAGCTTGGAATGAGGAATCTGGTTTTAATACAAATGTCTTAGATATGAGCTCATGGCTTTCAACCAACTGAGCTAATAAGGTATGTATAATATTGTTTCTGCATACTATATAACTTTCATCCAACCATGATACGTAGGCTTTAAGAGAGATTTGAAAAACGCCCATGCTCTAACTTGAATCTGCTCCTGAAGGGAATAATACACCTGACTCCCTGATAAATGTTTGTAGGTTATGATTGACAACTATGTTATTTGAGAAGATTGTCTAGAGTAGGTTGCCATGGACCTTACATGTATGATTTGTGTGGAAGAATGGAATACATCTATTTGAGGCACTTTACCTGTTCATGATCTTTTCATTGAATTGTAACTCTTAGGTAGATATGATGATGAATTGATTTTATGAATGCGCTGATCTATTGTAATGTTTTCTTCCTTATAAGAAGGCTCTCATCTAAAGAGCAACTTTTGTGGAACTTGCAGGTAAATGGGTGTGAACTTGCTTTCATCTCACTTTTGGCTTGTGAAAATGACTTCAGGTATCAATCAGTTGAGGCTTGTTAAGCTCATCAAACCCTATTTAAAATCGATTAATAACTAAGTTATATCTGTAAATAGGATACCAGAATCTCTACCATGCCTTCATGACAAAGTTCTGGCAGCAGCTGCTGCTGCTGCCATCGAAATCTCAAATCAGAAGAAAAAACAGGTTGTGTATCTTTTCAGCTACGTAGAACTGTGATAATTTTATCTTTTTCTTGGCCTAGCTAGAATTTGTTTACATCTTTGATGTTGCAGGCTACCTCTCCAAGGATTTTTGGTGGTTTTCTAAAAGGATTTAAGGGTGGGAAAGATGTCGATGTTGCTACCAGTATTGACAAATCTAGTTTGAAATTGGAGGATATCTTTTCCAGAGATCCATTTAGTAAACCACCCATAACTAGTATTGATGACAAAGAAATTGAACTAAGCATAGGTTCTCTCTCTCTCTCTCTCTCTCTCTCTCTCTCTCTCACACACACACACACACACACACACACACACACATATACATATGATATTTTTATGCAAGCCCACTCTGTTTCTCACTCATTTTATTTTCATATCTTGTTGTCAAAGGTTGTTCTTTATGCATGTACTCACTTTCTCATAATTTTTTCACTGTACACACATTCTCTCTCTCTCATATTACATTCACTGAAGTTGTCCTTTATGCAGATGATGTCCATATTGACGATATATTGCCGGTAGCATCAACTTCATCAACTTCATCCGTTGTAAATAAAAAAAAGAAAACAAGTATAACACGGTCTTTTTGTCACTCATGATTCTTTAGTATATCAGTATTTCTAACTTATATAGTTAAATCAATAATCTTACGTAATTTACAGAAGAAAATACAGAGAGAGAAAAATTATTCCACGGAGCAACTAAGGACATTAAACCAAGAGTAAGGACAAAAGAGGAAATCATGACTCAGTATCGATTTGATGGGGTAATTGAATTGATCAATTTAACTCCTATATGTTCTCTTGACTTTTGACATCATCTTTTAATTCAGTGTGATTATCTATTCAGGATGCTGCTGCTGCTGCAGCTCATGCAAAGGAAAAGCTACTTGAGCGACAAGAGAAGCTTCAGGTAGCCCTGCTTCTTTTCACCTTTTAAAACAAAATTCACGTATGGAAGTGTCATGATATAAGAGTAACTTCATGGCTTCTCATACCCTCAGATTCTAAAGAGTAGTGAATACTACTCAAAAGAATTATTGTTAATTTCTTTATGCTTGTTCCAAATTCGTAGTACCATTTAAACAAATAAGAATTTTCTTACGTGTTGCTTCATGTAGATATATAAGATTTATCTGGAAATTACTTAATACTTTTTTTGCAATAGCCCTTTTGATCCGATAGAAATGCAGATAATATAGAACCAAGGGAGTTGCAAATTAAACATCTACAATAATACATCTTATATATCACGAAAGTGGATGGTTGTACTCTTGGGTTTATGTCTTGCATATTAGTTCGATAAGAAGACAATGAAGCGAAGGAGGATCGAAGCGAGCGCAGGGAAGCAAGATGCAGCCAGCAGAAACAGGAACATGTACAGTCGATCGACCAAGTGGATAGTTGATCGACGTGCTTTCTGACTTGGGGTCAGGGCATGCGGTCGACTGCCACTTTTGGGCGGTCGACTGCCACTTTTGGGCAGTCGACCGAGTTCGGCTGATTGCAAAATTAGGGTTCGGGTCTGGGTGATCCGATTGAAGCCCGACTTGTTGTCCAGTTTAAATTGTATGACTCATCGTATATTTTTCTCTTTAGAAATATCGAACGGCTATTGTATCAAGATATCAAACTAAGGTTTCTTTAAATCTTAATATATTATTGTACTTGGCCTCCATTGAAAGCGGAGAGAGGGGGGGAGAGAGAGAGAGAGAGAGAGAGAGAGAGAGTACTTCATTGAAGAGAGTTTGAGAAGTTTTTCAATTGTAAACAACTAATATTTTCTAGTGAGGTTAGAGAGGGTCGTAGTGAGAGTTGTAACTCTTATAACTTCTCTAGTTGAATAATATCTTGGTTTTTTCTCCCCCGAATTAGGTCTTGCCCAAACTGGGACAAAATTGTGTGCTTTGTGTGTTTGGTGTGATCTTCTATTTGCTTGGTGGTTTGTATTAAACGTGTCGCATAATTTAACAAGATTCGGCACAGAGAATTCCTAACAATCGATGTCAGAGCTTCCACAAATCCTGACAATTGGTATCAGAGCATCAGTTTCGTGGGTTTGTTCGAGTTCCTTGTGAAGATGTCAGATCAAATCACAAAGATCAAGCAGTACGACGGTAAGACCAACTTTGATCTTTAGAAGGTGAAGATATATGATATATTGGTTCTACAATGCTTGGGTTTAGCCCTACAAGGAGATAAAGGAAAATCAATTGGCACGAAGCAGGAGAATTGAGAAAAGATTTGTTCAGATCCTTTGGGTTTAATCCGGATGTCATTGACGAGCGAAGTCAGGTGCAATCTAATGGAGGAGCAAAGTGCGGCGAGTGTTTGGGCAAGACTCAAAATTGACTACTCGGAATCACCGTTACATGATCGGATGTACCAGAAAACAAAGTTGTCAGATTTCTCAATGAAGGAAGTACCGCTCTTCTAGATCATACGGTGGAGTTCAATACAAAGTTATTTGAACCGAAGGCATTTAACGCATATGATTTAAAAGCTTTCAACTTGATAGATTCACTACCAGATCCATACAAGTAGTTGAGAACCACCATACTAGACGAAGAGTCTACCAAGGAGAAGTTTTCAGCTGCAGACTCGGAGATCGACGTCTACTTCTATCAGTTGCATAAAGGTGAATGGTACTTCGAATGGAAGGGAAAGTGCATGTAAGTGTAGGATCTGTTGCCATCATTGCAAAGGGTTTGGGCATTACAAGAAGGATTATCACAAGTGGTTGAGTCAGAGGGGCACCAAATCCAGTCTATTGAATCAGGTGATAGCTTAGACAATACTATTGTTTCAAATTTTATAGATGTATATTATGGTTGGTTTCTTGATTCGGATAGTTCTTCTCATATATGCTCCGTGAGGGAGATGTTTTCTACTTATAAATTCATAGGAGATCATTGCATGAGAACGCTGGTTGCTGAGAAGTAGTAGGTAAAGGAACAGTCGAGTTGGAGGCACCAGATGGAAATGGTGACACACTTGAGAATGTTATGCATATTCCTCTATTGAAACAAAATCTTGTATCATTGAGAACTCTTGAAGCACGGGGATGCAGGAACACAACTCAAGGTGAAGTTCTATCAATATGGGAAGGTCATTGTAAGGTGATGAAGGGAAGGAGGGGTGTTTAGCACAACCTCTACAAGCATTGTAGGAACGGAAAAACTTACGTAAGTGTTTCGAATCCCTACGTTCCTAAAGCACAATCTAGTTTGTCGTCACTAGAATCATCCGAGCGAGACTACGACATTCAAATATCATCGAGAGGTGGAGAATGTCTCGGGGTAAGTGGAGTTCGTGCGGAGGGCGGCGCCTCCGTGTCAATGCCTACTGGGGTGTGCCTTTGAAGGGCATACCCAACTGAAGAAAAACATGTGGAGATAGATTCATTAGCAGAAGAAGTTATAGAACCGAGTTGTTTACAAGAAGAAACAAAATGAGTCTAGAAGATTTAAATCACACAGGTGTGGATTCATGAGTATGCAATCTAAGGTGGAGATTGTTGGGTTTATGTCATGCATACTAGTTCGATAATAAGACGATGAAGCGAAGGAGGATCGAAGCAAGCGCAGAAGCAAGAAGCAGCCAGCAAAAACAGGAACATGTACAGTCGACCGACCAAGTGGATAGTCAACCGACATGCTCTCTAGCTTGGTTTCAGGGCATGTGGTCGATTGCCACTTTTGGGCAGTCAACCAAGTGCGGTTGATTGCAGAATTAGGGTTCAGATATGGATGATCTGATTGAAGCACGACTTGTTCTCCAGGTTAGATCATACAACTCTCATGTATGGTTATATCTTCAGGAATATCAAACAGTTATTGTATTAAGATATCAAACTAAGGTTTCTATATATCTCTATATATTATTATACTTGACCTCCATTGAGAGTCAAGACAGAGCACTTCATTGAAAAGAGTTTGAGAGGTTTTCCAATTGTAAACAACTAGTATTTTCTGGTGAGACTAGAGAGAGAGGGTCGTGGTGAGTTGTAACTCTTGTAACTTCTCTAGTTGAATAATATCTTTATTTTTCTCCCTCGTATTAAGGCTTGCCCAAACCAGGACAAAATTGTGTGCTTTGTGTGTTTGGTGTGATCCTCTATTTACTTGGTGCTTTGTATTTATGAAATTTTCTGCCACTAAACTAAAACTTCGAAGTTGGAGAAGGGTTGAGGGAAATTGCACTTGTATTCTAACACACTCCCTCAAGTCGAGACCCATTTTTTATAGGCCAAAGAAACGAGATAAATTTCCAAGCCGAGACCTGGACAATACGCAGCCGTATTTTTTTAAAATCCGCATTTAAATTGCATAGACAGTGGGATTCGAACCTGGGTTTCTCTGATACAATGTGAAAGAATAGTATAGAGATAGAAAAGAATACTTTATTGGATGGTTATAACTAAATACACTTCCTCCTATATATAGGAGAGTAGACAGACTAATATGAGTTTATTTCAGATATGGGGCTAAACTTAGGACTACTTTATTACTACCCCACAAACTAGTACGTAGATATTGCCGAAGCCAAACTTGCTCAAGAAATTTTGAAAAAGTTTAGGTTAGTTAGGATATCAGCAAGTTGTTCACTGGACCGGGCATATGAAAAAGAAATCACCTTCTCCCACCCATCTCGAACGAAATGACAATTAACTTCAATATGTTTTGTGTGCTCATGAAACACCTGATTATCAGAAATATGCATAGCAGCCTTGTTGTCTAATAGGTAAATCATCTGTATTAGGGATATTACTGACAGAAGTGGTTGACACTGGTTGAACAACAGAGAGTACTGCTTGGATCGTCGAGTTGGAACGAGCCTTTCGTCTTCTGACATAAACCTGAAGTGGTGGTGATGGTGGTGGTGATGGTGTTATTGTTGGTGGTGGTGGTGGTAGTAGTGAAAAATCAAGACTCTACAACAGCCCCTGGTAAATCAGGATTGTGTGAAGGAATATGTTCAAAAAAGGGTTTGGGTTCGAAAAATGAAACATCCGCTTAGGTAAACATTTTTTTCCGTGAAGGCCAATAGTAATGATAACCTTTAGAAGAACTCGAATACCCAAAAATACACATTTAGTAGCACGCGGGTCAAGTTTATCTGTGTCATCCTCTAGTACCAATGTGAAAGTCCCTGCCACTAAGCTAAAGCTTCGAAGTTGTAGAATGATTGAGGAAAATTACACTTGTATTCTAACACGTCTGCTCAGGTCGAAGCTCATTTTTTTTGGGCCAAAGAAACGTGATAAATGCCCAACAAATTGTGGGCCGAGACCTGTACTCAGCGGTATTTTTTTTAAATCCGCATTTAAACTGCGTAGCTTGTGGAATTCGAATCTAGGTTGCTCTGATGCCATGTAAAAGTCCCTGTCACTCAGCTAAAACTCCGAAGTTATTAGCTGAGTTTTAGCTTTAGTGGTAGGGAGTTTTAGTTTAGTGGCAGAGACTTTCACATGGTATTAGAGCTAGGAAAGTATACACAAATTTTCCACAAAAACAAATTAGGGTTTTCTGAGGAAAAAAATGCCGCCACTGTTCATCTTTCTCCTCGGAAAACCCTAACCTTATTAACCCACTTTCTCTTATCTTCATCCTCCTCCAAAACCTAAGATTCTATTAACCCTAATCCCTTTCTTCTTCAACAGCTGCCTCACTTCCTCCATATACCCTCACCACCAACTCCATTGCAACCCATCATCTTCAACTCCAAAACCCATCAATTCCATTGCAGCCTTATCATCTTCATCCCTAACTCTTGCTGCCCTTTGCTGCCTCCCTACATCCCGACTCCTCTCCAGCACCCATCAGCCCATCGCCTTCAACTCACCTCAACTCCAGTCCTATAACTCACCTCAACTCCATCTCCTTCAACTAACCTCAACTCCAGTCCTATAACCTAACCTATACCCGAAATCTCAAGACCTAAATATCCACCTTGTAACCCACACACCATAACCTTACCCCGAATCCTTAACCACCTGACCCACTGGACCCGACCTAACCTGACCCGCACCTTTTAATTCAGATCCTATTCCTTAAACCTCTCCAAACCCTAACCCTAACCACTTCCAACTCACCCGAAATCGGAAGCCCGAAACCCTAATCCAATTATCCAGATCCAAAACCCTAATTCCAAAAAAAAAATCCAATCACCCTGATCTTCGCCAACAGGGGAAGAACATTGTATGTCGGCTTAACAAGTCCTTCTACAAATCGATCCCAAGATCCAAGAGCCGGATCCAATCCCAAATTAATCTCAAATCCATCCCGTTTGCCCGAGGCCATCCCAGTGTCCTCCGACGTCTATCCCAGATCCTTTGCGTTATTCACGTCCGCCTAGGGCCATCTCGAACCACTACTTCTCCTGCTACTACTACTACTACTGCCTGCTGTGCCGTCCCCCTACTCCTACTTGCAGTCACCGTACCGAACTACTACTACTATTACTGCTTGATCCACTGTGAGTTTGAGAGAGGGTGTTAAGATATATAGCATTGTTGTCGCTGTGCCACCGTGCGCCATCCCTAAGTTCAGGGCCAGCCTAGCCCCGTGCAACCTGTGCGGTCGCACAGTGCCTATAGTCACAGATTTCGTGAATAATTCGCGAATGGGATAAGTGTTGTATGGATTGGCGAATTGATCGTCCATACGAGAATAAATCACCACATCCACGAATTAGTCACGAAGGTTCGATAATAGATGAGTAATTTGCGTATTATTCGGTTCTTTTTAAGGTATAAATTGAAGCATAAATTTAGAAGAACTGGGGATCTTCATGGGTTCGTTTGAGCTATTCAGAAGGTTGGGGAAGAAAGGGTTACCAAAAGACAACTACCCCTAACTCCCACTTTTAGTCAACCAGATAATAATTAGAATAAGGAAAATTGCTCAATACCCAAGTATGAAACAAACTTTTCATACATAGTTAATTTTTAAGATATTTTGTACGCTACACATTTTTCAATTGAATTCGTATAATATATGTAAATATGTGTACATGACGTCGAAATCAAAATAAAGTAAAATTAGTATTGGAATATGTAAAGAAGGCCTAATTTTTTTTTTTTTTTCTGCATTAGGCCCTATAAATCTCAGGACCAGTCATGCCTAAGTCACATGAACATCGTCAATATCCAAACTTAAGTGTGAGAGGGGGTGTTAGATGTGAGATGTTATATTACTCAGTTTAGTCTCATATCGAAAAAGTTCTATCATTGCTCTAATACCATGTGAAAGATCCTACCAATAAACCAAAACTTCTAAGATTTAGCTTAGTGGTAGAGACTTTGACATGGTATCAGAGCAACCCAGGTTCGAATCTCACTGGTTGTGTAATTTAAATGCGGATTTTAAAAAAAAAATACCGCTGCGTATAGTCCAAGTCTCGGTCCACAATTTGTTGGGCATTTATCTCATTACTTGGAAGGGGCGTGTTAGAATACAAATTCAATTTTTTCCTCAATCCTTCTATAACTTTGAAGTTTTAGCTAAGTGGCAAGGACTTTCACAACTTCGAAGTTGTAGAAGGGTTAAGGGAAATTGCACTTGTATTCTAACACGCCCTCTCAGGTCGAGAGCCCATTTTTTATGGGCCAAAGAAACGAGAAATACCCAACAAAGTGTGGGCGAGATCTAGACAATACGCAGCGGTATTTTTTTATTTTTAAATCTACATTTAAATTGCGTAACAGGTGGGATTCGAATCTGGGTTGCTCTAATACCAATAACATGGTGATCATGTCACATAACTCAGCAAGATCCGGTGCAGAGAATTCCTAACAATTGATGTGAGAGTTTCTGCAAATCCTAACATGTACAATGGTATAATTTACTGGTATCTTTAGTAACTAAGTACACAACGCTATAGCATCTTAAAGTAATATATCTTCTAGTCAATACACTGGATAATACAACATATATACATTTTATTTTTTGAAGTCAAGAGTTCTTTTTTTTTCCTTTATTTTTTTATAAGATTAGCAATCAAAAAGTTTCTAGACTTTCGTCATACTCCTCTAGTGCTGCTGATCTTAGCCATGGCCCAGTATTAATTAACAAACTAATTGAAGGTTGCAAAGTGAGAGAAAGGGAAGTCAGAAGTGTTAGCACCCAAGCAGGCTGTAAGTGTATCAGCTGTGAAATTTTAAAAAAGAATTTTCAATTTCATGGAGCTAATTCATGTAAGTACGGTTTTCATTGGCCCACAGTGAGGGCTGATCCTTTCACCATACAAATTTATATTGAATTGTACCATTTAGCCTTTTGTTCTAGTTTTGTTGAGGGAATGACCCCCTTTTTCACCTTGAGTTGGTGTAGGTGATAATCAAACTGGTTGCCAAGTGTTATCCAGATTAAGAGCTAGCATTTTCTCATTCTTGTTTCTTGTGAACCTAGATGTACAGGTGCACCTTGTAGAAAGGAAGGAATAGAACACAAAATAGAGAATATACAGAAGCTAGAAGAGAGGCAATCTTTTAGCAGTTCGCTTGTGATGCATTTGCATGGTGGTGTATGAAGAGCAGTAAGTAATCTAAGGGACTGAATTTCCTGGGAAGGCAGTTGCATTATTTAGATTAAATATGCTCATGACAGATCCTTTACACTAATATGCACCTGCTATTTATGCAACTGCAATAGCGTATTATTATGGACACAAGATGTGTGAACTACTGGTGGCTGAAGACAACAAGGTGCAGGGGAGATGGCTGTGACTTTGAAAACATGAAACCATAACCCTAACTTGTTTCTTAAATATAACCTAATCTATATACGGGAGTCATTGGCAAGTGAGAAAGAGCTTTGTACTTGACCTGAAAATATATTAGACAGACTACATAAAGTAATTTTCCCTGATATCAGAGAGCAGTCAGTCTTTCCCATATAATTAGTAAAGTTGGTTTATTTAAATGTGCTATTACTCTCTGCCTATACTGCGTTGTTTCCCTCTGCATCTTGTGATAATCTTGCTCACCTCATATATGATACGAGCCGTCTTTCTACTTTGGGAGAGATTTACATGGGATCGCATGAAGTGATTCCTCAGTCAGTGAATTGCCATCAACCAGACAGTTTCTGCATCCACATGGACCAACACTGTAAAGACTTTTGATTGAGAGATCCAACACTGTCCACATCCCAACATTAACAATTATCATCCTATTGAAAATAAATTCTAATTTTACATTCAAATCCATGTGTTCTAGACGAGTTTATTATTATTCTTATTATTCTTATTAAAATATATATAGTTGTTTTCTTTAACAACTAAATACCAACTCTTTTTACAATTTCATGTGCTTCTACCAGCAATTAAGCGAACGAACTGCAGAATTGCAAGATGGGGCCCAAAATTTTGCTGAATTGGCTCATGAACTTGTGCGACAGATGGAGAAAAAGAAATGGTGGCAAATATAAGCTATGCACCTTTTCTACTTGATAACTCGAATAATTTCTTATGGGAAATGCTTGTATGCTCTACACACCAAGTGAACCTTCAATTCAACTGCTTGCTTATAGAAGTCGATTCTAACAGATCTAACAGGCAGCTTCACAGTGGTCAATAAAACGAAGTGCTTCTCAGATATTTGGATTTAGCCTGCATTGCAAACATATTTGAGGTTTTGCAGGAAGACACTATGAATGTAATTTTTTTTCCATATCTTCATTATTTTTCTTCTTACAATATTTGTAAATGATCAATGAATGATTCAGTATTTCAGTGCACTCTGCGCCTGACCTATAACCTGTTAATAGTAAAAGAGTTGTGTGAGATTGCCGGTTATCAAAGAATATGACTTGCTTATTGCACAACTTTATATAGGATACTTGGATACCCCTCATTGTTAAACATATAAGAGTGTACCCATTTGGGAAAACAAAGTATTGGTTGTTGTATGATGTCAGTTCCAGCTCCTGTCTACATTCTGATTACTTGCTACTAAAAATGTTCTTTTCCTGAGTGAATACTTCTTTTTGTTACTTCGTGTGTTTATTAATACTTGCACTTCTGATCCTGCATAAGCTGTGTTGACTTTACCGTGTTGACATTCACCCAAAAGTCCCTTCTGTATCCACAAATAGGATGGATGTTAGACTTGTGTGAAGCTAAGAGTGTTTCAAGAGTTGACATGGAAACATCTTTGTTTAATTGAAAAAGATGCTTACGAGTTGGGATCACTTTCCATAGTAATTGAACCTGTTTATACAATTCTAATTTATAAAATCGAAGTACAAAATTTCAGCTTTAATTAACTTGAAAATTCGATTCCCTTCAAATTGTGCATATGTAAAGGCAAAGATTTTCTTTGTTTCAGCTTTGATTTCAGCTACATATTCGAAGATTTTCACATCCCGTGTAGGCAAATTTTATGATATTTATTGAGAAAGGGATATAGTGATCCTAAACGAATTACTTTAGACTACTAAAATAGTATAGTAAATGAAAGAATAGATCGCTCGGTGTGCACCATGCAGTGTAAAAATTCTTACTTGATTCCGTCTTTGAAACAATGTTACCTTATTATAGACAATAGAACGGTTAATAATAATAATAATAATCTATACTATTATTAAGCAAAGTCCCATTTTGGCGGCTTTTTACTATCATGCCCCCATAAACATAAAAGGCTAAAAAAAATATAGGGCTAATATCAGTGGTCAAAAATGTTATTTGCATGTATTACGAAAAAAAATAAACACATGCATGCAAATATCAAAATGCATAAATTTGCATGCAATTACTTATGCAATTACTTTGCTGATGAATAAATTTGCATGCAATTAATTTGCATACAATTACTTTGGTAGGAGGAAACTATTCATTTGTTACCATTAATAGTTCATGTTGACTTCAATGTCTAGGAAGAACGATGCATGTATACTAAGTTGATCAAAATTTAAAAAGTAAACGATACAAAAAAGTTACTGTCTAAACTAATATGTGCATGCCTGTAGAAACCAAAATTGTGCAAATATCAAAATGTCAACTCTGCATGCAACCTCTTCGTTGACCAACCCCTTTCTCAAAATCCTACACACCTTTTAAATATTAGGGCGTGCATCGCATGCGTGCAAATAGCTAGTAATAATAATAATAATAATATCTTCGGTCAAACTTTCAGCTTTGTCCTTCTTGGGCATTCTATTTTTTTTTTTTTTTTTTTATTATAAAAGATGACGCACATCACCGTTTCATTAATAAGCAATAACGAAACAAAGTAGTACAACATAAGTAGAAAAGTAAAAACAACATCCATGAACAGTTCATGGACCTACCCGGAACAAAACAGAAGCTACATCATACTAATACAAAGTTGTAATCTAAAGCAGCACCATGCTGTTACAAAATGAAGTCCAAGAGTAATACGCTCTGGATCTATGTAAGCCGGTAGTGGATCAGATGAGCTGCTGCCATAAGAAACCCCGGACCAGACTCCCTCCTTGTTGATATCCATCCATCGTGTTCCGCATTCCTCCTCTTCCTCTAGGCCGCCTCCGTGGCTAAACTCCGTCGTTGTTCCTGATTCTCTTCACGCCCTCCTTTGCACCTGCCCAATCATGGATAAGATTAAATATTTTTTACTTGGCGACTGGTAATCTATATTGACAGTTGCGAAAAATGAAATCATTTCTTTCGAGCCAAAGACTCCAAATAGTAGCTGCAGAAGCGATGTCCCAAGCCCTAGTGTTAGTGTGGCCTATGTGAACTTCTCTAAAGGAGCCCCAAATATCTTTCGTTGAGATGGGAACCCTATTACTCCCGAACCCGCGACAAACGATATCCCACGTACAACGCGCTCTCGGACATTGAAATAAAATGTGATCAACATCTTCGACTGCGCTGAGGCACCTCTCGCAATTGACGTCTATGTTCAAGATTCTCTTCTTAAGATTCGCTTTTGATAGGATCGCGTCTTGGTATGCTAGCCAACAGAACACTTTTACCCTGAAAGGGACGAGTGCTCCCCAAATTACCGCTTGAACTTTACATCTGAGGCCTCCGTCATTAATCCATGATTACATAGACGAGACTGTAAAAGCTTTAGATTCTTCTCGCTCCCACCATCTTTCGTCTTCCAAGTTGGATTCTCGGTCACCGTTCTGTTTGACCAAAATATTCAACGCCTCGAACTGCTGCACTGCCTCTGAGCTTAAATCGCGAGACACTACGAAGCTCAGCTTACCGTATTTCCTGATGCCGGCTACTGTTAGGTCTAGGTTCTGTGTTGCTTCTGCGGCTTGGGGGAACTGATTTAGCAAAGTAGTTTCTCCGCACCATTTGTCCTTCCAGAATCTCGTCTTTTTCCCGTTCCCTACTTTACATCTAGTATTTGTGAAGAAGATTTCTCCTTGCTTTGATATGCCTTTCCATAGAAGAGAGACCTTAGCTGACGCACTCCTCCCGCCGAACCGATATTTCTTCCTCTTGCGGAAACTCTCGAAAGAATGCTTCCACCACCGTTTGTGGTTGGAAGAGATCTTCCACCACCACTTCGAAAGCAAAGCGTTGTTCATATCTTGTAGGTTCGTGATCCCCAGTCCACCGAATTTCCTTTTCTTACAGACCCGTCCCCAGTTGACCAAGTGGAATCCTCTGTTGCCCTCATCCGTTCCTTTCCATAGGAATCTCCGCCTAAGTTTGTCGATGCTGTTGGATACCCATCTAGGTAATTCGTAGATAGACATCAGATACAGCGGGATTGCGCTAAGGACCGAGTTGAGAAGGATAATCCTCCCCCCTAGCGAAAGAAACCTGCTTTGCCATCCTGCCATTTTCTTCTTAATTTTGTCGATAACAAAAATCCAATCTTCTTTCAGCAGATTACCGGGTCTAATCGGCGTCCCCAAGTATTTGATTGGGAACTCGCTAGACTTACAGCCTAGTCTCGTGGATATATCGTTAACCGACATTGACATATAACCAGATTGGCATTCTAATTTTAGAAACAAAGTCGGTAGGTTCTCAAGAAAAGATTGAAAACAAAACACAAAAGAGTTGAAGATTCCGCTCAATTTCTGGGACTACCCAAAATTCTCTAACTGGAATTCTAAGTTTCATAATCTATCTATAACTATTATAATGGGAGAGATGGGATTCCAAACAAATAAACAATTTTTTATTGTTTTTTGTATGTTAGTCAACACGTGCAGCGCACGTGTTGGTAGGGTTTTTTTTTTGTCTTTTTCCTTCTTCCTCCACGTGCATCACACGTGCATGATACTAGTAACTATTATAATGGGAGAGTTGGGGTTCACAAACAAATAAACAATTTTTTATTCTTTGGTGTATGTGTGTCAACACGTGCAGCGCACGTGTTGGTGGTTTTTTTTGTCCTTTTCATTCCCCCTCCACGTGCATCGCACGTGCATTATACTAGTAACTATTATAATGGGAGAGATGGGGTTGTAAACAAATAAACAATTTTTTATTATTTCTTAGTGTGTGTGTCAACACGTGCAGCGCACGTGTTGGTAGATTTTTTTTTTGTCCTTTTCATTCCCCCTCCCCATTTTCCCCACGTGCAACACACGTATATAATACGTAGATTTTTTTTTGTCCTTTTCATTCCCCCTCCCCATTTTCCCCACGTGCACCGCACGTGTATAATACATATTTTTAAAAAATACATCGCACGTGCATCGCACGTGCATTATACTTAACTATTATAATGGGAGAGTTGGGATTCACAACAAATGAACAATTTTTTATTCCTTGGTGTGTGTGTGTCAACACGTGCAGCGCACGTATTGGTAGATTTTTTTTTTTTGGTCCTTTTCATTCCTCCTCCACGTGCATCGCACGTGCATTATACTAGTTTGTTTAACATGACTGTAAAGTGGTCAAAATATCGAACTATTGTACGTTGAATATAGGCTTTGAATATTTTTTTTTAATTTTTTTATTTATAGATTAATAATAACTGAAAAGTTTCTGGCTCTAATCCAATAATCCAATATTAAATAACATATGGGTTAATGTTAACTTGGATTCCTGCTAAAACTGAACACTTAACAAAGACTAGATGTTAGCAGCTGAAGTTCTAAACAACACGGTTTTTATAGAATTTTCATACAAACTATGGCATGCCAAATTGGACATAAGAGATGGTCAACCAATATGGTTTACAATAATTTTGACAAACCATGACTCAGATGAATTTTCTCTTACATGAGATAGTTGTTTGTTTCTTATATCAACACTCGGCCAATACTTGTATCGGCTGATTTTAAAAAACCTCTCTAAAATCGGTGGGATTTAGCGGTATTGGTTGATATGGCCCAAAATGTCGGGAGTTTTGGCAGATACGGGCAAAACTCCCGAAACAGTGTATCGGTTTTTTTTATTTATTTAAATAAATGAAATTTCTACAATGATAAATAGATTTAACTTCCATTATATTTAAATCAACTATTCTCGCTATTGGTAGTGCATCAATATATCTTCTTCGGGGTCGAAGGTTATCGAATCCGTCGAGTTACTTGCTTTGTTTAAATAGAATTGAGATGATTTTGTCAAAATAAACATGTATGCACCAATTTTTTATTTTTATTTTTTTGCTTTTTTTCCATTAGTTTTTAAAAAAATTTATTTTAATCATGCAACTTTCCAAAATTTTAAATAAAATTTAAAGTAATTATCATTGTTAATTTTTTTTAAAAAATGTATGACACTAAATTTTTTTTGAACTTTTTAAGGTTATTTTCTTTAAGAATTTTTTGTTTCTTCATTTCAACAGTTTAGCATCAGTTTTCTTCAGATAGGTCTTAAATTTTATTTTTTGAATAACCTTCGCTAATATTGAGTATGATAACTAATTTAATGAATGCCATATTATATCATTTATGAAATGAGAAATGCTAACCTGCCACTTTAATTACAATCCAAAGTTTTTGATAATTAGATGGCCGAAGCCATCGTTTCATTAATAGGATTAAGGAAACAAAGCATTACACAGTACTAATAATACAAAAGGCTGTCGTAACAGCAAAGCAAACTAAACTAAGGCAACAACGCCAGACATCAAAATAGAAATAACAGTACTAGGAAACAACGGTAAGAAGAAACATAAAGCCATCGAGAACACTCCACCCTTGAGTCCATCCACCATGTGCATCCCTCTCTACTCTTCAGTACTGTTCCTGATCCTTTTGACTTGCTCCTGAGCACCTGCCCAATCATGAATCAAAAGAAAGATTTTATTCATAGATAACGGAAATCTGTAAACTTTATTGCGAAAAATAAAATCATTTCTTTCTAGCCAAAGACTCCATATTGAGGCCGCTGTTGCAATGTCCCAGGCTTTTCTATCTTCTAATTTAATGTGCAACTCTCTAAGGTGAACCCATATGTCAATAGTAGTGTTTGGAACCCGATTACACACAAAACCCCTACACACTATTTCCCATATAAGCCGCGCTTTTGGACATTGAAAAAGAATGTGATTGACATCTTCTTCTGATAGGCGACACGTCTCGCAGATCACGTCGATCTGCGAGATCCTCTTCCTAAGTTTAATTTTTGACAGGATCGCATTACTATGTGCTAACCAACAGAAGACTTTGACTCTGTATGGAACTTTGGCCCCCCATATAACCGATTGGACTTGACATCTCGTACCTCCGTCGTTGATCCATTTATACATGGATGAGACTGAGTAAACTTTTGAGTTTTCCCTATCCCACCATCTTTCATCTTCTGAGCTATTGGCCTGGCCTCCTTCTTGAAGGATCAGTTTATTCATTTCTTCAAATTGTACACTGCTTTCTATTGTAACGCAATTGGAGACAATAAATTTTAGTTTTCCGTTCTTCCGAACGTCTGCCACCGCTAGGTCTAGATTGTGCGCAGCTTTTGCCGCTAACGGAAATTGGTTTTGCAGACTCGTCTTACCGCACCACTTGTCTTTCCAGAATATGGTATCTTTCCCGTTACCCACTTTACAAGTGGTATTAGAATGAAAGATTTCTCCTTGCTTTGCTATCCCCTTCCACAGAAGGGACACTTTTGCAGATGGGCTCCTTCCTCCAAATCGGTATTTACGTCTTTTGCGATATTGATCGAAAGAGTAGTTCCACCATCCTCTGTGCTTGTTAGCAATCTTCCACCATCACTTACAGAGTAGTGCTTTGTTCATGTCGTGGAGATTTACGATTCCCAATCCTCCGAACTCCCTTCTCTTGCATACTCTTCCCCAATTGACCAAGTGGAAGCCTTTGTTTTCCTCGTCCGTGCCTTTCCAAAGGAATCTTCTTCGTAGTTTATCAATCCTTTTGATGACCCATTTCGGCAGTTCGTAGATGGACATCAGGTAAAGCGGGATCGTGCTAATAACAGAGTTGAGCAGAATGATCCTACCCCCAAGGGACAGAAACCTGCTCTGCCATCCTGCTAGCTTCTTTTCAATCTTCGAGATAATGTTGCTCCAATCCTCCCTCAGGAGAGGTCCTGGCTTAATAGGCATCCCTAGATATTTAATCGGAAATGTGCCAATTTTGCACCCCAAGATATCCTTTATCACAGAGCACGAAGTCGACAGCTGGTCACAAAACAGAACGATACTGGTCTTGTCTAAGTTCACCTGCAACCCTGACCAACTCTGGAAACAAGCCAATACTGTCTTAATGGCTGTCGCTTCTTCCACCGTAGCTTTACAGAAAAGAATTGTATCGTCTGCATATTGGAGGATCGCCATAGGCTTGTCGATCCCTTTGATCCTAATCCCTTTGATTGTGTTATTTTCCATAGCTCTTCTAATCATCTCTGCTAGCCCGTCTGCTACAATTGCGAACAGAAGGGGCGATAAAGGATCTCCTTGACGTAGTCCTCTCTTGCATAGAATTTCTCTCCCTTGCCATCCATTCACCTGAACTGAAGATTTTCCTCCGGTAATGCACCTTTTCATCCATGTTCTCCATTTGACACCAAAACCCTTAAGAGCTAGGGCTTCCTCCACGCAGTCCCACGACACCGAATCATACGCTTTCTTAATATCCAGATTTAGGATAAATCCGTCATCTTTGGATTTGCTACCTCGAAATACCACTTCGTGGGCCGATGCTATACTATCCATGATATCCCTACCCCGAATGAACCCGCTCTGTAATTGGTCTATGATATCATTTAGGTGGGGGGCTAATCTTTGAGCCAAGACCTTCGTAATGATTTTGAAAGATCAGTTCAACAAACTTATAGGTCTGAGATCTTCATGATTAGTAACCTCTTTCTTCTTGGGAACAAGAACGATCGTGGCGTAATTTAACCTGTCCAAGTTAGCCGTCCCGTCGTGTAGCTCGTGGAAGATGTTCAAAAGGTCATCTTTAATAATCTCCCAGTAAATTTGAAGAAAAAGATGGGCAACCCGTCAGGCCCTGGCGCTTTGTCCTATCCGAGCATCTTAATAGCTTCAAACACCCCAGCTTCTGTAAATCTTGATTCGATTCCATCGCTTCCATCCAATCTGGATTCACTCCACATGTCCTGGGCCATCACACATCTTCTCGCGGGATTCCGGCCTATAAGATCGTGGAAATGGCTATCTATATGTGCTTTGATTAAATCTTCATTTTCCGTCCAGGCCCCGTTAATTGAGATGCCCGTGATGTGGTTCTGTCTTTTCCTTCCATTTGCGATCTTGTGGAAGTATTTTGTGTTAACGTTTCCCTCTCTAAGCCATTGGATCCTCGCTCTCTGTTGCCAATATAACTCCTCCATTTTCCCTATATTATGCAATTCTAGTCTATTATTGGCGAGCTCATCTTTCTGAGAATCCTGAAGATCTCTGTCCTCCTGAATGCTTTCCAAGGTCGCAATACTTCTCGCAAGCTCCTCTCTTCTCAGGTTGGTGTCGAGCATTTTTTGTCTGGACCAAGCTTTTAATCTCCTACGCATTCGTCTAGTCTTCTCTATCATATACCTACCGCTGAGGATTGAGATGTACTACCATTCCATGATTCAGCGATAACCTGCCTCGTCTCCTCGCATACGGTCCATGCTTTCTCGAATTTGAAGCCAAAATGTTTCTTCTTACCAATGAGGTCGCAGTCAATTACCAAGGACAGATGATCTGAAGTGTATCTGATAGCGGATTTAACTTTTGCCAATGGATTAACGTCTTCCCACTCGTTGGAAGCCAGAACTCTATCTAGCTTAGCCAAAGTCGGATTGCGCTGCATATTTGACCAAGTAAATTTCCGGTCTGTCATCTCTAATTCCAATAAATCTAAATCTTCGATGGTCTGATTGAAAGAGTCTTGTTCAGATCGATTGTGGCTCTTGCCTTTATGCTCATCCTGAAATCTGGTGATATTAAAATCGCCCCTACTAACCAAGCCCCTCCCCATTTTTGTCTGATGAATTTTAGTTCCATCCACAACTCTTGGCGCAACCTACTATCATAAGGGCCGTATACGCTAGTAACCGTCTGCGTCCAATTGTCTCGTCTACGTCTAATTCTAATCGACACCGTGAACTGACCGACATAGTCATCGACGATCTCGAACGCTGACGAACTAGCCCCTACAGTTATACCCCCTGAAACCCCCCTAGCTAGCTTGAACCTCCAATGAAAATCTTCCAATCCTCTAAGGATTACAATCCAAAGTTATCACTATCATACAAACATATTACAAAATAGCAACAATAATCAAATAGTTTTATATAAGTTAATTTTTTTATATTATCAAATCAAGATCGCAGAAACCACAAATCCGAGATAGCGAGAGGAGACTACCGAGTTTATCAATTTTCGAGATAATGAGACCGAGATCATATTCCAAGATGAGATGCAAGACCGAGTCCTGATGGAATCTTTTTCCAACATGACCCACTTTTTGAAAGTATTTACCAAACCGACATACTTTCGAAACTAATTACCAAAATGACCAATTCGCTATCTCAGATAGCGAGTTTAGTGAAAATATCATCGCTATCTGAGATAACGAGTGTATGGTGAGATGTTTCTCCACCACTTGGAGCAAAATTTTTAAAAAATACCAAGTTTAGACTCGCTATCTCAGATAAGGTGTATGTTTGTACTACACTTGCTAACTGAGATAACAAGTATATGATATTGAAGAAAAAATACCAAGTTTATACTTGCTATCTCGGATAGCGAGTGTATTTGTACCACACTCGCTAACTGAAATAGCGAGTGTCGATTGAGGAGTTTTTTAAACACTCGTTATTTCGCTATCTCTCTCACTTCTCTCTTTCCATTCTCCTCTTTACTTATCTCTCTCTCCACTTTAGAACTCCTGCCCAATGTACAATTCATCTACGTTCGATAAACCAGATGATTCTTGTGAAACTTGATTTACTCTCGCACTTTGTGATATCTCCTCGGTAATATTAACATTAACATTAACATTATTGAAGGCATCATTAACGAGTGTGGTACATCCTCACTCGCTAGTTACATTATTGAAGGTATCATGAACATTAACATTATTAACAAGTGTGATAGTTACATTCTCTTCATTAGCGAATGTGATAAGTAAAGAAGATAATGGAAAGAGAGAAGTGAGAGATAATGAAACATCGAGTGTTTAAAAAACTCCATAATCAACACTCGCTATCTTAATTAGCGAGTGTGGAGCAAGTGTAAACTTGGTATTTTTCTCCAAGATCATATGCTCGCTATCTCAGTTAGCGAGTGTAGTACAAACACACGCACTATCTGAGACAGCGAGTTTAAATTTGGTATTTTCATCAATTTTCCTTCAAGTGGTGGAGAAACACCTCACCATACACTCTCTATCCCAGATAGCGATAATGTTTTCACTAAACTCGCTGTCTGAGATAGCAAGTAGATCATTTTAGTAATTAGTTTCGAAAGTAGATCGGTTTGGTAAATAATTTCAAAAGGTGGGTCACTTTGGGGAAAAAATCATCCTCATGAGTCGTGTAGGAGGAATAAAAACCTACTAAGAGTATCTGTAGTCATTCCCTATATTTTCAAATTTTGGAAAAACTTGAACAGTAGCCGTCTATATTTGAGAGAAGATATAGGAAATTCTCAAATATAGGAATCGCAAGATCATCTTGCGTCTGTTCTAAAAATATTGTCTCGGACGCAAGATGATCTTGCGTATGAAGAATTAAAAATAATATATATATAAAAACAGCTCGGACGCATGATCATCTTGCATCTGATCAAATTTTTTTAAAAATGTGTTAGACGCATTTTGCGTCTGCCTAAAAAAAAATTCGTTGGGCTCAAGATGATCTTGGGTCCGAGCAAAAAAGAAAAAAAGAAAAAAAAAGGACGGACCCAACATTGCGTCCCTGAGATTTTTCCCCCTTTTCGTATTTTTAATTTCTATGAAATAGTGCCTATAGGATTTTGATGCATATAAAGTTAATTTAAGATTGGTTTAATTATTTGATCAAGGGATGAGATGGAATGGACCTATAGAAATTATTATGTGTTCGTATGTGCACAAATATATATCTATATCTATCAAGTGGCTCTCCTTCAATCTCCCCAAAAATCAAAGGTCCGGATTTAACCTTAAAAAACATATTTTTCCTCCAAAAGTTCCCCCCAAAACTCAAATTCAAATCTCCCACTCAAAACAACTCCTATATTTATTTAATTTTTTTTTCCTCTTTCTCTCTCCCTCCCTCTTCTATTAAAAAAATTAAGAAAATAATTTTTTTAAAAAAAATTTAAAATATTAAAAAAATAAAAAAATTTAAAAATTTAAAAACTTAAAAAATAATTCAAAAAAAATCAAAAAAAACATATAATATGTTTTTTGCTCTATGTTTGCTACTTCAATTAATTTGCTGGACCTCCAAAACTGTTTTTTATGTTCAAAAAAGGTGCACCGTTCCGAAAACGTGCCGTAAGCACGTGTCAATGGGCAATTCTAGTATATATATATATATATATATATATATATATATAGAAATCTTCGGTTGCACACTACTTTGGTGAACACTCACGAAATAGAGCACCTATGACAAATCCGAACCGCTCATATTGTTCTATATACCTTAGATAGCCTAACAATAAAAAAATTAAGTAATTTGAAGTTCATGTGCCAGTGATTTACATCATCACAAAATTGTATGGCTGAAAATTCTAACAGCATGATGGATAGGTAAATGAACTTCAAATTACTTGATTTTTTATTGTTAGGCTATCTAAAGTATATAGAACAATATGAGCGGTTCGGATTTGTCATAGGTGCTCTATTTCATGAGTGCTCACGGAGTGCTCACCAAAAATAGTGTGCAACCGAAGAGGACTATATATATATATATATATATATATATATATATGAGTAATGTGAGCCTCATATTTGTATGAGGAAATTTTCCTCATACAGAGTGATTATACTCACTTGGTGGGGCCCTCATGCAAGATCCACTCTGTCCATCATGTTTATCATACTAATGGATGTATGTGTAGAAAAAATCAAGTGGTTTGGAGGTCATTCACCAATGCATCATGTAGGTCCAATTTGTGGTTCGATTTGTATTACTGTTGAAATCGTTCATTTTTCAACCACATGATGCATGGGTGAATGACCTCCAAACCACTTGATTTTTTCTACACATACATCTATTAGTATGATAAATATGATGGACGGAGTGGATCTTCCATAAGGGCCCCACCAAGTGAGTATAATCACTTTGTATGAGGAAAATTTTCTCATACTCTATATGAGGCTCACTTTTCTCTCTCTCTCTCTCTCTCTCTCTCTCTCTCTCTCTCTCTCTCTCTCTCTCTCTCTCTCTCTCTCTCTCTATCTATCTATATATATATATATGTTTTGGACTCAAATTTTGTTTTTTTAAAACTAACAGCTGAAATTTAAAATTAAAAATTTTGGATTTCAACCAATACAAACTCAACTCAAAATTTCTATTTCTAACAATCCAATATAAAAATTTTAAGTCTAAACGAGTACTGATGTTCGTAGGAAAGAGATACTGGGTACTAAAAGTTAGGAACTCATGACTTTTCACCCTACCACAGAAAAGTTCATTTAACATAAAACCACATGTTTTTAAAAAAATAAAATAAATAAAAAACACATAAAACCACACGAGGTACCTCCCGGTCCTCCAACCACAAAAAAAACAAAAAAAAACAAAAAAAACAAAAAAACTTTTAGAAAAGAGTTCAGATCGGATCCTTTTGCGAGCTCCGATAGCAAGTGGCTCAGCTCAACGTTCTAAAATCCAATCACTATATATCTTAATTATATTTTAACAATAAACAAAACTTAATTTTTAATAATTATAACCGTAATCGGAAACAATATCATTTTTCTAATCCACCAAATCTATTACCAAACATGTTTAATTCAAAGGTACTCAATGCTTATCCAGAAGATTTCACATGATTGCAAAGTGTTATGATATAATGAGTACTTAAAGTCACATCGATTTAAGTCGATGAGAAGATGAATTTGAAAAACTATAAACAATAGAACTGATCATTATGTTCACTCTCTTTCAGCTTCTAACACTCAGCAAATTCTAGTATTAATTAAACCATTAATAAAAGATACATCTTCCTACAAATTTCTTCCTTCATTTATTGGGCTGCTTTTGTGTTTAAATGCTTAGAACATTTGTAATCTTTAGACTCAAAATTTCATATTTGACTTTTAGAAATAGAAATTTTGAGTTAGGCTTATACTCGTTGAAATCCAAAATTTGATCCAACGGTGGATGATCGTTTTAAATTTGAATCTCAGCTGTTGGTTAAAAAAAAAATGACTCCAAAACATTTATAAAAAAAAATTGTACGTTTACGAACACATAACAATTCTTATAGGCTCATTCCATCTTATCCCTTAATCAAATAATCAAACCAATCTTAAATTAACTTTATATGCATAAATAATATTATAGGCTCTATTCCATATAAATTAAAAATACAACAAGAGGGGGAAATCTCAGGGGTCTTTCCCTTTTTTTATAAAATTTCGCTCGGACGCAAGATCGTTCAATTTCTTCAACGATTTTTTTTCTTTTTATGACACATTTTATATAAAAATTTTGATCGGATGCAAGATTATCTTGCGTCCTGCGTCCGACCTGTTTATTTATTTATTTATTTTAATTCTTCATACGCAAGATCATCTTGCGTTCGAGACAAATTTTTTAAACGGACGCAAGATGATCTTGTGATTCCTATATTTGAGAATTTTCTATATCTTCTCTCAAATATAGATGGCCAATGTTCAATTTTTTCCAAAATTTGAAAATATAGGAAATGACTACAGCGTCTCGTTCTCTATATTTTTCAAATTTTGAAAATATAGGGAACTCGACTACATATGCTCTTACAATGCTTTCTTCACTTAGACCTTCTTATATACTCAATTCCATCAACTACAAAATACGTGGTTGTTAAAAAGTTGCATCAAATTAATTATATGAAATTCTTAAGTTATTGCAATCTGTTAAATGTCATTGTAGTTAATATATACTAGTATCATGCACGTGCGATGCACATGGAGGAAGAAGGAAAAAGAAAAAAAAAGAAAAAAAAGAAAAACCTACCAACACGTGCGCTGCACCTTTTTTTTCGCACGTGTGGAAAATGGGGAGGGGAATGAAAAGGACCCCAAAAAAAATCTAGTATTATACACGTGCGCTGCACGTGGAAAAATGGGGAGGGGGACTGAAAAGGATAAAAAAAAAACCAACACGTGCGCTGCACGTGTTGACAAAATGACAGTCGATGACAAATGACACTAACCCCTTCTCCCATTATAAAAGTAGATATATATATATATATATATATATATATATATAGTACTGCCGATGGTGACGGGAAGGCTTCCGACAGACTGCAACAGAGAAAATTTCGGGAGGATTTGGGAGAGGAAGAGTCGGCATTTTTTAGGTTTTTTCTTCTCTTTTGTTAATTAAAAAATGTGTATTATACATACTAATGTAGATATGAATTTCTACTTTTACTCTGATTTCTCTATTTCAAAAATAGAGATAGTGGAGATGGGTAAACCTATTAGTATAATATATATAGTATATAGTATATAGTATATAGTATAAGTATATTTTGGGAATTTGGGAGAGGAAGAGGCAACATTTCTTTCAGGTTTTTTCTTCTCTTTTTGTTAATTAAAATATGTGTATTGCACGTGCTAATGTAGATGGGAATCCCTACTTTTGTTCTCCTTTCTCTTGGCACTAGTATGGGGTCCTATCGGTTCGGGTCATGTACTACCCGAATCCGGACCCGGACTCGATACCTTACGGGTCCAAAAATTGGATTCGGACCTGACCCGTGAGAACCGGGTCTAAATTCCGTTCCTGCTTAAAATAACCTTACCCATTGGGTCTGGTTCCTACTTAAGATATTTGTACTTAAGTACATGAATAAATATTATATTTATACATGTATCTTCAACAATTACTATTTACATGTATATTTCAGTAACCCTATTATTCAAATTCCATATCTCTTGGGTTTTTTTTAATGGGTCCGGGTCCGGGTTCGTGTCCGGGTTCATTTTGAGCAGACCTGGACCTGGGCACGAAGCCTCAATGGGTCTTATTTTAGAACTCGAACCCTTATAGATCGGATCGATTCTGGTTTAATGCCGTGTCTGAATCTGGTTCGAATATCGGGTCAAAGTAACAACTTCACTTTCTCAATTTCAAAATAGAAAAAGAAAAGATGGGTAGACCTATGTATAATATATAATATAATATAATGTACACTTATTTATTGTTAAATAAACCCAAAATCAGAGAAAAAGAGTAGCTCTTTTATAGTGGTCAATTCAGTGAGCTGTTGGCTAACGACTTAATAATGCATATCACGTGGAAAATGAGGACAGAAAGTTGGATCTATAAGCAATCCACACATCCAAAAAAAACTATGTTTAACGTGAAGGAAAATGAATGTGAGCGAGATCGTTTCCTAATGCTATCCAACAACACAGAAAGGAAACCACACAAGAAAACATTATCATGTTGTTGCTCAATAAATTGAATTACGCATGTGATATGGGTTAGATGATGTGGCCCCTCCTGAACCGTCAGATCTCTTCAAAATCCATTTTTTCCTGATCATCAGATCAACCCAGAGCCAGATAGGTCTCTGTCACGTCAGGCCCACAAGCAAACGGGTCTGACCCGTCCCAGCAGGGTCTTAGACCCGTTTTCTCTGCCTATAAATACCATACCCACTACTCACAAAAAAGGTAATCAAACTTTCTCTCCCTGAACCCTAGCTACTGTTGCTTTTCCAGTGACTGACTAGATCGTCGGAGGACCTGTCGCTGGGATTTCTCCCGGTGTTTCTAAGCAGTGTGCAGGTACCCAGGACCGAGCCGAGCCCACAGATCCGAGCCGAGCTACTGGATCCGAGCCGAGCACCCGGTCCCCACCTCACTCCTGCTACTCCCGAGCCGATCCGCCTGCCGAAGGTCGGACCAGAGCCAATATCGCAACTTCTACTAAACAAATTACAAGAACTCACACCTGTTGCAGCCACACCCCAAAAGCAAACCACATCAGCTAGTTTATTAAGCAACGTCTTTTGTGAGGGTAGCTTTCTAAACTGCATGATACATGAACTTGCGTAAATACACAAAAAAAACTCAGCAAGTGTATTTACTGGTAATTTACACGTGTGATGCACAACTTAATAAATATAATTTTTTTTAAAGTAAAAATTCAGACGTAGTCTGGATTTGAACCTACGACCTCCTTTATAATAGTTACGCGTGTATGTTGCACGTGTTGGTAGATTTACAAATGACACTAACGCCTTCTCCCATTGTAAGAGCATCAACTATCGTTTGCTAAATAGTTTTAAAAAAAGGGAAATTTTAGCAAAATCGATGTCACTATCATTCGCTAAAAAGTTATATTTTAGAAAAGTGATGAACAGTGAGCTGCTATATTTAGCAGGAAAATATATCAATGACTAAATATAGAAGACGGAAGATCTTATTCCGTCTGTCAATTTTTTTCAATATTAAAAGAGGACGGACGAAAGATCTTTTTCCGTCCGTGAACTTTTAATGCAGAAGAGTTGAGAGACGGAAGAGGATCTTCCGTCCTCTATATTTATTATATAAAATAATAATAAAAAAGAGAGACGGTTCTCTTCTCTTTATTATTTTAAAAAATAATAAAAGATGAGAGATGGGAGATTTTTTTCTATTATTTCCCTTTTCCTACTAGACGGAAGACGATCACCCGTCCAAGAGATTTTTTTTTTAATTTTTCATTTATGTTAAAGGTCCACACAGATTTAATTAATTTTTTTTTAAAAATTCCCTCAGACGGCAAATGATCTTCCATCTGGGCATTTTTTTTTTAAATTTTAAATTTGGCCAGATGGAAGATTGAGGCAAGAATTTTTATTATAAAAAAAACAATTCTGGCCAGTCTGGACAAATATTATATATATATATATATATATATATATATATATATATATATATATATATATATATATATATATATATAATTTGTTCAGCCAGAATATCATCTTCCGTCTGACAAATATTTTAATTAAAAAATATAAATTATATATATATATATAATTTGTTCAGCCAGAATATCATCTTCCGTCTGACAAATATTTTAATTAAAAAATATAAATAAATTGGCCAAACGAAAGATGATCTTCCGTCGCGCAGTTTTTAATATTAAAAAAATTTAAAAAGTTTGAGACAGAGGGTGTTCTTCTGTCCGAAAAATTTATTAGTTTTTTTTCCCAAAATTTGGCTCAAAGGATAGCAGTGAAACAATTCATTGCTATTTTTCAATAATCAAATGACTATATTTTAGCAGCAACGATAGTGGATGCTCTAATATTAAAGATTATTATTCTTATTATTACTAGTAATATACACGTGTGATGCACACATTATTTTTTTTAAAAAATAAAATAAAATTTCAGATTTACACGTGAGATGTTTGTCTTAATAAATAGGATTATATATTTTAAAAGTAAATGTGAAGTCTATAATGGGAGAGTTGAAGTTGCATGTGTGTTGTATGTAAGCAGGTAGATTTACAACTTCAACTCTTCCATTATAATAGTTATTATATATAATATTATTGATAGATATATAGTAATTTACACGTGTGATGCACATTTAATATATTAAAAAATTTAAAATAAAAAAATATGACGTAGTGAGGATTAGTACCTGAGACCTTCTTCATATTAGTTATGCACGTGTAATGAACGCTTTGATAGATTCACAAATGACACTAAGGCCTTCTCCCATTATAATATTATTAAAGATTAGAGATTATTATTATTATTATTATTATTATTATTATTATTATTATTATTAGAGATTTACACTTGCGATGCACGTCTTAATAAATATAAATTTTTTAAAGTAAAAATTTAAAAGTAGCCTGTGTTTGAACCTAAGACCTTATTTATAATAGCTATGGGCATGCATTGCACGCATTGATAGATTGACAAATGACACTAAGGCATTCTCCCATTATAACATCTTTGATATTATAATGGGAGAAGGCCTTAGTGTCATTTGTAAATCTATCAACGCTTGTGACGCACTTACATAATTAATATGAAGGATGTTTCAGTTCGAGTCCGCACTATATCAGTTTTAATTTTTTTAAAAAAATTATTAAGACATGAAGTTAGAGAAAATAGGAATAGTATGCTTTCTAGTGTAGACCATGTGCTCAATGTAATCTAAAGTGTTAGATTAATAAAATAATTATTCTTATTTCCTTTTCTATGAAGAATTTAGGGACACAGAAACGTGTTTAATATTAAATTAAACCCACAATTAATAACTTTCTAACTAGTTTTCACTTAATTTCCACTACTTTATAGCTTTGTTCTTTTGAATTGTCGTTATGATCAAACAATAAAGAGGGCTTAGATATGAAAATGTGAGATAATTTGTGAGCCAACAAGCTGCACATGGCACCTACATTTTAGATGATTATTGAAGTAATCTTGGTGATACACGAGGCACGAATTTGCTTAGAATGTATCATAACTATTGATGAAACTAGTAATTTATAGCATGTGAAATATGAATAAGATGTTATACAAGGATAATAATTGAACTTAATTAGCCAAAAAAAAAAAAAATTAAACTTTAAATGTATTATTGAGATTTATATATAGATGAATTGTTGAGATTAGTAAGAACAAATATAAAATATCTATGTATGCTAGCATTATAAAGTTGTTATTAAGCAGTTATAACAAATTTATTTGTCTTTTCTTAAAGCTCTCACTAGGGCAAGAAGAATCGAAGAATGAAATGATATATGCAAATTCTAAAGACCTTTGCATGAATAATGTTCTTGTCTCCAATCGTAGCTAACTATTGTCGAGAAATGGTTGAGAATATGATCTGTTTGAAGAAAATATTAAATCCTCAACCTTCACTACAACTTCAACTAAATTATCTCCATCAATAAGAAATTAACAAAATAGATGATTAGTACGTGCACTGATGCGGTTTGTTTCTGGGAGACGTGTGGTTGCACTAGGTGTGAGTTCTTACTCGATTTGTATTGAAGGAGAAAGCTTCTTCAGAGGCGACCCTCGGCTGGCCGAGCGGTACCTGCGAAAGGCTGGAGTAAGGTGGATGTCTGGGCTCGGATCAGGTGGCTCGGATCCGAGGTCTGGTGTACCTGCAGACGGTCTCGAAACACCGGGGTTGGTCCCGGTGGCAGACCCTCCGACGATCTAGTCAGTTACTTTAAGATAAGAGCAACAGTAACTAGGGTTTAGAGGAGAAAAGATTGATTACCTTTTAAGAAAGGAGAGGGCCTGGTATTTATAGGAGTTTCTAATCGGGTCTAGACCCGTTTGGGGCTGGGCCGGACCCGGTTACCCGATTGGCTGAAGCGGTGGAAAGTCGGGCGGTATAGGGCTGACGTGGCAGGCGCCGGAGTGGTTTCCGGGCTGACGTGGCAGATCTCCGGGCGGTTTTCCGGTGCTGACGTGGCTGATCTGGAGGATCAGGAAGGACGCGTATCCTGAGGAGATCCGGTGGCTCAGGGTGAGCCACGCTTTATTCCTGACCCATATCACAAGCCCCTCACTCCCGCAGGGTTGGGTAATCCAGCAGTGCGGGGGTGATTCCTGGTCCTCGGGGGAAGGGCAGATGTCAGGGTAAGAAGTAGGGTCTGTTGTTCCCCGAAGAGGGCCAGGGGCAGGAGGAATGGACTCCTCGTTTGGATGTGCGTGGGGTGAAGTTCTTAGGAGGGGATAGTCGGTAGTATGAATGCCGAGCTCACTAGGTCGGTGGCCGAGTTCGGGTCGGCAGACGATCTTTCGGGTCGGCGGACGAACCCATACGGGTCGGTGGACGAACCCTCCAGGGGTCGGATGACCGACTCGCTAGTTGGAAGAGCGAGAGGTCGTCCAGGCCGCTCGATGGGGTTCGTCTTTGCATGAGGTCGCGAGGTCGGCTGGACGAGCGTCTTGGCTAGTTTTAAGAGAGTGAGGAGAGGGGTTTGAATCGGATTTCGATCCGAGCGCCGAGCCCGCATTGAGAGGTGAGGCAGCCAGGCTTGAGCTCAGGGGGGTCGGCGGACGAGACCGGAAGGCCCGGCGGACGAGACCAAGAGGATCGGCGGACGACTGCCTCGCTGGTTGGAAGAGCGGGGGGTCGTCCAGGCCATTTTGTTGGGACGGCGTCCGAGGTCTTGTGGTCGGTCATCCGAGCGTCGGGTCAGTTCGGAGAGTGGGCGGATGAGACTCGAACTCTGATCCGAGCGCCGAGCTCGTACTGGGAAAGGAGGAGGTAGTATGGCTCGAATCCCTATCCGAGCGTCGAGCTCGACCTGCGAAAGGAGGCAGTGGTGCGGCTCGAATTCTCATCCGAACGCCGAATCCGTATCGAGAGCTGGGGTAGCCTGGCTCGAGTTCAGGGGGTCGGCGGACGAGGCAAAAAGGGTCGGTGGACGAGACCAAGAGGGTCGGTGGACGAGACCAATGGGGTCGACGGACGAGACCAATAGGGTCGGCGAACGAGGCAAATAGGGTCGGTGGACGAGACCAATGGGGTCGACTGACGAGCCCAATAGGGTCGGCGGACGAGACCAAGAGGGTCGGCGGACGAGACCAAGAACCCCACCTGTTGAGAGAGGTGGCTTGGCTCGAGTTCCCGTCCGAGCGTCGAGCCCCACCCGTTGAAGGAGAGGTGGCTTGGCTCGAATTCTTATCCGAACGTCGAGCCCAACCTGTGAGAGGACAAGGTTGCGTGGCTCGACTTCGCATCCGAGCTTCGAGCCCCACCTGTTGAAGGAGAAGGTGGCTTGGCTCGAATTCTTATCCGAACATCGAGCCCAACCTGTGAGAGGACAAGGTTGCGTGGCTCGACTTCGCATCCGAGCATCGAGCCCCACCTGGGAAAGGAGAAGGTGGCTTGGCTCGACTTTGCATCCGAACGTCGAGCCCCACCTGTTGAAGGAGAAGGTGGCTTGGCTCGAGTTGTTATCCGAGAGTCGAGTCCCCTCCTATGAAAGGAGAAGGTTGCCTGGCTTGAGTTCGGGGGGTCGGCGGACGAGGCAAAAAGGGTCGGTGGACGAGACCAAGAGGGGCGGCGGACGAGACCAATGGGGTCGACGGACGAGACCAATAGGGTCGGCGGACGAGACCAAGAGGGTCGGCGGACGAGACCGAGAGCCCCACCTGTTGAGAGAGGTGGCTTGGCTCGATTTCCCATCCGAGCGTCGAGCCCCACCTATTGAAGGAGATGTGGCTTGGCTCCAATTCTCATCCGAACGTCGAACCCGTATTGAGAGCTGAGGTAGCCTGGCTCGAGTTCAGGGGGTCGGCGGACGAGGCAAATAGGGTCGGTGGACGAGACCAAGAGGGGCGGCGGACGAGACCAATAGGGTCGGGGGACGAGACCAAGAGGGTCGGCGGACGAGACCAAGAACCCCACCTGTTGAGAGAGGTGGCTTGGCTCGAGTTCCCATCCGAGCGTCGAGCCCCACCCGTTGAAGGAGAGGTGACTTGGCTCGAATTCTTATCCGAACGTCGAGCCCAACCTGTGAGAGGACAAGGTTGCGTGGCTCGACTTCGCATCCGAGCTTCGAGCCCCACCTGTTGAAGGAGAAGGTGGCTTGGCTCGAATTCTTATCCGAACGTCGAGCCCAACCTGTGAGAGGACAAGGTTGCGTGGCTCGACTTCGCATCCGAGCATCGAGCCCCACCTGGGAAAGGAGAAGGTGGCTTGGCTCGACTTTGCATCCGAACGTCGAGCCCCACCTGTTGAAGGAGAAGGTGGCTTGGCTCGAGTTGTTATCCGAGAGTCGAGTCCCCCCCTGTGAAAGGAGAAGGTTGCCTGGCTTGAGTTCGGGGGGTCGGCGGACGAGACCAAGAGGGTCGGCGGACGAGACCAATGGGGTCGGCGGACGAGACGAATGGGGTCGCCGGACGAGACCAAGAGGTGGCTTGGCTCGATTTCTTATCCGAACGTCGAGCCCAACCTGTGAGAGGAGAAGGTTGCTTGGTTCGAGTTCCCATCCGAGCGTCGAGCCCCACCTGTGAAAGGAGAAGGTGGCTTGGCTCGAGTTTCCATCCGACCGTCGAGCCCCACCTGTGAGAGGAGAAGGATGCTTGGCTCGAGTTCTCATCCGAACGTCGAGCCCAACCTGTGAGAGGGAAAGTAGCTTGGCTCGAGTTTCCATCCGAGCGTCGAGGCCAACCTGTGAGAGGAGAAGATTGCTTGGCTCGAGTTTCCATCCGAACGTCGAGCCCCCTCTGTGTGGGTGGCGAGCCCCTGCGAGACCTCTGACTGGTCGCAACTTCACACTATGCTAGGAGGTTACTCCTGTCGGGCAAATAGGGAGGGGTAGTATTGGAATTTTACCCTTCCTGCTGACGTAATGGCGCAAATATCAAAGTCCGTTTTTAGCCGTTTGATCTTGTCAGATAAGATCTAACGGCTAGATGCTCATTTTGCGGAAATCGAGGAGTCGCTGTCTATTTATAAAACCCCCACCCCTCCCTCATTTCTTTTCACTTTATCGTTTCATAATTCCCAATTTTTCCAGCTTTAGCGCAGGCATTTCGATCACTGTCGGCGGATTCTTCGCAGAGAAGCGTAACTTTCAAAGAATCAGGTTAGTAATTCTCCTTTTTTCTGAATGTCGCGTACTCAGTCTGGTTCCGAGGCTACAACGTCTGGTCACTCGGAGATGGAGTCAGATTTGGAAACGTCATCGTCTCTGGGCAAGTACCAGGTTAAAGAGGAGGTCTTCTCCGAGGGTGATAGTGACGTAGCTCTAATCGTGCAACCGTTGAGTGTTCGGAGGCCAGGGAAGGAACCGATGGTAGAGGGCGGTGCGGACGAGGATAGTGATGATGAAGACGAGGAGTCGGACGGGGAGTCGGATGTTGGTGAAGGTGAGGAGCATGAAGAAGGAGAGCAGGGCGACACGGAGAGTGAGGAAGGGGAGGGCGTTGGTGCGCCGGAGGTCGGCCACGGAGAAGATCTGCCCCCGTTGCCCCCTTTGTCGACGCCCTCGCCCGAGCGCAAGCCCCGGCCACGTCGGAAGAAGATAGTCCTCACCATGCCTCAAAGTCCTTCTTCGTCTGACGAGGACGCGCCGAGGACGGGCCTTGATGTTTCGCCTATCACCTTCCGGAATCCTGTGTCGATACGGATTTATCCCGATGATGTGAAAGATATCCAGCCGATCCCTCCCGTGCCTGGAGAAAACACAAGGACGAAGATTCGGGCGGACAGTACCCCCAGCGTCTTGAGACCGGAGTATCTGAATATCATCAGGGCTGCTTACTACATTCTGAGGGAGTACGAGCTCCTGCTACCGAGCCCGGGTATTCGACCTACGACAGTGTTGGCTCCGGGTTACTGCTTATTTCCGGAGCAAGCTTTCATTTCGGGGCTGAGGTTCCCCCTGCACCCCTTCGTGAAGACGGTCTTGAACTGGGCCGAGCTGTCCCCCATGCAGTATGGCCCCAACTCTTGGAAGCATCTCATCTGCTTCATCCTGAAGTGCCAAGAGAAAGGGGTGAGGCCGAAGCTTTCATACTTCCGCGCAATCTTCAGCATCGGTTCGCTTGGGGATATCGAGGGTGTGTTTTTCTTTACGCCGAGACCGAACAAGAAAGTGGTGCACGGCCACCCGGACTCGATCAAGAATTGGAGAGATAAGTATTTTGTTGTGAAGACCGAAGGGGAATGGGACATCCCGACTCAGTGGAATTTTGTGAAGCCGAAGCGCAAGCCCCCAAGGAGAAATGAGTTAACCGCCCAAGAGTGGGGGAGGGTCGATCATTTACTCAGGGGAGACAGCATCGCGTGGCGCCGGGTGACCGAGGTTCACCTAGCGAGGGCCGGACTGAGTCCCGCCGACCCTAGTATGTTTCTTTCCTCATTTTTTCATCTTTCTGCCTTCGTGTTAACGTTTAGCCTTCCTTTTCTGTCTTGTTGTAGAAATGACGACACAACAGGCCCACGCCAAGCAGATCCTACTCACCGCCGCAGAGAAGGCGAGACAAGAGAAGAAGAAGAAAGAAGAGCAGGAACGCCTCGCTGCCGAGAAGCGGAAGACTCCTGGTCAGCCTTTGCAAGCGGGAGGGCCTTCCACCGTACCTCCCCCGGTGCCCGAGGAACAGCCTTTACCGAAGAAGCAGAAGAAGCACCACCATTCGCGATCGGCTAGAGACCCAGCGGGAGGGTCGGGGAAAACAGTTGAAGCCCCGGCACAACAGCTTCCCCCCTACGTCCGAGTGCGGCGGAGTTGGTGGGAAGGATGGCGACGATGCCCTTCGCCCCTGATTGGTCGATCTTGAAGGGCGACTCCATCCTTGACGGACCCGTATCGATGGAGTTCGTCTCGAAGGCCATCACCGATCGGGACGGAATGGCCTTGGCAGCGCAGACGGCCAATCAGGCCTACATGCGCTGGGCCCAAGCCAACCTCTCGGTAAGTCGTCCGAAGCCCACCCGGTTAATAGGCTTGTAGACTTGTAATTGTTGCTAAGTTTGATTTTTCTTGACAGTCGATGCTCCACGGTCAGCACTTCCACAAGTGTCTGGAGAAGGAGATAACATACGAGCGGAAGCAGAAGGAGAAGTTCCTTCGGGAATTGACCAAGGCGACGGAGGACTTCAAGGAGGCTCGGGACATGGTGGTGGTGCACGAGGCCCAGATAGAGTCTCTGGACAAGATCCACAAGCAGGACCGAGAGGACCTGTTGAAGAAGATCACGGCCGAGACGGCAGAGAAGGAGAAGGCGAAGAAGGCCCTGGCGGACTTAGAGGCGGCCTTGGGGGATACGCTGATGACGGCGCAAGACGAGGCTTACGAGCAGGCCAAGTCTCACTTCAAGTACATCTATCCGGAGTGCAATGTTGACCACCTCGGCTTCGGGTGGAAGCCAGACTTGCCTCCGACCCCGGGGGGTGATGGTGACGACGGCGGCCACCACGAAGAAGAGGTGCACCTCGACCCTCAAGACTAGATGTTTTTTTGTTTTTATTTCTCCCTGTTGTAAATGCCCTCGGCGGACTGGCCACCGCAAATTTTGTATCTTTTTGAGATGAAATGAAATATAGAATTTTTTGGGCCGACTCTACAACACTTGCATTTTGTGATTCTTGTATTTTCTTTTTGATAGAGGCTAGCTCGCCAACGAAAGTTGGCTCGGGACCGAGAGGCTGCCAAGAATTACTTTTTGGACAAGTCTAGAGAGCTCGGTCTAGAGGTGGCTCGTTTGAGAAAGATTGTAGCCGACCGGGACTGGTGAGTCATTGAGAAGGACTGGGCGGTCTCGGATACTTCTAGCGGGCGGTCGGCCTCCGAGTCTTCTCTTCGCGAGGCTGTCATAGAGAAAGAATTGGAGATTCGCCAGTTGAAGCTCATACTGGGTGCCGGTCTTGTTGAAGAGGCAAGTAACTCCACTCCGGGGAGGTTGCCGGCGCCTTCGCCGGTTGTGACACAGCCAGATGACGCGGAGAGCTCGGTGGCGGGTACGTCTTCCTTGGTTGGGATAGCCGAGCGTCACAGGAGCCCTGAATTCGAGTTCCCGGCTGAGTGAGTGAGTTGAGAGCCTTCATTGTATTTGCGTTTTTATTCATTGAGTTGTAAGCGATGAGTAATGAATAAGATCATTTGTTCTTCGGAGTCTCGATTGCCTCGGGTGCCGAGTGTAGTTGGTGTGACTATGTCAATAATGGCGACGTTTCGCCTTCTTAGGCATCATTAATGGTGACATTTCGTCTTCCACCGTTTCACATTCGCAGGCGTAATAAATGAGGCCTCAGGGATGGGTGTCGAGCCCTCATAACGGTGAGAAAGACAACTGCAGGCGTATTAGCCCCGCCGCCGAGCGTTTTAGGTCGCGGTGCCCTCGGAGGGGACACCTGCCCTGCTCGGGGTCGGTGCCGAGATGCTGCGCTTGCTCTCGTGGAGAGACGGTGCGGGAGTGGCTGGCGAATGTCGCCTCGAGCCTCGGTTGGTGGCCTCCGAGGAGGTCAAACCGAGCGAGGGACGGGTGCCGAGCCCTCACAACGGTGAGAAAGACAATTGCAGGCGTAGCGTAGCCCCGCCGCCGAGCGCTTAGGTCGTGGAGCCCCCGGAGGGGACTCCCGCCCTGCTCGGGGTCGGAGCCGAGCTCCTGCACATGTTCTCGTGGAGAGACGGTGCGGGAGTGGCTGGCGAATGTTGCCTCGAGTCTCGGTTGGTGGCCTCCGAGGAGGTCAAACCGAGCGAGGGACGGGTGCCGAGCCCCCACAACGGTGAGAAAGACAACTGCAGGCGTAGCGTAGCTCCACCGCCGAGCGCTTAGGTCGTGGAGCCCCCGGAGGGCTCCCGCCCTGCTCGGGGTCGGAGCCGAGCTCCTGCACATGTTCTCATGGAAAGGCGATTCGAGCCGAGTCCCACGCTTGTGAGAGAAGCGTGTTTGGACACGAAATTTCATCCGAGTGACGAGCCCGACGCTTGTAAGAGAAGCGTGTTTGGGCTCGCGATTTCATCCGAGTGACGAGCCCCACGCGTGTAAGAGAAGTGTGTTTGGGCTCGCGATTTCATCCGAGTGACGAGCCCCACGCCTGTAAGATAAGCGTGTTTGGACTCGCGATTTCATCCGAGTGACGAGCCCCACGCCTGTAAGATAAGCGTGTTTGGACTCGCGATTTCATCCGAGTGACGAGCCCCATGCCTGTAAGAGAAGCGTGTTTGGGCTCGCGATTTCATGCGAGTGACGAGCCCCACGCCTGTAAGAGAAGCGTGTTTGGACTCGCGATTTCATCCGAGTGACGAGACGCACGCTTGTAAGAGAAGCGTGTTTGGGCTCGCGATTTCATCCGAGTGACGAGCCCCACGCCTGTATGAGAAGCGTGTTTGGACTCGCGATTTCATCCGAGTGACGAGTTTTGTGAGGGGTCCTTCATCTGTTTACAAGAATTGGAGTTATAAGCTTGTTTCTAGGAAAGCTGGCGTTTACAATATATGCTTGTTACAGACAAGTCTAGGCACGACGTGCCGTTTACAGGACTTTACAAAAGACAAGGCCCAACGTGTCGTTTCTAGAATTACGTTTTACATGGAGGCTATTCTCCTAAGAACTTGATCAAGTGTTCCGCATTCCAGGGCCTCTTGACAGGCTTGCCATCGGTGTCGATCAGGCGATAGGTACCTGGCCGTACGACCTCTGAAACCTTATAAGGGCCTTCCCAGTTTGGTGCCAACTTCCTTTTCTGGCCGGGATTGGAAACCGCCAGTTTCCGGAGGACAAGATCTCCGAGAGCAATGTTTGTTGGGCGCACCTTCTTGTTATAGAACCTCTCGATTCTTTGCTGGTAAATGTTCCTTCTGATGGACGACTTCTCCCTGACCTCGTCAATGAGGTCCAGGTCTGCTCGCAGTTGCATGGAGTTGCTTGTTTCGTCATAAGCCATAATTCGGGGAGAGGGGATACCTATTTCTAAGGGAATGACGGCCTCAGCACCGTACGTTAAGTTGAAGGCTGACTCCCCCGTCGGAATTCTTTTTGTTGTTCGATGGGCCCAGAGAACGCTCGGCAGCTCGTCGACCCATAGCCCCTTGGAGGAATTATCGAGTCGCTTCTTGAGTCCATCGAGGATCTGACGGTTCGCGTTCTCTGCCTGTCCGTTGGATTGGGGATGGCATACCGAAGAGAAGCGCTGCTGGATACCGAGGTCTTCGCAGAACTTGCGGAAATGCTTGCCTGCAAACTGGGTCCCGTTATCCGTAACGAGCACTTGGGGGATCCTGAACCGACAGATAATGTGCTTCCAGAAGAATTGTTGAGTCTGCTGCTCGGTGATCGTAACTAGTGGCTCCGCCTCGATCCATTTGGTGAAGTAGTCGATGGCGACTATAAGGAACTTTCGTTGCCCCGTCGCCTTGGGAAAAGGGCCTACCAGATCCATCCCCCACATTGCAAAGGGGGTTGGACTGGCCATGGATCGTAGGTTTGCTTGAGGAACCCTCTTGATGGGGGAGAATCTTTGACAGGGGCCACACTTTTTGACTAGATTTAGAGCGTCCTGCAGCATGGTGGGCCAGTAGTACCCGTGGTTCAAAGCCTTTCGCGCGAGCGAACGACTTCCCATGTGACACCCGCCAATCCCCTCGTGTAATTCTTTGAGAGCATATTCGGCTTCACTGGGAGTGAGGCAGCGGAGATAAGGCCGTCCATCCGAGGTTGTGTAGGACCTTTTGAAGAGTGTTGAGTCGATCATTGTGAACCTTTCCGCTCGGGACAGGACTCTTCTCGCTTCGGCTCGGTCTTCCGGGAGCTCTCCCTTGACGAGAAATCGCCTAATTGGAGTTGTCCAGTCTTCGGGGGGCGCTCCATCTTCGATGCACAGGACCTCCGGGATGTCGATACTGGGTTTTAGCATGACCTCGATCAGGACCGTGCGGTCGAGACCTTCGAAGGAAGGGGATGCCAATTTTGACAGAGCGTCAGCCTGGTCGTTCTGCTCTCGAGGGATCCTCAAAACAGCCGACTCGTCGAAGGACGAGAGTAGGCGTTGAACTACAGCTCGGTAACGAACCATGCGATCGTCTCGGGCCTCGTACTCCCCGGTGATCTGGTTGACCACGAGCTGGGAGTCGCTGAAAGCCCTGATCTGTTTGGCACCGGCTTGATGAGCCAGGGTGAGCCCAGCGATCATTGCCTCGTATTCGGCCTCGTTGTTAGAGGCCGGGAAGTTGAGGCGAAGGCAATACTGCAGAAGAAAACCGTCTGGGCCTCGGAGGATGATGCCTGCTCTGCTGCCTGCCTCGCAGGAGGAACCATCGACGTAAACTTCCCACGTCTGGTCGCTCTCCGTGTTTGCAGGGTGCTCGGAGATAGTGCACTCCGTAATGAACTCTGTGAGCTCCTGCCCCTTGATTGCTGTTCTGGGCTGATAGCCAATGTCATATTGGCTGAGCTCAATCGACCATTTCACGAGTCGACCCGAGCTTTCTGGTTTGTAGAGTACCGCCTTCAGGGGTTGGTCCGTCAGCACTTGGACAGAATGAGATTGAAAATATGGACGGAGTTTTCGCGCGGCCATGACCAGGGCGTACGCTACTTTCTCCATCCGGGAGTACCTGGTCTCAGCATCGAGTAAGACCTTGCTGACGTAGTATACAGGCTTCTGTGATCCCTCTTCCTCCCGAACGAGAACGGCGCTGAGCACTTTCTCCGAGGCTGATAGGTAGAGCCAGAGTGGCTCTCCTGGTTCGGGCTTGCTGAGAAGAGGGGGGTTCGCGAGGTATTCCTTTAACTGGGCGAAGGCCTCTTGCTGCTGTACTCCCCACTCGAACCCGTCGGTGCCTCGCAGGGCTTTGAAGAAGGGAAGAGACTTCTCTCCGGACTTGGAGAGGAAACGGCCGATGGCCGCCAGTCTCCCAGTCAGCCGTTGGACTTCTTTGATGTTCCTCGGAGGGGCCATGTCTAGGATTGCTTGGATCTTTTCGGGGTTCGCTTCGATTCCCCTTTGGCTGATAATGAACCCGAGAAACTTTTCCGCGGAGACGCCGAAGGCACATTTGCTCGGGTTAAGCCTCATGTTATGGGTCCGAAGTACCCCAAAGGCCTCTTCCAGATCGGCTACGTGATCCTCTCCCCGCCGGCTCTTGACGAGTGTGTCATCCACATATACTTCTATGTTGCGCCCGATCTGTTCCTTGAAGACCCGGTTGACGAGCCTCTGGTATGTGGCCCCGGCGTTCTTCAGCCCGAAGGGCATGACTCTGTAGCAATAGAGCCCCTGGTCCGTGACGAAGGACGTCTTGGCGATGTCGGGAGGGAACATGCGGATCTGGTTGTAGCCTGAAAACGCGTCCATAAAGGACAGGAGCTCGTGACCCGATGTTGCATCGACGAGAGCATCGATCCTGGGAAGGGGGAATGGGTCCTTTGGGCACGCCTTGTTGAGATCCGTGAAATCAATGCAGATCCTCCAGCTCCCGCTCGCCTTCTTCACCATGACGACGTTTGCCAGCCACTCGGGGTAGCTGACCTCCTGGATGAAGCGCGCGGCAAGGAGTTTATCGACCTCTGCATTAACCGCCTGTTGTCGCTCTGGCGCGAACTTGCGTCGCTTTTGTACCACTGGTTTCGAGCCGGGGATCACGCTGAGTTTATGCATGATGAGTTCCTCGGAAATTCCCGGCATGTCAGAGGGCTTCCAGGCAAACAGATCGACATTGCGCCGGATGCAGGTGATGAGGTCGGACTTGAGGCGAGGCGCGAGGGAGCGACTTATTCGAAATTGTTTCGATGAATCCTCTGCCTCGAAGGAGATATCCTCCAGCTCGTCTGCCGACTCCGGCTCTGGCTGGGTCCTTTGGGGCTGCATCTCCACGGCGTCGAGGGGAAGCACTCCGCTTCCTATTGCTGTCATATAACAGGAGCGAGCGGCTTCTTGGTTCCCTCGGACCACTCCTACCCCGGTACTGGTAGGGAACTTCATCTTCTGGTGGTAGGCCGAGGGAACAGCCTGGAGGGAGCATAGGCCCGGTCGGCCGAGTATGGCATTATAGGCTGCCTTGATGTTGACAACCATGAAGTCCATCGACTCGGTTCTCCGATTCGGGGCCGTGCCCGCCGTGACATCCAGCGTGACGATCCCCTCGATTGTCACCGGAACTCCAGAAAATCCGTGCAGGGTGTATCCTGCCGGCTTAAGTCTGCTTCGGGGGAGCTTTAGGTTCTCGAAAGCATCGAGGAACAGAATGTTGACCGAGCTCCCGTTGTCTACCAGGATCTGCCGAGCATCAAAGTTTGCCATGCTGAGATTGATTACGAGGGCGTCGCAGTGTGGGAGCCGAACCCCCTCCAGGTCGTCACCCGAGAAGGAGACGGGGAGTGGTTGGATTTGAGGAGTGAGAGGCCCTTGGACGGCGTTAACGTCCCGGATGAACGCCTTACGGGAGGTGTTAGAATCCCCTCCCATGGGCCCTCCGTGGACGCAGTGTAGTATGGGTTGGTCGTCCGGTTCTTCCAGCTCCTGCTCTTGCCTGGGGAGCTGTAGGGGAGCTCGAGGAGGAGGTGAGGTTCTCCTGTTCCTCGTGTCCCTTTGCGCCCGAGCATCATCCCTCTTATACTCCTGGAGGTATCCTCGCTGAATCAGGGCCTCGATTTCATCTTTCAGGGCACGGCAGTGATCTGTGTCGTGCCCGTTGTCTCGGTGGAAGCGGCAGTAGAACCGCTGATCCCTTTTCTTGCTAGTGTTGTTGGACGGTCGAGGGGGGTACTGAACGAGGTCTCTGTCCTCGATCGTCAGGAGTATGCAGGACACATTTTGCATGAGTGGGGTATATCTTTCGAAGCGAGGAACCGGTGGTACCTTCTTCATGGTGCCCCCGTCCCTTGGAGCCTTTTTCGAAGGCTCGACTTCCTCGGCCTTCCGCTTCCCTTTCCCGAGTGCTTCTCTGGATTCGTCGGGGTTTAAGGCTTCCTCTGCCCTGATGTACTTCTCGACTCGGTTGAGGAGGTCGGGAAAATCGATTGGGGGCTTCTTTGCCAGAGAAGCTTTCAGCTGTCCATGACGGACGTTGTGCCGAAATGCCGCGGAGGCGATGCCCGGATCGAGAGAGGAGACCGACCTTGCTTCCGTCGTGAATCTCCGGACAAATGCCCTGAGTGATTCCCCCCCTTCCTGCCTGAGCCCCAGTAAGGAGGCGCTCGTTCTTTCAGCCTTCCGGCTAGTTACGAAATGGGCGAGGAAATTGCCTTCCAGTTGATCAAAGGAGTAAATGGAGCCAGGGGCGAGTTTTGAGAACCATTCACGAGCCGGACCCCAAAGGGTGGCAGGAAAAGCCCGACACAGCAGAGGATCCGATGCGCTGTGAATCATCAGGAGGGTTTTGAAACCCTCCATGTGATCAGCAGGATCCCCTTCGCCGTTATAGGTCTCGAACTGTGGGGGTCGGAAGTTCCGGGGAATTTCTGCTTGGATAATGAGGGCGGAAAAGGGGGGTCGGACAGGTTTGTACCCCTGACCGGCTCCGACACCGTCGCCCATATGATCGATTCGGTCCTCCATTTCTTGGAGGCGCCTTAAGAGCACGCCCTCGGCTTCGGGCTGGATTGTTGGGGAGCGAGAGACGCTGGCCTCAGCGTCTAACCTGGTTTGGGAACGGCGTGCTTCCTCCCTGGGGGCCCGTTGGAGAGCCCCAAGGATCTCCCTTCGGAAATCCTGGAACTCCTGCTGAGTAACAGGAGCTCCCTCAGCTCGGGCCGGTTGGACCGGAGGTTGCCTCCCGACTCGGCTGAGTGCCGGCCTTCGTTCTTCCGGTGGTGGCCTAGGACGGTTCGGGGCCGAGTTGGAAGCGGCCCTTTCCCTACTGCGGTCAGCCTGCCGACTGGAGATTACCCTCCGAAGGTCGTGTTGGATTGGAGGAGTGGGGGCCCGCTGGGACCCCTGACGGGAGGCCCTATGCTTTGATGTGCGCGGCCCGACGTTGGTATTTGATGGGAGTGTGTCTCGTCGGTTGACGGAGGACGCAGCCCCCTTGCCTTTGGAGGCCATAGGAGTTCGGCGATCGAGGTACCTCGGCGGTAGTACTCGGGTCGGGTTCCGAAGTAGCTTTCCCACAGACGGCGCCAACCTGATGCGGTTTGTTTCTGGGAGACGTGTGGTTGCACCAGGTGTGAGTTCTTACTCGATTTGTATTGAAGGAGAAAGCTTCTTCAGAAGCGACCCTCGGCTGGCCGAGCGGTACCTGCGAAAGGCTGGAGTAAGGTGGATGTCTGGGCTCGGATCAGGTGGCTCGGATCCGAGGTCTGGTGTACCTGCAGACGGTCTCGAAACACCGGGGTTGGTCCCGGTGGCAGACCCTCCGACGATCTAGTCAGTTACTTTAAGATAAGAGCAACAGTAACTAGGGTTTAGAGGAGAAAAGATTGATTACCTTTTAAGAAAGGAGAGGGCCTGGTATTTATAGGAGTTTCTAATCGGGTCTAGACCCGTTTGGGGCTGGGCCGGACCCGGTTACCCGATTGGCTGAAGCGGTGGAAAGTCGGGCGGTATAGGGCTGACGTGGCAGGCGCCGGAGTGGTTTCCGGGCTGACGTGGCAGATCTCCGGGCGGTTTTCCGGTGCTGATGTGGCTGATCTGGAGGATCAGGAAGGACGCGTATCCTGAGGAGATCCGGTGGCTCAGGGTGAGCCACGCTTTATTCCTGACCCATATCATGCACCAAACGAATTTCATTATAATAAAAAAAGTCATTAAAAGTAGCAAGTATTTAAATCATGATTACTAATTGTTAAAATAAAAAAATATATTAATGATATATAGTACATGCGCAAAGCCATGTCTATTTTTTTGTTTTAAGAAAAATGTGAAATATGGCCACCTTGTTTCATTAATAGAAAATTAACCAAACAAACACAGCGTACTGGGCAAAATTACAAACTACAAACATAAAAATAGAACATAAAGTGACATGACATGTACATACAATCAGATCTCCCTCCAACACCCTTAGAGGGTGGGCCAACAAACCAAAAAAATAACCCACATTCGACAAGGTCCAACCGGCCCCAGCTTGGCCCGACCGCTACCAATATTGTACTGGACCCATCTTGGGCCCAGTCACAAAGCAAGGCCAACTAATTGTATGTATGTCAAATAAGCCTCGTGCACTGTCTCCACGGCACGCACACAACCACCTGAAGCGAATCACGCGGGATTTAGATATTCGTCGCTCCCATCCTTCTCATCTCCAACTCCCACTAACTCGCCAAAACACTCTCGCACCCGGCCCAGTCAAAGTCACAACCCAAAAGAGAGCCGTGGAGAGGATACCTTCACCTCTCTCACGCTTTAGCTCTCTCAAGCGATTTCTCATCAAACAGAACTCTCACTCATCCTAACCACGGATACAGTCAAGGAGAGAGCCGTGAAGAGGATACCTTCGCCTCTCTCACGCTTTTACCCTCTCAAGTGATTTCTCACAAATACAAACATACACCTGCATAGAGTAGTGAGAAACAACATCTTCACTCTCTCACTCTCTCACACCAAAAAATCTGAAGTAAATCACAACTAACTGAAACATCACCTTCCTCTCTCGCTCCTGCGGGTGGTGGACGTTGTCGATTCCCGGTTCAATGTTGAGGGCGTAGTGGCGGTATTGTCGTGAAGCATGTGGCAGTCGGTTAAAGGAGGTCGAATTCAGGGTGTGATTCACACACTAACAGCCTAAATCCCAAACAACTCCAACTCTACATTTCCATTCCGCGCACCTCATGGGGGGACCCCGTCTGCGGGCCCAAGCCCCACAACTGTACTGCAACAGTGAGCGCACCTCCGGCCGTCGAGTTCCCATCGCTCCTCCGACCACCGATCAAGCCCATCATCGAGCTACGCCAGCGCTCCGACAGTCGTTCTCGTCATCGATGCTCCACGCAGCGGCGCTCCCCACGTCGTCGACCACGCAGCAGCGCACCTCTAGCCGTTCTCTGGCGTGGTTGCCGACGGCGACCACCAACGAAAGCTACCCCCCACTGTGCCTTCGCTGACCAACGCTGTTGGGAAGGTACAATTCCTGCCCTAGTTTGGGATTTTTTTGGGGGAGTCTCTTTGTTGTGGGTGGAGGAGCAGTTAATTTGAGTTTAACACTTGTGAGATGAGATTGGAGAAGAGTAGTCTCACTTCTTTTTCAAACATGTCTTCTTATGTATGTGCCTAGTGGTTTGTGAGGGAGGATTGGAGGAGTTGCCTGAGTTCAGTTTTGATTCGGTGTGAAGTATGATGTGCAACATGGTTGTTGGGCTTGGACCCGAAGACGGTGTCCCCCCATGAGGCGCGCTCACTGTTGCAGCACAGTTGCAGGGCTTGGGCCCGCAGACGAGGTCCCCCCATGAGGTGCGTGGAGTGGAAATGTAGAGTTGGAGTTGTTTGGGATTTAGGCTGTCAGTATGTGAGTTACACCCTGAATTCGACCTTCTTTAACTGATTGTCACAGGCTTTGCGACAACACCGCCACTACGCCCTCATCATTGAACCTGGAATCTAAAACGTCCACTGTCCGCAGGGACGAGAGGGGAAGGTGATGCTTCAGTTAGTTGTGACTTGCTTCGGGTTTTTAGGTGAAAGAGAAAGTGAGAGAGTGAGAGAGTGAAGATGTTGCTTCTCGCTACTCTATGCAGGTGTATGTTTATGTTTGTGAGAAATCACTTGAGAGGATAAAAGCGTGAGAGAGGCGAAGGTATCCTCTTCACGGCTCTCTCCTTGACTGTATCCATGGTTAGGGTGAGTGAGAGTTCTATTTGGTGAGAAATCGCTTTAGAGAGCTAAAGAGTGAGAGAGGTGAAAGTATCCTCTCCATGGCTCTCTTTTGGGTTGTGACTTTGACTGGGCCGAGTGTGAGAGTATTTTGGCGAGTTAGTGGGAGTTGGGGAGAAGAAGGATGGGAGCAGCGTGTAGAACCCCGTATTTTCAAATATTATTTATATATTTGAAAATGAATTTAAATTGAATTTTTGGAGATTTAATGAATATTTTCAGAAAAATTTATCTTTTGGTACACGTGCAAAACACGTGCAAGTACTTTTGAGAAGTTGGAAAATTTAGTTTTCTTCATGAAAAATCATTATTTAATATTTGAGATTTATTTAGTATTTTTTCAGATTTTTCAGAAATTAATTGGAACTATTTGCAATTTTTGAGGAAAGAAGGACCTTTTTGCAAAATTGACATTTTTAGGGGTTAAAGTGCAAAATGTACATTCTGGACGTTTTGAAAAGTATTGATTGATATTTAGAGTGTATATTTTCTTTTAAATCCTAATTTAAATGAGTTTTGATGGAATTTCCAAGGATAGGACTATATATGTAAAATTGTATTTTGGAAAGGATTGTCTTGCAAAAGTGTGGGTAAAACCCTAATATTCATCTCGGATATATAAGAGAATTTTCTCCAGCCATCATTTCTGAAATACAGAATTTGTGGAGATTTATTTTGGTGGGGCAAGAGAATTTTGGATCTAACAAAGAGGAAGAACTTTTCGTGGACTCTTCTCAATTCAAGGTGAGATATATAAAAAATTATTTTGTTGTTTGATTTATGAGAGTGATATAAGAATTTGTTTGTTGTTTGTTTTGATGTGGTGAATGATAGAAATTCGTCATTTTGTTGATCTATGTGTGCAAGTATCATTGATGTGTTGATTTGATGTTGTGGACAATATAGATCTTGTTTTGCGATATGAATCATGTGAATAATTGTGGATGGAATAGTAGATCTTTATTATTAAAATGTGTTGCTAAAGGCATGTTAAGATTTGAGTATGAACATCTGGACATTAGATTTATAAATCAAATTTGGATTTAGAATTGTGAAAGAGATTTAGACCTTGTAAAACCCTAATGAAAGAACGTGTGATTTAGAACATGAGAACTTGAATTTTGACAGATTTGATGTTTGAGTAATATATACAGGGTGAAATTTGTTAGGATTTATCATTTTTCCTGAATACGAACTATTTTTCATGAACAATGAAACATTAGAAACCCCAGATTTGATTTTGTTTTCAGACCTAAATTTTGAGAACTGTAGGCCGACAGTCGACTGGCCTACTGTGCAGTCGACTGGTACGAGCCTGATACTGTATTTTTAGAATTCTTGAAATAGTCGTTCTGGACAGTCGACCTAGCTCCTAGGCAGTCGATTGGTCCTCTGAGAAATTGATTTTGAAAAATTATTGTCCTTTCTGGACAGTCGACCTATGACTCCTTTAAGTCGACTCATATACTTAGAATTTATTTTGAGAAATTATTGGAATTTATCTCGGGTAAGTCGACTGATCCCTTTTCTTAAGTCGACTGTTATATGACTTAGTTTATTTTTGTAAAATTTTGGAAATTCGTCTTCTGGACAGTCGACTTATTAAAGTATAAGTCGACTGGTACTGAAGGATCTTTGTAAACCTTAGTGCTATTTCGAATGATTGGTTTTCCAGATAATTCAGTATATACCTGACATTCAGTTCAGTATTTGATTAAGCATTTGACTTTGAGATATTCAGTTAAGTATTTGATTTAAGACATTTAGTTGAGCCACGTTGTTTAGTGGGACTTTTGTTTTGACATTTGAGTTGAGTCTCTAGAGGTGTGCGACCCTAGTATACCGGTGTTGAGTTATTTGAGGCCCAGTGAGGCATTTCAGTATTTAGTTTGGAATTTAGGCCGGTAGGGTATACCACTCTAGGAGGTTCGTTAAGTAATCAATTAACCCAAAATAGTAAGGACAGGCATTAGTGGTGATATGATGAACGGGAACATGAGTCAAGAACCTCAGTATGGCTTTCGGTGTGGGATTTAATCTCCGAAATTATCACAGTAGATTATTAGTGGTGTGGGATATGTCTCCGGAATTATCACAGTTTTGTGGTGTGGGACAATCTCCGGAATTATCACGGTAACTATTTGTGGTGTGGGATTGATCTCCGGAATTATCGGAGTCGAGGTGAAGCCCATGTGGTATATTGTGGTGACGTGTCAATGTTTCAGTGTGGGATGATCTCCGGAATTATTCAAGTGAAATATCTTGGGTGTGGGATCCATCTCCGGAATTATCGGACATGAGATACTATCCATGGTTTATCTTTATCTCGTAGTAGTCATCGTGTTAGGATTAGTGCATAACGCGGGGATTGAACCCTATGAAGAGAAGACGTTAAGGGCTTGCACCGAACCTATGTAGAATGGGATGCATAGACTTCGACAAGTACGCATTAGAGAGTCTGCATCTAGAGTAATTGTTTCTTGACTTGGTTTTATGCATTTGGTTTTCCTGTTTTCTACACCCGACACTTAGTTAGCTCCACTTGATGTTTTATGTTACTGTCATTTCGTATTTCCCATATTCTTATTTAGTACCTGTTGTTTAAGAATTTATGAGATATGATCTTTTATGTTGTTTGTTTATTTTTATATCTCTCACACCATTTATGGCTGACCCCGTTAGTTTTGGGGGTTAGGGATCAACTCTAGCCTCACATGTTGCAGGTAGTTGCTTAGAGTTGGAGATTGGATGCTTGAGTGATTTTGAGATATAATTGACTCCTAAGAGATTCGTGTAAATTGTAATAGCAGTTTTGAGATAAATTTGGGTTGTAAATAAAGAAAATATTGAGTTGAGTTGTTTTGAATTCCGCTGTGATTTGTAAAAGATTTATTGTAATAAATGATTGAAAATTTTAGTGGTGTTGGTTATGTTTAATATTGTATTGAAGTGGATCGCAGGGAATGTGCCACGTATTTTCTAAGATATCTTATTAGAAATTCGGGGCGCTACACAGCGAATATCTAAATTCCGCATAATTCGCTTTAGGTGGGTGTGTGCGTGTCGTGGAGGCAATGCACGAAGCTTATTTGACATACATACAATTAGTTGACCTTGCTTTGTGACTGGGCCCAAGATGGGGTGCAGTACAATATTGGTGGCGGTCGGGACCAAGCTAGGCTGGTTGGACCTTGTCGAATGTGTGTTTTGTTTTTGGTTTGTTGGCCCACCTTCTAAGGGTGTTGGAGGGAGCTCTGATTGTATGTACTGGTCATGTTGCTTCATGTTCTATTTTTATGTTTGTAGTCTGTAATTTGGCCCAGTATGCTGGGTTTGTTTAATTAATTTTCTATTAATGAAACATGGTGGCCATATTCCACCTTTTCCTTCAAAAAAAATAGTGAGCGCGCCTCATGGGGGAACCCCGTCTTTGGGCCCAAGTCCCACAACCGTGCTGCACATCATACTTCACACCGAATCAAAATCGAACTCAGGCAACTCCTCAAATCCTCCCTCACAGACCACTAGGCACATACATAAGAAGACATCTTTGAAAAAGAAGTGAGACTACTCTTCTCCAATCTCATCTCACAAGTGTCAAACTCAAATTAACTCCTCCTCCTCCCACAACAAAGAGACACTCCCCCAAAAAAAATCCCAAACTAGGGCAGGAACTGTTACCTTCCCAACAGTGTTGGTCAGCGAAGGCACGGTGGGGGGTAGTTGTCGTTGGTGGTGGTCGTCGGCAACTGCGCTAGAGAACGGCTGGAGGAGCACCGCTGCGTGGTCGACGACGTGGGGAGCGCCACTGCGTGGAGCATCGATGATGAGAACGACTGTCGGAGCGCTGGCATAGCTCGATGACGGGCTTGATCGATGGCCGGGGGAGCGATGGGAAGTCGATGGCGTGCCGTCGCCAACACGAGTACTCCTAGATCTTCATTTCAACCGATGAAGGCTGGCATTGGCTATGAGTATCGATCCACTTTGTGTCGCCCAATAAGATTCGTTTGGAATATGATTAAAAGTTGGTGCCCACGTTAGTGCTAATGAACTTGTAGAATAAAAGGCATCAATGTAAGGTTGATAATCAATTGCACGGGAGGCACAGGCGGCTAATACGTGAGAACATGGAATGTGATATAGTTGGAATTTTCCACAAGTACAAGTACGCATCCCAAGGTCTATTGTGTGCCAATGTCCACCCTTTTGATATCCACTGTCCATTCTAATGCCCGTTTTAACCCCAAAAATACCAGGCCGATTATTAAATATTATTGCCTCATGTAAATTGGATTTCTCACGGCGTAAATCAATAATCTCCTGAACACATGGTGACCATAATTTTCCTTCGCTGATAAGGGTCTGCGCGGCTTCACGGCGGTCATTGAAATACATGTTCATACGAAAAAAATCATTTCAACAATTGCGGTGAAGGGCAAGCTACGCACACCTTTTAAAACCGAATTAAAAACTTCTGATAGATTTGTTGTCATTATACCATATCTACGACATCCATCAGCAAAAGGTGCCCACATCTCAATTGGTTTCTCCTTCAACCAATTATTCCCATCAACAATAGTCACTTCAAGATGTGCCATCTTTTTCTCAAACTTCTTCAACTGATTTTGACACGCGATCACCTTCAGCTTGTTCATCATAAACTTGAAACCAATTTTTTTATGGAAATTGCTAGCAAAATGCCGCATAGAATAGCGATGATAAGCAAGTGGTTCCTTCCATGTTCCGAACTCATTTTCTATTGCTGATAAAATGCCTGCATAATGATCAGAAATGACACGTAAACCTGCACGATCTGTGACAAAGTACCGAATACAGTTCATGAAACCTGTCCACGTCTCTATGCTCTCACCGTCAACTATTGCAAATGCAAATGGAAACAGCCTACCATTTGCATCTGGTGAAACAGCAATCAACAAACAACTTTTGTATTTTCCATACAAATGAGTCCCATCTACACTTATAACTGGTCTGCATGCCTTAACCCCCTCGATGGAAGGCCCAAAAGCCCAAAAACCCTCTTAAAGATTTCTTCGGCCGAACCAGACACAATCTTGGCCCAATGTACGGCCGTACCCGAATTTGAAGCTTGGATTGCATTGAGAAGATAGGGCAATTTAGTGTAAGCTTTTCGAATGAACCATAAAATCGCTCAATTGCTTTATGTTTTGCCTTCCAAGCTTTCCAGTATGAAATTGCGTAATTGAACTGAAGCTTGACTATTTCAATTATGGCTCTTGGTGTTATTCCTAGTTGTGCCTTCACAACATTCAATATGACTGTCGATATAATCGTGGAATCAATTTTCTTGTGATCCTGAGTTAATGTAGGATTCACACATGTGTGCGGACCTTCAAGCTTCTTTACCACAAAATAAGTATGGCATTTTGGAACAATTGCACGTAATTGCCAAGGACAACCAACTATATTTAGAAGTGCCGGATTTTCTGCAATGACCTCGGTTGAATGGTTGATGGGTGCGTATTTATATTTGACATAGTATAGACCGGGGGTCGATTTTACCGTCACGAATTCTCGGCGGTTCTTCACGGAGTACATCTTCACTTCATGTTGTATAGAATCTTTAGTTGGAAATTTTTGACCTATGTAGAGTTCATTCATGTTGGAAGAGTCGACGGAAGACTGTCCATGTTCATGTATGGTCGCACGAGACATCCATTCACTCGATTGAACCTCATGTATAGTTGCACTTATGGATTGATTTGGCAACACCACATTGTTAACCGGCACATCAACATTGACATCATCAACCGGACTTCATCGGCATCATCCTCCTCATCAACTTGAAGACCGTGATCCTCATCTTCTTCCTCTTCTACCAAATCATTATTTACAACGGCGTTGTCAAAGTCTTGCATTGCCATGTCGGTGCGGACAATATTTTGTGACAAGGTCAACGAATGTACCTGCTCATATTCGGTGGTAGTAGGTTTCGTTGGAGTTGTGCTAATATCTTCTTCTGTATTTGGTATTCTTGCATGTGACTCGGCAGATGGTTTCAAACTCGGTGCGTGCCTTGGACTTTCAATAACAACTTGCCTAGTATTTGGAAGCCTCATTTGATCAATATATAACTCCAATGCATTCCAACTACAATTTGGATTAAGTGTCCTACCAATCATGGACTTCAGAGAATTATCATTATCTACGGGAACCACTATGAAATATTGCCCTTCCCCTTTACCGGCAGCATAACAGGCTTTGATTTTGATACTCATTTCACCTCTATCCCAATTAGTGGCTTCAAATATCTTATCTATTAGTTTTGAGTACATAAAGTTGTGGGGATCCCAAATAATGACCGGTTTAACATCGCTCTAACAATATCAAATCTTTGGATCTTTAATTATTTCACCCCCAAAATATAACCAAATAGGGATATCATATTCCATACCTAAACATAAAGATTCAAACATATTCAAGTCATTAACTACTCATAAGCATAACATGAGAATACATATCAAACATATGGTTATAATAATACCTTCAAATTAGACCGTAGTGTGGATAGCTTGAAAATACGTCGTGGATGAGGAATGAGATGAGAGTGAGAGTGAGGAGGTAGGATATATGAAGTTTGAGAGCACTCCAATAGTTGGGATTTTTTGATTTAGGGATCTAGGGTTTGTGGGTTGCGGAAGTGAAGAGAGAGAGAAAGAAGATCAATTGAGAAAGGGGAAAGAGAAGAGGGGGCCACTGATTAAAGGCAAGTGTGAAAATACAATAACTGATGCCGTTATTTTGAATAACGGCATCAGTTATTGTATTTTCACACTTGCCTTTAATCAGTGAATAACGGCATCATAATAAAGAATGTCGTTCTCTCAAAGAACAGCATCTCTTATTGTATTTTCACACTTTCCTTTTATCTCACAATTGAGACTATATGCTTCTTCAACTAAAATTAACAGATATCGTTACTCCAAAAAACGGAATGACACTTTTTTTCAAAATAGATGCCGTTATTGGGAAAAACGACATGTAAATAACTTATGCCGTTTTTCCCAAGAACGTTTGATGCTGACGTGTCCAAAACTGGGTCAGTTCGCTAATTGTTTTCAAAAGTAGATCAGAGCGCCAAATATTTTCAAAAAGTGGGTCAGTACGGCAAAAAATTCTATTTTGTGTGTGTGTGTGTGTGTGTGATACTAATTTATATATATCTTAAGCTAAAAGCCCTACTCCATCTCTCCTTTCTCTATTTTGAAATAGAGAAAGGAGAGCAAAAGTGGTAGTTAACACGTGCAACCCACACATCAAATACCAAAACAGAATTAATTTAAAAAACACAAATAAAAAACTTTCTTCTACCAAATCTCCCCCAAACCCACAAACCCTAACCCTCCCTACCCCAAAACCCACCCAAATCTCCTCACCTGCCCGTCCCTACCCGCCGCCCATCGCTGTCTCCGCCCCTCCCTACCCGTCGCCCGTCGCTGCCCTTCATAGACACCCATCACTTGGCCATCGCTGCCCCTCGCTGCCCCCCGCCGCCCCTCACTGACCCCCCCGCCCGTCGCTACTCTCCATCGCTTCGCCGTTGTCGCCCTTAGCCGTTGTCGTCCGTCGCCGGCAATAAAAAGGAATTGGCAATAAAAAGGACTAAACTTCATGTGATTAAAAGAGGAGATGCTTGTTTTAGGTAACAGCGAAAGATATTTCCTCCTTTTTTTAAAAAAATACTTTTATTTAATTACCCATTTCATATGTTAACTTTTATTTTGGAAGTTACCCAGAGTCATCCTGGGGAAACAAAAGACCTTGATGGGGTTGAATCTCTGTCACCCTCGTATGAGTGCGAGAAGTATGTCATTGCACTATACATGTCTGGCAAATCAAGTAATTAAGCTATACAAAAGGCCCAAATTGAGTTGATGAAAGTGTTTTTAAGTTCTTAACTTTTAACTCAGAATTGGATGTTTACACTTTTTATATGAATTGAAGAAAATTGACACAAACAAGTAATATAATGAGGACACTGTTGACTTCAGATCAACCTAAAATTGCACATTCGATAAGAATTTTAAAGTTAAAACAAAAACGCTTGCGAAGTACTATGGCAAATAATTTGTTTACCCATACATCTGAAAGGAGGGTGATCTTCAACCTAAACACTTTAGATCAACACTCTGAGTTAATTGGGTTCTTAACTATTGTGATCGAAATAGTTAAGAGATATTTCTAAATTTTTTAGTTCCATATAATTTTATGACACTCAATTTTTTTTTTAATTTGTGTTATTTGCACAGGGTAATTATTCGACTATTTTTTATTTATTTTCTTTTAATTGAATAAAAATATAGAATGATGTTGGTTGGTTTGAAATTATGAATTAGTTAATTTGTAGATTTGTCATCTTTTCAGTATATTGTGATTGAAATAGCTAAGAGACATTTCTAAATTTGTAAGTACCATATAATTTTATGAGTCCCTCCAACTTATTTTAGTCTGTGTAATTTGTATAGGATAACATTAGTCTTTAATATGATTATAATAATACCAAATAACTGGGGGGTCTGTTTGGTTAGTTGTTTTTTCCTTTTTTTTGTTTTCCAAAACTCCAAAACCCGTTTGGTTATGTTGTTTTTCGAAAACAGTTTTCACAAAACTCCACTTCACCAATTTTCTGTTTTTTCACATCCTCTTTCTAAATCTATTTATATATATTATTATTATTATATATATATTTATAATATATTATTGTTACATATATTATTATTATTATTATTATTTTTATTATTATTATTATTATTATTTTATATATATATATATATATATATATATATATATATATATATATATATATATATATATACTATTATTATAATATATATTATTATTTCATATATACTATTTTATATATACGATTATAATATTCTATTATTATTATAATATATATTATTATTATTATATATTACTATTATATATTATTATATATATTATTATATAATTTATTATTATACTAATAAATTATTACATATATATTATTATAATTATTATATGTTATTATATATATGTATATAATTAATTATGTTTATTGTAATAAATTATTTTATATTATTATATAATATACAATTATTATAATATACTATTATTTTATATATACTATTATTATTATATATATTATTATTATATATATTATTATTTTATTTATACTTTTTTATATATACTATTATTATATTATATTATTATTATATATATTATTATTTTATATATACTATTTTATATATACTATTATTATATTATATTATTATTATATATATTATTATTATATGTATATATTATTATTATATATTACTATTACATATTATTATATATATTAATATATAATATATTACTATTATATATTATTATATATATTATTATATAATATAATATTATTATAATATGTTGTTATATATATATATTTACAATATATTATTATTACATATATTATTATTATTATTATTATTATTATTATTATTATTATTATTATTATTATTATTATTATTATTATTATTATTATTATTATTATTATATATATTATATAATTATTTATATTTATATATATATATATACACTATTATTATTATAATACATATTATTTTTTCCATATATACTATGTTATATATACTATTATAATAATCTATTATTATTATAATATATATTATTATTATTGTATATTATTATATAATTTATTATATAATTTATTATTATTGTAATAAATTGTTTAATACATAATTATAATAGATTATTATTACATATATATTATTATAAATATTATATGTTATTATATATATGTATATAATTAAATATGTTTATTATAATAAATTATTTCATATTATTATATAATATAAAATTGTTATAATATATTATTATTTTATATATACTATTATAATATATATTATTATTATTTCATATTATTATAATATATATTATTATTTCATATTATTATTTCATATTATTATAATATATATTATTATTATTATATATTACTATTATATATTATTATATACATTATTATATAATTTATTATTATTATAATAAGTTGTTTAATATATAATTTGAATATATTATTATTACATATATATTATTATAATTATTATATATTATTATATATATGTATATTATTAAATATGTTTATTATAATAAAATATTTTATATTATTATATATTAGTATGTATGTATATGTCAGAGTATATATACTGTATACAGTATATACATACAACCAAACCTATACATACATTATACTTTCATTTTCAAAAAATTGTTTTCATAAAAAATTATTACTAAACAGCTTTTACACTCTTATTTTCAGAAAACTGTTTTCAGAAAACTCTTTTCAGAAACTGTTTTCAGAAAACTCTTTTCAAAACAACAAACCAAACGCAACCTGAGTTTGTGAGATTGTGATTGCATGTCGTTCATCCATATCGAGCATGCAGCATTCAATTTTATCTTTCCATTTATTTTGTTGACAATTGATTATAATAATTACCATGCCTCCATGCCACTAATGAATACTAATATTTATTTCTTTTTGGATTTTGGTCCTCCTCACTAACCCGTAAAAACAAAGAAGCCCTTCTTTTTCACAAATTGGAAAATGTTGTTCAATGTCTTCGCAGTCTAAATGCCATCTAATAAGCTTTTTCTGATTCATTTTGCTGTTGCGATTTTTTACTTGATGAGGATCCTTCATGTCAGCGATTTTTACTGTTTTGGCATAATTCGCATGTTTCACCGCTGATGATTATTGTTCATCTTCTTATGTTCTATGTTCTTAGCATGCTCTGATAAACATGACTCCCCTTCATGTGTTTGATTTACAGGGATGAAGGGACATTGCTGTGCTCTTTTGATTATTTTGGCTGGTTTCTTTGGGAGTGAGTGGATATCTATCAGTTTATTTGGAATGAATGTGACTTTCTCCCTCCCATTCTGATGCTGGCGTCCTCTTAGCATCTTCTTCCTGTTGATGAGTTGCGCGAAGCTTATTATGTTAATATGGGTTCTTTTGTTATTTTGGGAGCTCCAAGGCTTCGATCCTTGCTGTAATTACTTTTAGTTATCTTAAACCCTTTGTATCTGGATGTTCAATGGTTGATATGGTTATCGCACTGTTTGCTTTGGCCTGGCTGTCGCTGCGGCATCTTAGGGACGGGCTTGATGTTTTCTAGCTGCCTTGTTTTTGGCTGTCGCTGCGGCATCTTAGGTTCTAACTGCTCGGTTTTTGCCTTTTTTCATTGAGGTTAATTTATTTGGGCGGATTAGATGGTTATTGTTCTTGTTGCTAGGAGGGGGTGCAGTCGCAGGCCACCCTCCCATGCTGTTCCCATTATCGAGCTCCCTCCGGAGTGTTTGAAGCTCATATGGATTCTGCTGTTTAGTTCGGCTCTTCATGGCTTCCTATCTATCACCTTCTAATTCTGATAAATCTCTTCCTTTATTATCTGAATGTGGTTTGTTGTTGTGTGGGCTAGTCGTTCCCTTATTGAGGCATCTATGGGAACTGATCCTGAGGACGATGTCCTCTTGGCTGGTCTTATCACTTTCTCAATTGCTGTTGTTGTCCATGGATGTATGCTCTTGAGCTTCTTCTGGCTAGTTTCGATGGGCCTTGCTTTCTTCCTGGGTTGTTCATTTAGGGCGCGAGGTAATCAAGCATGGTCTTTTCTCTGCGTCTTTTTGAAGTGGCCGGAGGAGTCTCATCGTTTTTGAAGCCAGTCCTTGACAGGAACTCTTGAAGCCATCATTGTCTGACCTAGCTCATATAGGCGTAGCTCTCTTTCTCCGACAGGATCGCTTCAAGCCATTCTCTTCGGAGCCATCTTATTTAGTTGTAGCACTTAATTTTGTAGCCTTTGCAGCCGTAGATTGCTTTGGTAACTGTTTGTCTTATTAATTGTTTTACATCTTGTAAAACCTTCGACTTCTTATTATTTGTACATTAACTGAGTTGATTAATATATTTTTTAATGGTTGGAGCCTTTTGGCTCTATCCAATATATCAAAAAAAACAGAATACTAGTATTTCTATACAAATAAAGAGCACATTCGATACACGTACTAATCGTCTCCAGTCAACTAATAATCAGTCGAACACCGAATAACAAAGTCAAACCTGACCCGAACGCGCTTCCGTCCAAATTTTCAACCGCGAAACTCTCACCATGACCAGGCAACGGTCTCACCCACATTCCTCCACCGCACCGCACCGCACCCAATCCCCCGGACTCACACGTGCCAACTCCGCTATCCCACGTGGCCCTCCGCAGACGCGCCTTCGCAGTCCTGGTTTCACACCCTATAAATAAACGATATAAAATCCTGATAAGTAAAGTAACCTCCATTCCCATTTTCCAATTCAAAAAACTCCACAACAATTACAATATTTGCAAAAAACAACTCACCTCTCAAGTTCATCAATGGCAGTGAGTTTGGCTCTCTCCCAATACTGCAGCTTCCAACCTCTCCCCTCCAAATCCTTCCCCACCACCCGACCCGTTAACTCCCCAACCCGGATCCAAACCTCCCCGTCCTCCGCCCGCCGAATCAGCCCGACCCGGCCCATCTCCCGTGACTGGCCTCTCCGCGTCGCTGCTCCATTGAATTTCGTGCAGTTCGAAGAACAGGAAGAAAAAATTATAGACGATGTAAAAGATAATGGTAATTATTATAATGATGAGAGTGCGATTGAGTTTGACCCGGGTAGTCCGCCGCCGTTCGGGCTGGCGGAGATCCGGGCGGCAATCCCGAAGCACCTGTGGGTGAAGGACACGTGGCGATCGATGAGCTACGTTGTCAGAGATGTTGCTGTTGTTGCTGGACTCGCTGTTGCTGCTGCGTGTGTCAACAGTTGGGTTGTTTGGCCCCTGTATTGGATTGCGCAGGGGACTATGTTCTGGGCTCTGTTTGTTCTGGGTCATGATTGGTATGCATCATCCATTTTTTTTTCACTTTTTTTTCCCCAGTTTTTGTTTGTTTAAGTTGTTATTATTCAGGACTATGTCTGATTTTTTTTTTCTTTTCTTTTCTTTTCTGTAGCGGTCATGGAAGCTTTTCCAATGATGCCAAGTTGAATAGTGTTGTTGGACATTTCTTGCATTCTTCCATTCTTGTGCCTTACAATGGATGGTATGTTTCTTTTTGAAAATTTGATTTATATTTATTTATTTAGTTATTATTATTATTATTGGTTGTTTAATTTGTTGGGGTTTTAAATTTGTAGGAGAATTAGTCATAGGACTCATCACCAGAACCATGGGCATGTAGAGAATGATGAATCATGGCATCCAGTAAGTAGTACTTTTACTTATAAGCTAAGATTTCAGGGTTTTTTTTATATATACTAGTTTTGATTAATGGGCTTTTTTGTTCAAATTGGTCTGAATTTGTAGTTGTCTGAGCGATTATACAAAACTTTGGATAAGATGACCCAAAGGCTTCGGTTTTCCTTGCCTTTTCCAATGCTTGCTTTCCCTTTATATCTGGTGAGAGTCTGATGCTAATTTGTATTGGATTTTGAATGATGAGGGCTTTGAGTTTGCGCTGAGTGTTTTCTGTGTTGGTTTGTATAGTGGGTGAGAAGTCCAGGGAAGAAGGGATCGCATTTTAGTCCTAGCAGTGATTTGTTTCTTCCGAATGAGAAGAAGGATGTGATAACGTCGACTGCTTGCTGGTCGGCTATGGTGGCTATTCTAGCTGGGCTAACTTGGTTTACAGGTCCTATGCAAATGCTTAAGCTATATGGAGTTCCATACATTGTAAGCTTTTCTTAACATCACTTGTTCGCTGTTTTTGTTTGCTACTATGGGTACGTAGGGGATTGTAAACAATGTATGCATATGGTTTTACTTGCAGATATTTGTAATGTGGTTGGATCTAGTTACCTACTTGCATCACCATGGACACGAGGAGAAGCTCCCTTGGTATCGCGGCAAGGTAACAATTTGGGAAAACAACTAAGCAGTTTATAAAACACATATTCACTTTGTTAATATGCCAATCAAAAAGGAAACTGAAGAATCAACTTATGTAACAGTTGTAGTTTCAATTAAACAGCTATCTGGGTTAGTAGATTAAGCGATCAAGTGCGCGATTGATAATTGTCTTTCATCTCATTAGGAATGGAGTTACCTTCGAGGGGGATTAACAACCGTTGATCACGATTATGGATGGATTAATAACATCCACCACGATATTGGAACTCATGTCATACATCATCTCTTCCCCCAAATACCTCACTACAGTTTAGTCGAAGCAGTGAGTACTCTCTTCAACAAATATTTTTTTTTGAAATAAAAGTGACCCTCCCAATACTTTCTTCAGTTTAATGCATCATTGTTTCTGATAGACTATTTGTATGTTAAATTAATTTACTTAATTCTGTATTCCTTTATGAACATTTATCAGACTGAAGCAGCTAAGCCAGTGCTCGGGAAGTACTATAGAGAGCCAAAGAAGTCCGGACCATTTCCATTCCACCTGTTGAATGTCCTAGCAAGGAGCATGAGAGTCGATCACTTTGTTAGCGATGTTGGGGATGTTGTTTACTATCAGGCTGACCCTCAATTATCAACAGAAAAATTGGATTAATTCTCGCAGAATCAGATCGAATGTGATCGAGTTGATTACTTCTGCTCAATTCTTTTTGCGTTTGGCAGCTTATACATATATACCACTCAATTCTTTCTCTCCAAACTCATATCTCACAGTCTTGATGAAATTGGGTGTTAAACACCAACCTGTATTTTTTATGGAGTACAAAATATATTTAGCAGACATATATAGTTGAAAGTTTTAATCAAAATGTACTCCTCCTTCCCTTAATTTTCTGGGTTTTCTTTTTCTTCTTGCCAATAATTTATTGCAAGTATACTGTGGAATAATTGAGCGGCGGTGAGATGAGACAGGATGGTTGTGTCTGTTTGTTATCCTGTCATCTTTCATTGTAGACCCTTTTTTGGGGAGGGGGGGGGGGGGGGGGGGGGGGGGGGGGGGGGGGGAGTAGATTCATTGTAGACCTTGGTTGTCCATATTTTTCTCATGCAAAATCTGTGTGGCCGAAGAGGGGCCGGGAAAGGACAAGGAAAGCCTCGTCCATTTTTTTTCTTCTTTTTCTTGGACGGTCGTGTGGTGTAAGAATGCCATGTTTGTTCAATAGCTGTACAAATAGCAAGAAATGCCATGATGCCCTCTTCTATTACATGGAAAGGACCTTTAGATACAAGAAGTGTGTTTATTGGTGGGATAAAAGTGGTGCAAAACCCAACTGTAAAACGTGGTCAAAGTAGTTAATTCATCTCTAAAGTGGGTAAAACTATCTAAGATAGATAGGACATTAGCAAACCGTTAGTTTTTATATTATGTGTAGTACAAGTATAATATGTATGATAAAAATATCCTCATTCAGAATTTTGGGTTCCGTTATGAGTTTGGATTTCGGGTTTAAATGAGTTTTGATCATGTAAAGAGTATGAGAGGAAGAAGGAAAAAAAAAACAGAGAGGAGGCGAAAAGAATGAAGAGGAAGAGATGTGATTGTTGGATATAATTTGAATGCTTGGGTTTGTTGGTTTGGATTTAAATATGATGGGTTTGTTGGGTTTAATTTAATGAGTGTTTTGAATTTGAAGAGTTTGTTGGGCTTCAGTTTAACTTTGAATGGTTTGTTGGGTTCAATTTAATGGGTTTTTTGGATTTGAATTTGATTGGGTGTGAGAGATGAAGAGAGAGGAGAGAGAGATGAAGAGAGCGGAGAGCGAAGTCTTAGTCCTTTCCTACAAGAGAAGGGGTGACATGTTCGTCCATTATCCAAAATTAACATTTTACTCATACACAGACAATGAAGAATCCATCTGATCCACCTGACACTAAATCCTTTGTGTTTGACAGTTTCCAACAGGCAATCCCAGTCCACAGAATCAAATGCTTTATCAAAGTTTAACTTCAGAAGGTAGCTCTTTTCATTTGCAATATGACATTAGTGAATCGCCTCTTCGGCAGTGGTCACACATTCCAGAATACATCTCCCCCTCATGAAACCAGATTGTTCGCGGTTGATTAATCCATCCATTATTTTCCCCAACCGACTGGCTAAGACCTTAGTAATAATCTTAACCGAGCAGTTAAAGAGACTAATGGATCTGAAATCACCCTCTCGTTTGGGGATGGGGATGACTTATGCAAAGTTGAACATGCCCAATTTCAAACTATGATCGAAGAATTTCATGAGGTTCATAATATCCCCTTTGATTTCGTCCAAAAATGTTTGGTAAAACATCATAGTGAAGTCGTCTGGCCCTAGCGCCTTATCTGACCTCATATGAGAAATTGCCTCATTCACTTCATCCTCCGTGAATCGGGCCTCCAAATCTCACAGGGTCTGAACTGCATCATGATGACTGTTCTGTCAGAAGTTCTCCCTTAGACGGACTCTAAACCCATTCTTTTTCCCTAATAAATCCTTAAAATGATATTGGTGTTGGTGTATGCCCTAAAGGCCAGTTGTGTATTGACATTACTAGTTTACATTGCATCATGACATTTATTTTATATATGAGGTATTTTATTTATTGTGATTAAAAGAACATAATAAAGTCCTTAGAATAGTAGGTTCAATACCATGAGACATCAAGTGCATGACTTGATTGTAAGATCCTTTGGTTGTAATCAGAACACTATTCTTAAATATCCCTAGTCAAGTATTATTGTTAATTAGGACAATAATAATGCATAGAGACTAGTATGTGTGCAGACTGATTACCATATCTCACGAGTCATGGATATGAGATATATCAAGTCTTCACATGGGTACATATTAGAGTAATAATGTACTGGACTAACTCATCATAAGAACGCTGCATGGATCGTTACGTGAGTGTCATAAGCGATTCTCACAGTGACCATAGTGTACGTAGTTCTTTGACTTGAAGTCACTACGGTTCCCTACATGAGAAGTATATTTTAATGTGGTCAAATGTTGCCTATAATAAGGTGATTATAAAGTCGACTATTGGATATACTGCAAATCATGTAGAGGGATGTGAGTGACTAAGATATTGATCTCATTTATTTTAGTAGATCTACTCGGACATCAAGTAACCAAAGATTGAACTATACAAGGGTGACACGCTCTATGCCTTATGGTCAATTAAGATATCTGAACAAAAGGACTAAACTACATGGTAACATTGCACGGATAGGTTATGTCAAATCACTGGCATTCTCGTTACTTAGGTAGCAGTAATGTATTGCTAGATACCGCTCACTGTTCGTAATACTAGAATATGATTTTAGTATTACCGTCAACATAATGGGCACCTACAGGGTCACACACTTAGAATGGATCGAAATTGTGATTTAAATTCATAAGATGAATTTACTTGGGAATCCTAGTAAGACTTGAATTTCTGACATGATTGGGTAATTAATTAGATTAAATGGACCAACTAAAGTTGGAAGGCCCACACACAAACCGGATCCAGGTCAGATTGTGAGTCCAACCACCTCACCACTCTCTTAGGGTTGTTTTTCTACGCGCGCACACACACACACACACACACACACACACACACACACACACACACATATATATATGATATATTTATGTAAAAAGGATGCATGAGAAAACCCTAGCCGTCACAGAAATCGTACGAGAGAGAGATCGTGAAGGACATCCTCTTCCCGTAGCTAGCACCGCGACGTGAGGGAGAGCTTGATTTGATCCGTTCGTGTGGATACAGTAGAGGCACCTCAACCTTTGCAGTGATGTGATTGGCATATTTTGAAGGCACTAGATCCATCTTTAAGGTATAATTCCTAAACACGGTTTATGGTTTTTTTGCTTGGATCCATAGCTAGGTTTCGTATTTTGTGATTTTTCCGCTATGTTTTAATCTGTGATTGCTCTTCAAAGCTAACAATTGGAATGTCTGTGTGATTTTTGACTCGTTCTGACATATCCCAGTGTCCATCTAGATAAAATAGGATAAGTTTAGATCTTCTTCGTATGCTAGCCGCCCGATGAAAGAATGCAGTGTTCGCATCTCCCTCTTTGAGCCACGAAATCCTAGATCTGTGTTGCCACTTGATCTCTTCTAATTTGTAAAAATTTGCAATGTTATCCCTAAGTTTGAGTAGTCTGTTTCACTCCTCCTAGGAAAAGTCACGGGACTCCTCCAATCGTTCTAATACGTCAATGCCCTCCAGGAACGAATCTTTTGCACACCAAATAGTCGAGAATCTAGTGTGGTTCCATCTTCGCAATATATTGCGAAGCCGTCAGGCCTTTTCACACCAGCAGACTGCAGCATCCGTACCACCAGATGGTAAAGCCTAACTTTCCATAACCATGAGGTGAAAACCCTGGATCTCTAGAGAGGCCTTCTCAAATCTGAATTTTTCCAGTATTCGGGAGAACTGCTCTCTCATGGAGAGTGATGAAGACATGATCCACAGTTGGTCTTGGAGGTGATTTTGCATATGGCAGCGGGAAAGTCAATTCCCAGTCCAGGGAGACTAGGACTCTATCTAGTTTAGAAATAACAGGGGCTGCTTTCATGTTTGACCAAGTGAAGAGCATATCGTTAATTGGAATGTCAATCAGCTCTAGGTCAGAACTCACCCTATTGAACTCTTCCCTATCCATGTCATTCGACCCTCTGCCACAGTGCTGAAAGGCAAACCTTGTGATATTGAAATCCACCCCCCCACCCCCAATGATCCAGGCATCTTGCCACCGTGCTTGGATTGAAATAGTTCATTCCAAAACGCGCCTCTAGCAATAGACTGATTCGACTTATAAACCACCGTAAGTGTTTGGGACCAGCTATACTCTCGATGTAACAGTCGGACCGACAGTGAGTAATCACCTTGGAATTCATCTATACATGTGAAGATATCCAGGTTAAAGCCGATGGCAATACCCCTGAGACTCCAATCGATGGACCAACTTTCCATTCCTTATTTCTAATCCCTCTTAGTCTTCTGAGTTTAAACCCCCTGCATGAGCTTGGTCTCCTGCAGACCCACAACATCTGCTTTGGAGGTATTAATAATGTCCCTGACCATTTCTCTTTTACCCCCCAAGAAAACACTCATTGGAAACCATTTGGAGATTGCACGTGTTGATGGGGGAGTGCCCCCTACCTCGCACTCCTCTAAGGGATGTGTCAGAATGGGGTTTATAGTTGTGTAAGTGTACTATATCCCTTTTCCATCCTCTAATTTTGTTCAGCAAGAAAGCATTATGTTATATATCGCCCACCACTAAACCACATGTTTCAGCTAAATTAGAAACATCAGTATCTTATATTTAAACATATGCTAGAAGAAAAGGCATGCCTCCACCATCATTTTTGGCAGTCTTGGCCATTGCGGCAATCTCTAGGTAGTCATCCAAGGACTCCTCATGAGCCCTCTTACCCACTTTCTGAACCCTGATACACATAGGCATTCCCGATGTCACGTAAATGCATTGTGAAGCGGTCTCTGGGTATGTAGAAGGTACCATCTCTGGGGTAGGGGATGGAACCACTCTCTGTATATCTCCTACGAATTCTGAATCATCAGTCGTTATCTATGAATGTATATTCCTCATCCAGGTTTAGTCGTGCTTCCATATCGTCATCACTAATAGAAAATTTCATAGTAAGATCACTGTGAGCTAGTTTCAAAACGAACCCCTTCATAGGCCCATCTTTGTACTCCAAAACCAGCACATGCACTTGAGTAGAGGACCATGGACCCCTTCATGGTCCCATTCAAGATAGGAATACTAATTTTAGAGTTAGTATTAGGGTCTCTGCCACTGGCCTGCTAACAGGCCCAAGCTCAGGCCTGCAATCATTAGAAGACTTAAAATTAGGATTTTTTGAATTTTTTTACTTGGACCCCTTCGCGGGCCCATGCAGATCCAACGGCCCATTAGGCCCACTAACTCCTTTATGAATGTGCACTCTTCTTCTGCCAGCTTCCCGCACCAAAATCGAAGTGTTTCTCTTCGTTAAGTTCGCCATAGCACCACATTACGCTTCGGTACTTGCTGGCGCCTCTACACCCACGTGCTCCACAGTATCCTCGCTCTCTTTCTCCTTGTAATACCCCGAATTCCAAAACAGACTGAATTCGAAGTTCCACAGGATCTTTACACTTCTCTTCGTACAATTTTACAATGAATTAAAAACTTTTGTTACATCAGAATTATATTTACATTTATATTTATACAGCAGAGCAATTTTATAGTAATTACATGAATAAAATATGAATCAATCTTTAAGCAGCATGCACACTTTAATCTTGCCAAGCACTTTATCCTGCATAGAAAATTGTGGGCACGGCAGTTGCTTACAACCGACGAAATATTATACACGGCCATCCTCACTATGCCGAACAGTATAACGATTTTAAATACTTAAACAAACCATAAACTTGATCACAGACAACTACAGAGGGACTATCCTATTGATGTCATGTTGTGCAGTGCCCTTAGTCCTTAATGCAGTTGTTTATATTATATAACACTAATGTGCACTTGTTCAGAGTCTATGCAGCCCATACTACATAGATCCGAGGGCAAGCCCTTAACCGTTCTACATCTTGTAGGGTTTGATCCCTCGCCATGACTTAATCTACTACAGTAACTACGGTAAGTATCCTAGGTGTTCTATGAGTTATGAGCCCACGTCTAGGCGCCCTGGAGTGAACCCCACGCACTGACACATGACTCATCATGCAGGCATCCTGTGGTCAATTCCCCTCCTACCATAGAAATGGCACCACCCATAGTCATTAGATCACCCCATAAGCGTTGCCACCGAGACGGTACTTTGGAGTAGTATCCACGCCCTGATCATGATGCATCATGGGACATCCTGTGAATACTCTCACACCGCCAATCCAATGGCCCTCATACTCATGTTTTCTCTTACGTTCATCACATCTTCACTATATATCTAATCCTTATGTATAATTGAAGGTCAATATTCTAAAATCTAGCATTACTCCTACATCGGTCTTTCAACATCAATCATTATCAACGACCTAAATGTGGTCAAAATATCATAATTCTCTTTTACATATGTTTCATTCTTGCCGATGTAGAGTTATAGCTAAAATTCTAGTCTAAGTCCTACTTTCATGTTCATAGAAGAAAGCATATTTGTCCACAAAATTTTACATTTCATCAAGTACTCTTTTTCTCATACTTCCATGCACAACTTGCATATTCATTTTCTCATTTAATTCTACTCAATAATTATGAGTGAAAATGTCAATTAATTTCTTTTTCAATTCTTTCTATATTCAAAAATTTCATTAGTTTATTTTAGAATTTCAAAAGAATCAAATCTAAGATGAATTCTCCACTCTTAATTTTTTTACTCCTATTTCTCATTTAAAAGTCCACATATAAAAAAATATAATTTTATGAAGTCTATGTATTTTCAGATTTTTCCTAATATTTTTCTCAGTTTTTATTATATTTTAAAACCCCAAAAAATCAAGTGTATAAAAAAAAAGAGATTTTTCAAAAAAAAAAAAATTGGCCTTAGCCAGTTTCGAACCCGCGCACACACAGCCAAGGTGCACAGCCACCGAAACCAACCCTCCACGCTAGCTAAAAGGGACAGAGTGTCCAACTGATATAAAGGGGAGTTAATTTAAGGTTAAGTTTACTCTCAGGTTTTGGGAAAAATCGGGTTTTTGGAAAAATAAAAGCCTCTACCGAGACTCGAACCCACACACAAGGGCTGCCACCTATCTACAGTAAAACGCAACTGGCGCCCCCACTAAACAGTATGACCATAGTGTCAATCTGATATAGGAGTAGGTTAAAATAGCTTTATTTCGAGTCTCTGTTCATCAAAATTATTTTATTTTCAAAAGCTCATAACTTTGTTTCTTCTTCACATAAAGTCATAAAAACTTTTAGAATGCTGAGTTTGAGTTTAATTAACAAATCAGTGTTTTAAAAACATTTTTTTGACATTAAAACAGGTATTTTTTTATTCTAATTTGTATTCTATGCCTACAATTTCAATAATTCAAATTAGCAATTCTCTACCAAATTACAACTTCACTAAAAGAGTATTAATTCATGTTCTTTTTTTTCTTTTATCCACAACACTCAAAGACATGGTTACATTCATTGAACTAGTGTCACAATGGTTTCATAAGCACAAATTTAATAATTTCAACTACTAATCATTCACTAGCATTTTTCTACAATTAACATGGTTCCAATTTCACATTTTCATGGCAACAAGGCAATTTTACTAAATTAAACATGATTTATAATAAAATAGCATGCAATTCATCAATCATTTACTCAATCATCTACCAAGTCCTTTTTATAGCCAACAATTTGTTATCTTATTAGTTTCTTTTAGCATTCTCATTTATCAAAAAGCCCTAGCATGGTGTCTAGATTAGAAGTAGAGAAAAACACTCACCTATTTGAAGAAAAACACTACAAAAGCTCATAGAATCTCCTTGAACACACGAGTGGTCCTTCTTCTCCTAGTTTGAGCCACCACAATTGCCTCTTGCTCCTTGCACTAGTGAACCTGAGCCTACACTTCCCTCCAATGCAATGGCCAGCCTCCAAAGAATGAACACACACAAACTAGAATACTCTCAATCTTTTTCTAACTCTCTCTCAATCTTTTTACTCTCTTATACTAATTTTGAGGGTGAATGGAGGGCTAGGATGAGTCCAAATGGTTAGGGATCAAGGGTCTAGATGAACTAGGGAGTTATAGAAACTACCCATGATGAAGCAACCAACTCTCTACCTCTTCCATCTCTCCCACTCTCCCAATCCCATCCGGCCTAGGGTAAAGAGTGTGCAATGCACACTCTAGTGCATGCACGTGCCAACTAGTACCCCCCTCTTTTACAAGTTTGTTCATGTGAATTAATTAATTGTTCACTAAACTTGTCTACACTACAAGTTATACTAATAAAAAGAGAAATTAAGTTAGGGCTGACTAATGGGTCAATTAACCATGGGCTCTCTTAATTTAATTAATTAATTAATTAATTAATTAACATGGGCTAAAAGAGACAAATAGGCCTAGGATTTAATTAAGCCTTTTAAAAATAGTATTTTTGGAAAATAAAGAGAACAATAACTAGTTCATACTATAAAGAAATATTTTTATAAAAGAAATTATACATATGAAATTATACGTGCAAAATACGTAAAATCACAAACTCTTCATAAATAGAAATTTAGGGTGTTACACTTCTTATCTTCTTCATCTCCTCCTTTTTGAGTTCCATAATTTTGTTTCCTTTCTTAGGTTTCTAAACCTTCTCGATCTCTGCCATCGCAATTTTGGACTCCCCCCCCCCCCCCAAAAAAATCCCAAATTGACTTACTTTTTAAAAGTTTTTCCCAAATTGACTTACTCGCTGTCTCAAAAAGCGAGTTTGGTAAAATTCCTATCGCTTTTTGAGACAGCGAGTGTGAGGTTTGGGTTTTTTTATTTCTCCCTAACCAAGACTCATTGTCTCAAAAAGCGAGTGGGTTTTTCCCAAACTCGCTTTTTGAGACTGTCGTTTGGGGGTTTTTAATACCAAGGCTCATTTTTTTCTCTCCTTATCTTCAATCTAATAAAGGATGTCGAAACATTTAAACCATGTCAAATTTCAATACGTTTGTGTTTGTTTTGTCAACTTTGTAGTAGTTTGTAATTGTTGTATTATATGATGTTGACTTTCTACTAATTTGTATGCGTTTAATTTTGAACTATGATAATTCCCATTTGTTTCAAAATCATTGAAAGTTTAGAGATTGTAAATGAATTTGGATTCATAGATATTGGAGTAGATATGAAGTTTAGAGATTGTGAATGAATTTGCATATGCAACTTGAATTGGAAATTTTTTCCCCTAAACTCGCTTTCTCAGAAAGCGAGTCTAGTTTAAACCTCCTCGTTTTCTGAGAAAGCGAGTTTAGAGTTGAGAGATCTGAAAATTTCTCAACTCAACAGTCACTTTCTCAGAAAGCGATTGGATTATCTACAGTCGCTTTCTGAAAAAGCGAGTGTGGGCAAAACCACATCGCTTTCTGAGAAAGCGACTTTGGAGTTGAGAAATTTTCAGAGACCAGCTAAAGGTGGGTGATTGAAGAGGTAGATAGTCAATACGAGGTCAAAGTAGCTCCTTCAATCGCACTCTTTTTTTCCCAAATTCCCGATTCGACGATTTCCTTGGATATTGGGGTTTAGGGTTTTCAGAGCGTGAATAGAGGGAGTTGAGAATGTGAGGAGAGATCATAGGTGAGAGATGTGGAAGATCGTTGGTGAGGATTTTGGGGTTAATCGAAGAGAGGAGATCGCCAAAATAGTGATATGGCTAAAAATGGGGATTAATCGGGACCGTCCAAATCGGGCACGAATCTTGAGGCCCGAGGGTAAAACAGTAATTTCACCTACAAATAGGATCTAAGATGGGTACTGGGTCTCTCCGTTAAAGACCCAATAACCCACAAACGGATCCGCTTCAATCGGGCGCAGGTCTCAACCAGCAATAAAGCCCGAATAGAGGGATAGATTCAAGGCTCTTGATTAGATCCTAATCAACGGCCCTGATTCATGCCTATCCCTCCACTGGGGATTGGGGATTACATTCCTAATCTGACTACAAGGAGAATATTCCTTATCAGATCACGGGGATTACATTCCTAATCTGTTCCCTAAGATGCCTATAAATACCCCCCATCCATCTCCATTAAGAGGTAATCAATCTTTCACCAGTTTTTGCGCTCTTTCATAATCTCTCTGATTACTGACTTGAGCGTCGGAGGGTGCGTCGCCGGGAACAACCCCGGTGTCTCGCACTTTTTGCAGGTGTACGGCGGGAGCGACGGTCAAACCTCAACGGAACAGGTATACAGGTTTACTATTCAGTTTTCCTAAGAATTCACAAATTCATCTGTTTGCCCCCACACCAAATTTAGCGGCAACAGATTGGCGCCGTCTGTGGGAAACTAACGAATAGAGATCTCTCCTCTTCCCGGTGAATAGATCTTCTCCAGCCATGCCACCTCGGAAAGTCAGGTCAAGGGGGTTCAACCGAGGACCCAACCCTGATCAGCAGCAAGAAGTCCCCCCTAATCCCGCTCAACAGCAAGGACAACTCCCCCCTGCAGTGGAAGAACCACTCCAACAGGACCTTCTTCCTCCTAATCAGCCACCTCCTAAGGGCCCTAACCCTCAAAAATAGCCCCTTCATCAAGAACACGTCTCCATCCACAATGCCTCCACGGACTCTATGGCCTCCCATCATACCCGAGCCTCTGGTCATCACAATACCGCCCTCAACCGCCAGAAAGATGATGACCTCCGCCGCCATCTGGATGAAAAGCGGGCCCGAGAGGGAACCTCCCGCCAACACCATCCGGGCGAGCGGTCTCCTCGCCACCGGAACTACAGGTCCCCCGTCCGCAGAGGGAGAAAAGAGTCCCCCGAGCATTACCGAAGAAGGCACTCCCCCGCGGGTCGGCAACAGCCCAGGAACAATGAGGCACCAATCACCCGTGCCGAGTTCCAGCAGTTCCAAGCGACCGTCCTGCAGGCTCTCAACCTCCGTCGAAACCCTAATGAGCCCAAGGCCCCATCTCCTCCTCCAGTCCGAAGTCCTCGCCGACGATCACCATCTCCCCCTCCGGTCCGAAGCCCTCGTCGACGGTCCCCATCTCCACATCCTGCTCCTAGCAACTCCCGACACACCCCAAGTCCTCGTCGCTCCCGAAGTTACCGTCGCCGCAGCCCTCGCTCTCCCTCGTACGAAGACGAGTCTAGAGGCTCGGCTGATTACCATCGAAGAGACGACACCATGCGCCACCGTCTTCATGAAGTAGAGAGGCGCCTGGGTCAGATAAACCGAGAAGAAGAGCTCAGGGGGAGGACCCTACGTCCTAGCCGACCCCCTTTCTCCCGAACCATAGTGGATGCACCTGTGCCTTTCGGCTTCAAACCTCCCCAATTTGAGAATTACACCGGGGAGACCGACCCAGTTGATCACATCGAAAGCTTTAAGACCTTGATGCTCCTCCATCAAGCTTCCGATGCCCTCCTCTGCAAAACCTTCCCCGCGACTCTTAAGGGCCCAGCTCGAGAATGGTACTCTCGTCTTGCCCCCTCCTCAATATTCTCCTTCGAACAGTTCGAGACCCTTTTCGTCACCCATTTCGTAAGCAGCCGAAGGGCTGAGAAGGCCAGCATCTCCCTATTGCACCTCCAACAGAAGAAGGGGGAAAAATTGAGAGACTATGTGAAAAGGTTCACGGCTGAAGCCAGATCCATAGCATCCCTCGACCAGTCGGTCGCTGCAGCAGCGTTTCAATCTAATGTCCTCAATTCCAACCTCCGCTCATCCCTCGCTAAGAAGCCACCACAGAACTTCTCCGACCTCCTCCTTCGAAGTGAAAAATACATCCGGGCCGAAGAGGCCGAGCGGCCTCCCAACTGGGAGAGCTCTTCCTCCGGGTTTAAGAGAAAAGGAACAGAAGAGGAAGGAGCTAAGAAGCTCCAGAAAGATAACGCCGGCCAGTGCCGACCTCCCCCCAGGTTCGAGAAGTTCACTCCCCTCACCACTAACGTCGCTACTATTCTGATGGAAGTTGAGAAAGAAGGGGTTTTGCCCCCTGCTCCCAGGATGAACACCCCCGCCAAGAGAAGAGATAAAGAGAAATGGTGCCGTTATCACCGGGACCATGGGCATGACACCAACGATTGTCGTGCCTTAAAGAACGAGATCGAAGCCCTTATCCAGAGGGGGCAGCTGACCAGGTTTATAAGGAAGGACCGAGCCGAACTTCCTCCCCCGCCTCGGGGGGGCTAACAAGCATCCGGAACGAGAAGAGACGCCTGACTTCGAGGAAGAACGAGTCCTCCACCTCATTCATGGGGCCCAATGGGGGGCTCCTCAAACTCCCCTCGGAAGGCATTTATAAGGGAAGTCAACTCGGTCCGAACCACCCCTCCTCCCAAAGGCCTCGGAGTGCCAGTCACATTCTCCGACGAAGATCTTGAAGGAGTTCGCACCCCACATTGCGACGCACTCGTCATTAGCCTTCACATGGCAAATTTCAAAGTGGAAAGGATCTTAGTAGACAACAGAAGCTCTGTCAACATCCTCTTCCTCGCCGCCTTTAAAGGCCTAAAGCTCTCCCGAGACAGGCTCAAGCCCGCCGGCTACACTCTCCATGGGTTCACGGGAGTTTCGGTAACTATTGAAGGGGTGATCACCCTCGATGTAACTGCCGGCCAAACTCCTACCACCCGAACAGAGCCAATGGACTTCATGGTGGTGGATGTTCCCGCCGCCTACAACGTCATTTTGGGTCGGCCCGGCCTCGCAGCTCTGGAAGCCGTCCCCTCAGCATACCACCTTAAGATGAAATTTCCCACCCGGTCCGGGGTCGGGGAAGTAAGGGGCAATCAGGAGACGGCTAGAAAGTGCTACATGACCTCTACCCTTGGACCCGTCCTCTCCTTAGAAACTCTGGAAATCCCTCAAGATACTGCAAGGCCGACCTCCGAGCCAGTAGACGAATTGGAAGAAGTGCTCTTCTCTGAGCAAGAGCCGACCCGCAAGTTCTTTGTTAACAAGACCCTCCCGTCCGCCCTATACTCAGACATTGTACAATGCATCCGGAGGAACCCAGACCTCTTCGCTTGGTCAGCTGCAGATATGCCCGGTATCTCCGAAGAGCTCCTGGTCCACCGCCTAAGTGTCGATCCGGGGTCCAAACCCGTTCAGCAGAAGACGCGCAAGTTCGCTCCCGAGCGTCAGCTCGCTATAAAAGAGGAGGTAGACAAGCTCTTGAAGGCACGGTTCATACAGGAGGTGAATTATCCTGAATGGCTATCGAACGTAGTAATGGTGAAGAAGTCCAATGGGACTTGGAGAATTTGTATTGATTTCACCGACCTCAACAAGGCTTGCCCCAAGGACCCTTTTCCTCTTCCGAGTATTGACACTTTGATTGACGCAACCTCGGGACATGAGCTCCTCAGCTTCATGGATGCCTTCTCAGGTTACAATCAGATAAGAATGTTCACTCCAGATATCCCGAAGACGTCATTTGTGACCGACCAAGGCCTCTATTGCTACAGTGTCATGCCGTTCGGTCTAAAGAACGCAGGAGCAACATACCAACGCCTCATCAACAAGGTCTTCCAAGCTCAGATCGGCCGGAACATGGAGGTGTACGTCGACGATATGCTTGTAAAAAGCATCCGAGGTGTTGATCATGTGGCCGACCTCCAAGAGGCATTTGACGTCCTAAGAATGCACAATATGAGACTCAACCCGAACAAGTGTGCGTTCGGTGTCTCATCAGGGAAATTCCTCGGCTTCATGGTTAGCCAACGAGGAATTGAAGCCAATCCGGAGAAGATCAAGGCCATATTGGACATGGCCCCTCCCAGAAATGTCAAGGAAGTTCAGAGGTTGACTGGCCGCCTAGCCGCCATTGGGCACTTTCTGTCGAAATCCTGGGATAAGTGCCTCCCGTTCTTCAAAGCCCTCAGGGGGGCTAAAGAATTTGAGTGGGGGCAGCAGCAACAAGACTCCTTCGACCAGCTCAAAGCTTACCTCGTCAATCCACCTCTTCTCAGCAAACCAATACCTGGCGAACCGCTCTACCTCTACCTGGCAGCCTCCGAGCAGACCCTCAGTGCAGTCTTAGTGAGGGAAGAAGACCGGGCTCAGAAGCCCATCTACTATGTCAGCAAAGTGCTTCGGGATGCAGAGCTCCGATACCCGAAGATTGAGAAGATGGCTTATGCCCTGGTAATGGCCGCGAGGAAGCTTCGCCTGTACTTCCAGTCCCATTCAGTTGTCGTTCTCACCGAACAGCCGTTGAAGCATATTCTCCACAAGCCTGAAACTTCGGGCCGTCTTATGAAATGGTCGATCGAGCTGAGCCAACACGATATAAATTATCAGCCTCGGACCGCAATCAAGGCTCAGGCACTGGCCGAATTCATAGTTGAGACCTACCATCCCCGAGCCCAGCCAAACAGTGAAGGGACCACCAGTCTGGTCGGTTTATGTTGACGGATCCTCCTGCAATGAGGGAAGCGGGGCAGGGGTCATCCTGGCGGGCCCAGATGACTTTATCCTCCAATACTCCCTCCGTATAAACTTCAAAGCCTCGAACAACGAAGCCGAATACGAGGCACTAATAGCCGGTCTTGGAATGGCCCGAAATGCTGGGGCACAACGCTTACGGATCTTCAGCGACTCCCAGTTGGTCGTCAATCAGGTCCTCGGCGAATACGAAGTCCGCGATGACAGAATGGTCAAATACTTAGCCAAAGTCAAGAGCCTCATGGCGCTGTTTGAAAAGGCCCTCATCCAAAGGATCCCCCGAGAAGAAAATGCTCAGGCCGACGCCCTATCCAAATTAGCCTCCTCTTCCCTTCAAGGTCTTGAGCAGACCGTGCCGATTGAAGTCCTCCTGAAGCCGAGCATAGAGGACGAGACACTTGACTCCGCAGAAACATTGCCTGTCCTCCTCGAAGACAATTGGATGAAACCCCTCGTCGAATTCTTAAGGGACGGACTCCTCCCCGAGGATCCGAAGGAAGCAAGAAGAGTCAGAACCCGAGCCGAGCGTTATACATTAATCGGAGGCATCCTATATAAACGCTCCATCACCCAGGTAGATGGTCGGCCTTACCTGAGGTGTCTTTCCCCCGGACAAGCCGACTACGCCCTGCAAGAACTCCATGAGGGCATCGGCGGGGCCCATTCTGGGTCCAGGGCTCTAGCACGCAAAGTGTTGAACTACGGGTATTTTTGGCCCACTCTCCTACGGGACGCCGAACGACACGTTCGGCAATGCAGCTCCTGTCAAAAGTATTCCAACATACGACGCCTTCCACAGGCACCACTCACCTCCCTATCAAGTCCAATCCCCTTCGCCATGTGGGGGATGGATTTACTGGGGCCGTTTTCACCAGCCCCCGGACAGATCAAGTTCCTAGTCGTGGCAGTCGACTACTTCTCAAAGTGGATAGAGGCCGAGCCCCTGGCCACAATCACCGAACATAAGGTCGTTCAGTTCTTTTGGAAAAGTGTGATCTGCCGATTTGGCGTTCCCAGGGTCCTGGTTACGGATAACGGAACGCAATTCACCGGGGCCGCCTTCCGAGCTTTATGTGAAGACCTCGCCATACAACACCGATTCTCCTCCGTCTCCCATCCTCAGTCGAATGGCCAGGCCGAGAATGCCAACCGACAGATCCTTTCAGGCATCAAGAAGAGGTTAGACAAATGTTCCAAGGGACTGTGGGTCGATCAGCTACCGAACGTGCTCTAGAATCACCGCACAACCAAGCGGACCCCAACAGGCGAGAGCCCATTTAATCTCACTTATGGAGCCGAGGCCATCATCCCCCTAGAGGTCGGGATACCCTCTCCTCGTCTGATAGCTTACGAAGAAGAGCAGAACGCTAGAGAGCTCAGAGCAAGCCTAGATCTGATAGATGAAATCCAAGAGAGAGCTGCCATACGCCAGCAAGCTTACCGAAGGAGGATCGAGCTAGCATACAACAAAAGAGTCCGTCCAACGGACCTCAAGGAAGGGGACCTGGTCCTTAGAAAGTTGGCTATCTCAATCCCTGGTCAGAAGAGCAAATTGGCCCCGAACTGGGAGGGACCCTACAAGATCTCAAAAGTAATCCGCCCCGGCACATTCCGACTAGAAGATCTCGAAGGCAGGGAGATTCCCAGGGCTTGGAACGCCGACCATCTCTTAAAATACCAAAAGAAAGCGGCAACGCCTCTCTAAGTAATCCGAGATGTCGAGCCATTCTTTTCCTGTCTCTAGTAGTAATTTTCTTTTATTTTTCATTGTAATAACGGCTAGCAACTTTAGAAGCAGCCGATCATTGGGCATTAATAAATAAAGATTTTCATATTTTTGCTGCTATTACATCTCTCTGCTTTTACCTCTTTAATCTAACGATGGTTCGGAGTCCAACACTTGGCTCGATTCTACTTCACAAGTTCGCTCCTAAGCGAGCTAAAAGTAGTTCGCCATTCGGAATTGCTCCCACAGCCGTTGGATGGTTCGGAGTCCAAAACTTGGCTCGATTCTACTTCGCAAATTCACTCCAAAGCGAGCTAGAAGTAGTTCGCCATTCGGAATTGCTCCTACAACCCTTAAACTCTCTCACAATGGTTCGGAGTCCAACACTTGGCTCGATTCTACTCCACAAGTTCGCTTCTAAGCGAGCTAGGGGTAGTTCGCCATTCGGAATTGCTCCCACAGCCGTTGGATGGTTCGGAGTCCAACACTTGGCTCGATTCTACTTTGCAAGTTCGCTCCTAAGCGAGTTAGAAGTAGTTCGCCATTCGGAATTGCTCCTACAATCCTTAAACTCTCTCACGATGGTTCGGAGTCCAACACTTGGCTCGATTCTACTCCACAAGTTCGCTTCTAAGCGAGCTAGGGGTAGTTCGCCATTCGGAATTGCTCCCACAGCCGTTGGATGGTTCGGAGTCCAACACTTGGCTCGATTCTACTTCGCAAGTTCGCTCCTAAGCGAGCTAGAAGTAGTTCGCCATTCGGAATTGCTCCTACAACCCTTAAACTCTCTCACGATGGTTCGGAGTCCAACACTTGGCTCGATTCTACTCCACAAGTTCGCTTCTAAGCGAGCTAGGGGTAGTTCGCCATTCGGAATTGCTCCCACAGCCGTTGGATGGTTCGGAGTCCAACACTTGGCTCGATTCTACTTCGCAAGTTCGCTCCTAAGCGAGCTAAAAGTAGTTCGCCATTCGGAATTGCTCCTACAACCCTTAAACTCTCTCACGATGGTTCGGAGTCCAACACTTGGCTCGATTCTACTCCCCAAGTTCGCTTCTAAGCGAGCAAGGGGTAGTTCGCCATTCGGAATTGCTCCCACAGCCGTTGGATGGTTCGGAGTCCAAAACTTGGCTCGATTCTACTTCGCAGGTTCGCTCCAAAGCGAGCTAGAAGTAGTTCGCCATTCGGAATTGCTCCTACAACCCTTAAACTCTCTCACGATGGTTCGGAGTCCAACACTTGGCTCGATTCTACTCCACAAGTTCGCTTCTAAGCGAGCTAGGGGTAGTTCGCCATTCGGAATTGCTCCCACAGCCATTGGATGGTTCGGAGTCCAAAACTTGGCTCGATTCTACTTCGCAAGTTCGCTCCTAAGCGAGCTAGAAGTAGTTCGCCATTCGGAATTGCTCCTACAACCCTTAAACTCTCTCACGACGGTTCGGAGTCCAACGCTTGGCTCGACTCTACTCCACAAGTTCGCTTCTAAGCGAGCTAGGGGTAGTTTGCCATTCGGAATTGCTCCCACAGCCGTTGGATGGTTCGGAGTCCAACAAACATCAGTCGCAGAAATAAAGAACACACAAGTTCGGCAACAACACTTTATTGATAAGCAAGATACGTTTCAAAGACGGACACAACAAGATTACAAGTCGTCAAAGGAAAAGTTACAACGCCGACTTATTACACTTAGCAAAAAAAGAAAAAATGGGAATGCAAGCGATCTTGGAGTAGAACTCTTCAGCGCTTTTTTGGAGCCGGGGCGTTCCGCTTCAAAGACACTCGAGAGTGACGACGCTTGTCTCCGGAGCGCGACCCCAAGCCGGCAAATTGAGACGTGTCCTCGGCACCACTTCTAGCAGCTACTCCGACGGATGCTCCGCTCGAAGAAATCGCTACCGAGCTTTGCGCGTCCCCTGGACGAGGATGGCCGATCCGTTGACGGGTCGCCATCTCGTAGAAGGTAATGTCCCGATCACTCTCTGCGCGGGTGCACGAGGTGCTTCGGACGTTGATGGGTCCCGAATGCGGCTTAAGGCGAGCCACTTCCGCCTCCAACTTCGAGATACGATCGCGCAACGAGTCGTCCTTGACGTTAACTTCAAAACGAGGTGGTATCGCGGAGTCCGGAACTCCTGATCGATTGGCAATGAGGCGCCGAAGGTGGGTGACCTCGATGCTTTTATCCACCGTCGCCCTCTTCAGCGCCTCGACCTCGGCTGTCAACTGAACCCGTTCGGTCGTCAACTTGGCCACCTCGGCCGTCAACCCCTCGCCCTCACTCTGAAGCTTCGTCTCTATGGATTGTAGATGCTATATCTCGGAAAGCAAGTCGTCCCTCTCCGCTGTTATTTTGGACAAGTTATGACGGATGCATTGAATCCGAATCTCATTACTGAAAGTAGTGGGCAAATGTTCACCTTCTCCGGAAGGGGTTAGCTCGGCGATCCTGCTTTCCAAACGACGTATCTCGGTATCTCGCCGGTCGAGGATAAGCTGGAGATGGTTCCGCTCGCTTTCGGCTCGGCGCAATCCAAGCTCGACTTCATAAAGACGCTCTCGGCACCTCGCCAGGCACAACCTTGTTGCAGCGAGGCCGGCCTCGGTTCGAGCCCCCTCGTCCGAACGGATTCCCTCGGCGTCTTGGTCAACCACCATGAGCTGAAAAGAGATCGAAGTAATCAGCAAAAATGTCGAACACTGCCGGAGCACCACACTTGAACTAAAAACAAGAAACTCTCGAAACAAGAAGAGAATGTTTGGCGAAAAAGGGGGAGAAAGACAAAGATCCGAACACCAACACTTGCAAAAGCTTTCTTTTCATTCATTTCAAAAAGTAGCGGTGGCCAGTCCGCTATTAGGCGTTACAATGAGTGAAAAGAAACATAACAAAAAACAAAACAAAAAAATGAGGAGCGGAGTCAAGGCGCGACATCTTTCCCCGGGCGACGAGTTTGGGTGGGGGTCGACTTCTCCGAAGGGCTCTCCACCGCCAGCAGAGTGACCGCAGTACCGGGGACCTCTTCGGTCACCTCGACCTCGGCGTCGGCTTCGTCATCCCCTTCCTCCTCTTCCCCTTCGGACTCAGGGTCGAAGCCCTCGACGTGTCCGGGGAATAGCCGCCACCCCGAGACGTCCACCCCGGGGTACGCTTCCGATACCCGCTCGAGGGCGGCGGCGAAGGCCTTCGCCATGTTCTGCGCGAGGAACCCCTGGGCCTTCTCCAGGGTCGCGTCCTCCGCCGCCTTCACGGCCGCCGCCTGCGCCGCCTCGGCCTCGGCCAACTGCTTGGCCGACCCCTCCTTCTGCCGAAGGAGCTCGCCCTCCAGCCTCTTCACCTCGGCCTCGAGATGCTCATTCCTCGCCGACCTGCCTTCATGCTCGACGCGGAGCTTGTCGAGCTCGTTCGACAACCGAGCTTTTTCGTTCCGAGCTTGGTCGGACTCCTGCTTCAGCTCCTTCTCAAGAGCCGCCAACCTCTCGGTGAGGTGGCCGAAGTGGACGATGATCTGTAACGAAAGAAGAACTAAAGGAGTTAGAAAAATTTGGGCTATGGAGTACAGAGAATAAAAGAAGTTCGAGACTTACCGATACCGCCGAACGAGCGATCTCGATCACGTCGTCACCCTCTCTCCCGGCCTCCATGGCGGCTCGGTCCTTCGGAGTGGCGAGATGCTTGATGGCCTGCATACTCGCCAGCGAGTTCCCGAGGAACCCATCATGCCTCCGGACTTGCCAGTCCGGAACATGAATCCTCTTGTGCTCCTCTGTCAGGAGCTCCTCGCCGGCAACTGTCAGAGGCGGCGTTGCCATGCCGAGGGCGGCGGCGATGGGGAACTCGGCACCAGACGTCGGCGCCGAAGTCCCAGCCATGGTGACCGCCGGGCTGTCGAGGACCTCCACCTCCTCAACCAGGGCTGCAACCCTCGGAGCCTTCGAGGTCGAGGGCAGCTTGGACGCAACCCTCTTCCGCTTCTTGGGCGCCTTGCTTGCGAGCCCTGCCCTGAGCCCCAGTACTGCGTCGTAGTCCATAGTTTCTGCATCAAAAGACAAAAATGGTTAACACGTCGAAAACAACAAGGAAGAAAGAACGGAAAATAAGAAGAAAAAAAACTTGGCGAGAGCCGCGTACTGGGGTCTACGCGGCAGAGCCCTCCCTTGTAGAGGACGTCCTCCGTCAGCTCCCTCCAATCGTACTTTGGCCGATCAAGGAGAATCCGAACCGCCTCTTCTTCCTCTACAGTCAGCTTCGGCATCGCCTTTGCCCTCTTCGGCACCCCTTCTACCCAGTCCGAAGGGATCGGCCACGCCTCTCGACTCCGCACAACCAACCACTTCTCTCGCCAGTGCTTAATGGAGTCGGGGCATATGACGAGCCTGCCACCGTGCCTCGGAGTCAGATAATACCGGTACTCCGACTTATTTCCTTGATGGAGCCGGTATAGAGTCCGAAGCACGTTCAGCTGCGGCTCGATCCCTGCGGCCTAGCAGTGGAGGACGAAGCCATTTATCACTCGCCACGCGTTCGGCATAAGTTGGATGGGGCTGACCCCGAACTAACTCACCACGGTAACAGCGAACGCGTGGAGAGGTAGCCGAGCACCGGCGATGAAGGCATCGACCGGCCAGCAACACATTGTCACTGGCAGCGGCGAATTAGCCCTAACCCCGGGGCCCGGCAACATAAGCTCGTACTCCTCCGGGACGTGAAAGGAATCCCAGATCACTACCAAATCCTCCTCGCGCAGGATCGATGCCGCATCATCCGCCTCCGTCGTCTCCCTCGCGGCATTCTCCTCGAAGGACTTCTCCCTCCCATGAACAATTCGCTCGGCCTGGTCCTCCGGAAGCTGCCTAACTCTATGGAGCCCTGTCAGCGGCCCTGGCAGTTGTCCGAACTCCCCCATCCTCTTCGGATCCACGACGATAGAATCCTTGCCAAACACCTTCTTGCCCTTGGTCGGAGTGGGAGTCGAATCCTCGGCGACTTCAAGGGAGGGCTCGGACCAAGAGACTTCTTCAGAAGATACAGACATAATGTATAAATTACCTTGAAGGAGAAAGCTGCCGGAAAGCTTGCCGGAATCAAACGTCGACCACCGAAAAAATTCGCCTACACACAAGAAACCGTTTGAGCAAAAGAGAGGAGAAATGAGAAATGAGAGAGGGGGGGATTTATAGGGGAGCGCACGCCAAACGAGGTTGGTGGGCCTGTACTACCGGCCCATGAACACAAAACGACGAAGCGACTCCAAGCGCTGCCTTGTTTACCACACCTAATCATGTGTCGCATTTAATGAGCATCCCATCTGATGGAAGCCCAGAGGTCACTGCATTTAATAAACGTCCCATCTGTCAGAGATGTCAGAAGTTGTCAGAAGTTCAGAAGGCACTCAGTAGATACAAACTCCTATGACGAAAAGCGACAAGTTGTGGACCTCGGCACCAGCTACCGTGCGTTCTTGACACCGACCCTGTTACGGGGAAAAAGTCAAGCTCGGCACCCACTGCCGAGCGTTCTTGACACCGACCCTGTTACGGGAAAAAAGTCAAGCTCGGCACCCACCGCCGAGCGTTCTTGACACCGACCCTGTTACGGGGAAAAAATCCAAGCTCGGCACCAGCTACCGTGCATTCTTGACACCGACCCTGTTACGGGGAAAAAATCCAAGCTCGGCACCAGCTGCCGTGCATTCTTGACACCGACCCTGTTACGGGGAAAAAATCCAAGCTCGGCACCAGCTGCCGTGCGTTCTTGACACCGACCCTGTTACGGGGGAAAAATCCAAGCTCGGCACAAGCTGCCGTGCGTTCTTGATGTTGTGTTTCGGGGCACAAACGCAGCGAAAAAGAAATGAAAACAGATCCGAAACCCTAACCCTAGGATCCGTGTACAAGACATGGCTGATAATGGAGAAACAAAATTTTACCTTTCGGAGCTTTACGAAGGCTGAAAAGATGGAGGTTACAATCACCACGCAACCCTTGTAGCTAGATCCGCGTCTCTAAAACAGTCCACACGAACGTCCGATCGTCCAACGATCAAGGGAGCCGGTACTAGCCGATGATGCTTGCCTCTCTCTCTCTCTCTCTTGCCTCTCAACAGTTGAGCGGCTAGGGTTTTCTGTGGAAAACGAATTTGTCAAAGATCATACTAAACCAATACATCTCTATGTATTTATAGGGAGAGAATGAGGTGGGCTTAACCGTAATCAGTTTGGCTTCAGATAAGACCAATCTGATTTGGTTCTATCATTTAAATTCGAACTATCCTTTAATTAATTAAGTCCAAATTAAATAACTAATTTCGAATCATTTAATTTAAATTCCGAATTTAAATTAATACTCCTTTTAAACGTTCTAAGTGTGTGACCCTTTAGGTTATTATTACGTTGGCAATAATTTTATTATCTAATAATAAAATTATAAACAATGAGCGGCATCTAGTAATACATCATTGCTACCCAAGTAATAATAATAATTGGTGATTCAATTAAACCTTTCGTGACTAATGTCTCCATGTAATATAATCCTTTTAACCTTGATATTATAGATTAAACTAGAGGCATGGTACGTGTCATCCTCTTAATAATTTAATCTTTATTTTCTTGATCGATGAGTAGACTATTCAAACAAATCAATATTTGAGCATGGCCATGCATTTCATAGTCTCACTCAAACAAGAGGCCGATAATATCGCTCCTAAAATTAGGATGGTTAAATTCCTTCTAGATCATTCACATTTCTCACACGATTCATAATGAACCCAATACTATCTTTATCATTACCCGATTAAAGATAACTTTTGATAGAATCAAAGTACATTAATTCTCGTGTAGAAATATAATGATTTCAGGTCAGAGGACCATTACACCATTATCACAGTGAGATTACTTATGACACTTATTTATTCATTCCATGTTGAATCTCACAGTGGATCTGTCCAGTACAATGTACTCTTACATTTACCTATGTATTGATTTTAGTATCTCTATACTAATGACCCATGAGAGGTGGTCATCAATCAATCAACATACTAGTCTCAATGTATTATTACTGTCCTAATAATAATACTCGACTAGGGACATTTAAGATTATTATACTATATATAATCTCATGTTCATATAGTTCGTATTAATAATCTAAGGACATTTATCATGCTAATATTTATAACGCAGTAAATACGAAGCATAATAAATTATTAATATAATCAAAAAGAACATAATGTCAATAATACTGATTACATAATATCATTGTATTGCCTCTAGGGCACCTACACTAACACTTGACACCGACCCTGTTACGGGAAAAAATCAAGCTCGGCACCAGCTACCGAGCGTTCTTGACACTGACCCCGTTACGGGGAAAAAGTCAAGCTCGGCACCCACCGCCGAGCGTTCTTGACACCGACCCTGTTACGGGGAAAAAATCCAAGCTCGGCACCAGTTGCCGTGCATTCTTGACACCGACCCTGTTACGGGGAAAAAAATCCAAGCTCGGCACCAGCTGCCGTGCATTCTTGACACCGACCCTGTTACGGGAAAAAAGTCAAGCTCGGCACCCACTGCCGAGCGTTCTTGACACCGACCCTGTTACGGAGAAAAAATCCAAGCTCGGCACCAGCTGCCGTGCATTTTTGACACCGACCCTGTTACGGGGAAAAAGTCAAGCTCGGCACCCACTGCCGAGCATTCTTGACACCGACCCTGTTACGGGAAAAAATCCAAGCTCGGCACCAGTTGCCGTACATTCTTGACACCGACCCTGTTACGGGAAAAAAATCAAGCTCGGCACCAGCTGCCGAGCGTTCTTGGTACCGACCTCGTTATGAGGGAAAAAATTTGAGTTCGGCACCCACTGCCGAGCGTTCTTGGCACCGACCTCGTTACGGGGAAAGGTTGGACTTCGCGCCACGCCAGACTCCCTCCTAGCACTTACAACGACGCCGAACTCGCTCCCCTCTTCGGAAAACGCGCCGAACCGTATACGGATCTCGGCCCCCTAGTCACCGAGCTCTAGAGAGGGTCGGGAGCGTGATACAAACATATGTGACCCTCAACGAAGGATAACGGCCAAGCTATTGCCCTAAAAAACAAGTAAAAAGTTCGAAAAAGTAAGGAAGAACTCCTGGGAAGCAACTATGAAGTGGGGGAGTACCTTATCACTCCTGAACGAACAATTGTTCCCCAAAAATAATCTTCCAAAACCCCAGCACGTCGAATCAACACTTCCTTAAGACAAAAGGATATTCTTAGAGTTCGATCTACTTGAAAAATCACCAAACTACCCCCTTTAGGATTCAATACCTTCCATTTGGACTCCGATACAACTCCGCTAGCCATTAAAACAGCTAAACTACTCCTCAAAGGCCGATCAAGCTCAGCCTTTAGGAGTGGGGGGCTCGTGATATGGCTAAAAATGGGGATTAATCGGGCCGTCCAAATCAGGCACGAATCTTGAGGCCCGAGGGTAAAACGGTAATTTCACCTACAAATAGGATCTAAGATGGGTACTGGGTCTCTCCGTTAAAGACCCAATAACCCACAAACGGATCCGCTTCAATCGGGCGCAGGTCTCAACCAGCAATAAAGCCCGAATAGAGGGATAGATTCAAGGCTCTTGATTAGATCCTAATCAACGGCCCTGATTCATGCCTATCCCTCCACTGGGGATTGGGGATTACATTCCTAATCTGACTACAAGGAGAATATTCCTTATCAGATCATGGGGATTACATTCCTAATCTGTTCCCTAAGACGCCTATAAATATCCCCCATCCATCTCCATTAAGAGGTAATCAATCTTTCACCAGTTTTTGTGCTCTTTCATAATCTCTATGATTACTGACTTGAGCGTCGGAGGGTGCATCGCCGGGAACAACCCCGGTGTCTCGCACTTTTTGCAGGTGTACGGCGGGAACGACGGTCAAACCTCAACGGAACAGGTATACAGGTTTACTATTCAGTTTCCCTAAGAATCCACAAATTCATCTGTTTGCCCCCACACCAAATTTAGCGGCAACAGTTAGGGTTTCGGGATTAGAAGAGGAAGAGGAAGATAGAGAGTAGAAAGAGAGACTGAGGTCGAAACAGCGAGTTTGGGTATAAAAAACCCCCAAACGACACTCGCTGTCTCAAAAAACGAGTTTGGTAAAAACTCACTCGCTTTTTGAGACAACGAGTCTTGGTCAAGGAGAGAAAAAAAAAAACCAAACCTCACACTCGCTCTCTCAAAAAGCGACGAGATTTTTACCAAACTCGTTTTTTGAGACAGCAAGTAGGTCAGTTTGGAATTTTTTTTTAAAGTAGGTCGGTTTGGGAAAAACTTTCAAAAAGTAGATAATTTTGGGGGGAAATCCCCCCCCCCCCCCCCCCCCCCCGGCGCCGTCAAACTCCCTTACCTTAGTCAACTTTGGACCCATCTTCCCCTTGTGGCTCTCTCATTGAAACATTCATCAGTCTCACTTTCGCCACCCTCTACACCTTCGGAATTGCTATGTAGTAGCGTGTAGCGGTTCTTTCCAATAAAGACGCCCGTTGTTGTTTATGAGATCCACTCTTTCTCTCTTGAGTGCATTTTTTGTTTGAACAAGGTCGTATCTACACACGCACTCCACATGCACACACTATCACAATAATTCTATAAAAAAGATATAATACAAACGGGGACTAAACTCACGACCTCTTACTTACTTGCTAAGAGATTTACCAGACCACAGTGACACTTGCCCTTGAGTACATTTTGAGCCTATTAAAGCTGCATACAATTAACATTATTGTTAATCCTCGATTTAATATAGTGCTCTAATAGCCTCATTGGTCTCCTTGTGCAATGGACATTGGTTAGTAAATGAAAGAAAATAAACATGAAGAGCCAGCCAATCTAAATTAGACTAGACCCGTATTAATTATCGACATGCATCCACTTAACTTTCTGTATTTTCCAAACATATCTCTATACATTTGTTCTTGAAGAGAGAGATTTAAAATTAAAAAAAAAAACTTTCATTCTTATTTTGCACCTCTTATGTATGAACTCTAGCTCCGCCACTAGTTGTCATAGAGAAATCTCAACATAAGCTTATATCGGTGTAAAATCCCATACCATCTTCCTTATTCACATAAAAATTTACTGCTCCATGGATCCTGAAATAGACGATGCATACAAAATAGAAACCGACCCAAAAACAAAAAGCGTGCACATACTAACACCCAAAGACCAGTTGCAATGTGCACGTCTCCAAGCTTTGATCGCCACTTACTTTCTAATCCCAAACATCATAGGACACTTTTGTGCTTATCTTGCACAAGATGCCCATGCAACAATTGAGGTTTCACTTCTACATGGCTCATATCTTTCCCATTGTATCAAAACTCGGCCAATACCGAGTTGTATCGGCCGACACTCGGACTGGATTTCAGAAACCCGGTCTGAGAAAAGCGATTTAGCAATATCGACTGATGCGGTTTGTTTTTGGGAGGCGTGATTTAGCAATATCGACTGATGCGGTTTATTTTTGGGAGGCGTGTGGATGCACCAGGCGTGAGTTCGTACTCGATTTGTATTGATGGAGGAAGCTCCTATGCAGACGACCCTCGGCTGGACGAACGGTACGGGAGTAGGCGGTAGTGAGGTGGAGGCTGATGCTCGGCTCGGATCGGGCGGCTCGGATCCGAGGTCTCGTGTACCTGCAGATGGTCTAGGAACACCGGGGTTGGTCCCGGTGGCAGACCCTCCGACGCTCTAGTCAGTCACTAAGAGAGAGTAACAGTAACTAGGGTTTGAGTGGGAAAAGATTCATTACCTGGAGAAGGAGTAGGGGTCTGGTATTTATAGAAGATGCCAACCGGGTCTGGACCCGTTTGGGGTCGGGTCTGAACCCGGTTGCCCGTGAAGCTGAAGCGGTGGAAATTCGAACGGTTTAGGGCAGACGTGGCAGATGCCCGGGCGATTTTCGGGCTGACGTGGCAGCGGCCCGGGCAGTTTTCCGACGCTGACATGGCAGATCCGGAGGATCAGGAGGTCTGCGCATCCTGAGGGGATCCTGTGGCCCAGGACGGGCCACGTCATTCCTAACCCATATCACAAGCCCCACACTCCTGTAAGGCTGGGTGAACCAGCCATGTAGGAGTGATTCTTCACCTCTGTTGGAAGAGCAGGGTGGTTTGTGGTGAGAATGTAGGATCTGCTACTTCCCGAAGAGGCCAGGGGGTAGGAGGAAGGGATCCCTTCTTGGAGTTTGCGCCGGAGGCTAAGTGTAGAAGAGTAGGAGAGTCAGAGCGACGCTCGCCGAGGCTTGGGGTCAGCAGACGGGCCCTAGGGGTCGGCGGACGAGCTTCAAGGGCCGGTAGACGATCCCCTCGCTAGTTGGAAGAGCGAGGGGACATCGGGGCCTCCTGTTGGGGCTCTATTTGTCAAGAACTAGGGGTCGGCGGACGAGCTCCGAGGGTTGGTGGACGATCCCCTTGCTAGTTGGAAGAGCGAGGGGACGTCGAGGTCTCCTGTTGGGGCCCCGGTTTGTCGAGCACTAAGGGTCGGCAGACGAGCTTCGGTGATCGGTAGACGATCCCCTCGCTAGTTGTAAGAGCGAGGGGACGTCGAGGTCGATTTTGTTGGAGATCGGCTCACCGAGTACTTGGGGGTCGGAAGACGAGCCCCTTGTGACTAGAGGAAGGCTCATGGGGCTCGCGGTGTCATCCGTGCTCCGAGCCCCTCTGAATGGTGGGGGGTAGTTGGGGCTCGCGGTGTCATCCGAGCTCTGAGCCCCTCTGAATAGAGAAGGGTGGTTGGGGCTCGTGGTGTCATCCGAGCTCCGAGCCCCTCTGAATAGCGGAGGGGAGTTGAGGCTCGCGGTGTTATCCGAGCTCCGAGCCCCTCTGGATATAGGAGGGTGGTTGGGGCTCGTGGTGTCATCCGAGCTCCGAGCCCCTCTGAATAGCGGAGGGGAGTTGGGGCTCGCGGTGTTATCCGAGCTACGAGCCCCTCTGAATGGCGGTTTGCAGTTGTGGCTCGCGATGCTATCCGAGCATCGACCCTTCTGTGAAAAATAGAAGAGGAATTATTGGCTCACGACACCATCCGAGTTCCGAGCTCCCCTGAGCAACAGAGAAGGCAGTGTGGCTCGCGATGTTATCCGAGCATCGACCCTTCTGTGAGATAGAAGAGGAATTATTGGGTCGTGATACCATCCGAGCGTCGAGTTCCCTTGAGCAACAGAGAAGGCAGTGTGGCTCGCGATGCTATCCGAGCGTCGACCCTTCTGTGAGATAGAAAAGGAATTATTGGCTCGCAATACCATCCGAGCTCCGAGCTCCCTTGGGTAACAGAGAAGGCAGTATGGCTTGTGATGCTATCCGAGCGTCGACCCTTCTGTGAAAAATAGAAGGGGGATTATTGGCTCGCGACACCATCCGAGTTCCGAGCTCCCCTGAGCAACAGAGAAGGCAGTGTGGCTCGCGATGCTATCCGAGCATCGACCCTTCTGTGAGATAGAAGATGAATTATTGGCTCATGATACCATCCAAGCTCCGAGTTCCCTTGAGCAACAGAGAAGGCAGTGTGGCTCGCGATGCTATCCGAGCGTCGACCCTTCTGTGAGATAGAAGAGGAATTATTGGCTCGCGATACCATCCGAGCTCCGAGCTCCCTTGGGCAACAGAGAAGGCAGTGTGGCTCGTGATGCTATCCGAGCGTCGACCCTTCTGTGAGATAGAAGAGGAATTATTGGCTCGCGATACCATCCGAGCTTCGAGTTCCCTTGGGCAACAGAGAAGGCAGTGTGGCTCGCAATGCTATCCGAGCATCGACCCTTCTGTGAGATAGAAGAGGAATTATTGGCTCGCGATACCATCCAAGCTCCGAGCTCCCTTGAGCAACAGAGAAGGCAGTGTGGCTCGCGATGCTATCCAAGCGTCGACCCTTCTATGAGATAGAAGATGAATTATTGGCTTGCGATACCATCCGAGCTCCGAGCTCCCTTGAGCAACAGAGAAAGCAGTGTGGCTCGCGATGCTATCCGAGCGTCGACCCTTCTGTGAGATAGAAGAGGAATTTTTGGCTCGCGATACCATCTGAGCTCCGAGCTCCCCTGACTTGTCGAAAAAAGACTGTAGGAGAAAAAAGTCCTGGGGGTAGTGGGGTAATTTTATGCCTATTGCTGACGTCAGGAGCGCAAGGATCAAAGCGTTTCTAGATCTTGGTGGCCGTCAGATCTTGGCAGTTAAGATCCAACAGCCAGATCTTTCTTGCGGAAATTGAGGAGTCACTTTCTCCTTATAAATCCCCATCCCTCTCCTCATTTCTTCTTCTTCACTTCTTTACTAACTTTCTAATTTCACAAGAGCAGGATCCTACTTGTTGTCGGCAATTTTTTCCGGTGATCGTACACTCTTATGCTTTAGGTTAGTATTTCCATTTTAGTAATATCGCGCACTCAGTCCGGATCCGAGGCTAGTTCATCAGGCCGTTCCGCAGATGAGTCCGAGTCAGAGACATCCTCATCTTTGAGCAAGTATAAGGTGAAGGAGGAGGTCCTGACCGACCCTAGTTCGGATGGTGGTGACGACGTAGTCTTCGTGGTGTCCCCGTTAAGATCCAGAAGGCCAGGAAAGGAGCCCATGGACGAGGGCGAAGATGAGGAAGGGGAAGAGGGGAACGGTGAGGACAGCAAGGACGAGGAGGAGGATCAGGAGGACCAGGAGGAGGGGGGCGACGAGGAAGAGGAGGAGCAGGGTACCGAGGGTGAAGAGGAAGACGAGGAGGGTCAGTATCCCGAAGCCCAGGATGTTGACGATGAGGAGGATGATGGCGATGAACGGGAGGCTGCTCAAGAAAGTGCTAGCCAGGGTACGGCGGGAAGGACGGTCGGGGTCGGAGAAGACCTTCCATCCCTTCCCCCTTTGTCGACGCCGTCTCCCGAACGGAAGGCTCGCCCCCATCGGAAGAAGAAGGTTTTGACCATCCCACACAGCCCTTCCTCACCAGATGAGTATACACCTAGACAGGGTCTTGAGTTTCCCCGTGTCTCCTTCAAAAATCCGGGATCGATTTGGATGTATCCCGATGATATCAAGGACATCGAACCAATCCCTCCTGTGTCGGGCGAAGACATTCGGGTGAAGATTCGTTTGGATAGCATCCCTTGTATCTTAAAGGCGGACTACCTCCACATTCTGAGGGCCGCCTACTTCATTCTGAGGGAGTTCGAAGTCTTTATTCCGAGCCCAGGCATTCGGCCCACAACGGTTCTCGCACCGGGTTACTGTATGTTTCCCGAGGATGCCTTCCTCTCGGGCCTGCGGCTGCCACTGCATCCTTTCGTTAAGAGGGTTTTGAATTGGACGAAGCTGTGCCCCATGCAGTACGGGCCGAACTCTTGGAAGCACCTAGTCTGCTTCATCCTAAGGTGCCAAGAGAAGCGGGTGAAGCTGAGGTTGACGTATTTCCGGACCATCCTAGGAATTATCTTGCTCGAAGATCAGGAGGGGATTTTTTATTTCTCGCCGAGGCCGCATAAGAAAATCATGCACGGCCATCCGGATTCCATCAAGGGGTGGAAAGATAAGTATTTCGTGGTTCGGAATGAGAGGTCTTGGGGGATACCCACCAGTTGGAATTTCTTCAAACCGAATCGCAAGCCCCCGAAGAAGAGTGACTTGACCGCCAAGGAGTGGAAGAAGGTGGAGAAAATAGTTGGGGGGCACAGTATCGCGTGGCCTCGAGTGACCGAGCTACACCTTGCCCGGGCCGGACTGAGCCCTGCCGACCCTAGTATGTTTCTTTCCAAATTTTTGCATCTTTCTGCCTTCGTGTTAACGTTAGCCCTTCTTCTTTCATTTTTGCAAGAATGACTTCTCAACAGGTGGATGAAAGGCGGGCACTGTTGGCCGCTGCCAAGAAGGTGAGGTCGGAGAAAAGGAAGAAGGCTGAGCAGGAGAGGCTGGTGGCCGAGAAGGCAAAGACGGTAGCCACAGCCGGGGCATCCTCCAAGGGGCCGGCCCCGGTGGCAGAGGTGCCCTCCCCGGTGAAGAAGGCCAAGAAGCATCATCCCCAAGCGTCGAGGGCAGCTCGAGACGCAGGGGGTAGCTCCGTTGAGGCCCCAGAAAAAAGACTCCCACCACCGAGGCCTTCCGCCGAGGAGATGGTGAGTCAGCAGGGGCTGTGACCCTATGCCCCTGACTGGTCGATCGTGCAAGGGATAGTCTGCTCGATGCGCCTGTGTCAGTCGAATTTGTCACGAAGGCCACCACCGAATGCGATCAGATGGCACTGGCAGTGCAGACGGCGGACCAGGCCTTCATGCGGTGGTCCCAAGCGCACATCTCGGTAAGCCAGTTCGGCGCATACATTTTTCTTTGTTTTGAACTCGGAATCTCTCTAACCTTTTTCCCCTCGGACAGGCGATGCTCCATGGCCAGCACTTCCAAGAGTGCCTGGAGAAGGAGATTTACATCGAGAGGAGGAACGCGGAGAAGTACCCCCACGAGCTGAATAAGGTGAACAACGACCTGAAGGAGGCCCAGACCATGGTGAAGGTTCACGAGGCCCAGATGGCCTCGCTCTCCGACATCAATAAGGCCGACGTGGATCGTCTGAAGGAGAGGATTGAGGAGGAGGCGGAGAAGGGGCGGAAGGCCCTGAAGAGGATGGAGGCGGCTTCGGCCAAAGCCCTGATCATAGCTCAGGACGAGGCGTACGAGCAGGCCAAGGCCCACTTCAAGCAGATATACCCCGAGCAGAGCGTGGACCACCTCCACTTCGGATGGTAGGCAAACCTTCCGCCGACCCCGGGTGGCGACAAGACCAGGGACGTCCAGGGCGAAGACGAGGTGCCACCCCCCTCAAAAATAGACTAGTTTCTTTTTGCTTTTATCTTGATGTAAATGCCTCGAGCGGACTGGCCACCGTGGATTTTGTATCAATTTTTGAAAGAAATGAAATATACTTTTTTGGGTCGAGGCTTCGAGACTTTGCGTTTTTTATGATGTTTGCTCTCGTCTTTTGATAGACGCATGGGACCTAGGTCGCCGCCCCGGTTTCTGCCGGGGTACCTCTGGTTCGACCGAGGGAGGAGGCTATGGAGGTAGCTTTGGCTCGCCAGCAAAAACAGGCTCGGGACCGAGTGGCTGCCGTTAGTTATTTTCTGACCAAGTCTAGGGAGCTCGGTCTGGAGGTGGTGCGCCTGAAGAAGGCCATAGCCGATCAGGACTGGTGGGTGATTAAGAAGGACTGGTCCCTTTCGGGTGCCTCGAGTAGATGGTCGGCTTCGGAGTCTTTTCTTCGCGAGGCCGTGGTTAAAAAAGAGTTGGAGATTCGCAGGCTGAAGCTGGTGTTAGGCACGGGTCTAATCGAAGAGGCCAGCAATTCGACCCCGGGGCGATCTTCGGTAGTTCTGTTGGATGAGGCCCAGCCTGATGATGCAGGGAGCTCGGTGGCGGGGGTATCTTTGCTGGTCGGTCCAGCCGAGCGTCAGAAGAGCCCCAGAGGAGGCGCCGAGTTTGAATTTCAAGCCGAGCGCGAGTGAGTGTTGTTCTTTGTATTTGTACCGACGTTCATTGAGTTGTAAGCAATGAGTAATAATAATTGTATTCTTTTTCTTGAACCTTGACTGTTTCGGTCGTCGAAGGTGGCTGCTGTGTCATTAATGGTGACGTTTCGCCTTCCCATGAGCATTAATAGCTACGTTTCGCCTTTCACCGTTTCGCATTCCCAGACGTAATAACTGTCCCCCTCAGGGGGGTTATATAATCCCCACTTCCCCCAAACTGATTGCTAAGAAGTGAAAATTGCTTGACTTGGGTGCCTGCCGAGGCACCCCGAAACAAAATCTTCTCCGAACGCTCCGGATCGGGGGCACACCAGTCACCCTCGGACTATTCGGGGTTCGGGCCTTCAGAGCCGCGAGACCCTGGGTTGTTCGTTGGTGAGTGGTGAGCCGGCCGATTGGTTAGGGGGTTCGGGAGGAGCCGAGGCTTAGTGGCTCTCCTGCCATCCTCGAACAGTTTGGGGTTTCGAGCTCACAAGAGCGGGAAACCCCGGGCTGTTCGAGGGCGAGAGGAGGGTCGATTAAAAGCAGAGGGTCGGTCCGGGACGGAGAGAGCAAAGGGTCGGTGGCTCCCCTGCCGTTCTCGAACAGTTCGGGGATTGGGCTTGCGAAAACCATAAACCCCGAGTTTTTCGTGGGCGAGAGGGTGGTCAACCAAATGACTCGGAGCTCGGGGCATCTACCGAAGGCGGGAGTTCTAAACCTTAATATAAAATTTTGCTGAATCGCGGCCCTAGGCCGTGGCCGAGCGTATTGGTAGAGTGGCTTCGAAGGAAGCCGCGACCTTGCTCTAGGCTGACGACGTGCCGCTATCTTCTGGGGGATGGTGGTGTGTGCGGTTGTTACTTCGTGCGTCGGTTGATGGGCTTGAGAAAGCCCAAACCGAGCGAGGGACGGGTGCCGAGCCCCTACACTAGGGAGTAGGCCAGTAGCGGGCATAGCAGAGGATCGCCGTCGAGTGTCAAAGGCCGAGGAGCTTTGAAGAAAGCCCCCGCCGTGCTCGAGGTTGACGCCGAGCTCCCGTACTTGTTCTCAGGAAAAACGGTGCGGGCATGGCTGACGGTTGTCGCCTCGTGCACCGGTTGATGGGCTTGAGGAACCTCAAACCGAGCGAGGGACGGGTGCCGAGCCCCCACACCGGGGAGAAAGCCAATAGTAGGCGTAGCAGAGGATCGCCGCCGAGCATCAAAGGCTGAGGAGCTTTGAAGAAAGCCCCCGCCCTGCTTGAGGTCGACGCCGAGCTCCCGCACTTGTTCTCAGGAAAGACGGTGCGGGCGTGGCTGGCGGTTGTCGCCTCGTGCACCGGTTGATAGGCTTGAGGAAGCCCAAACCGAGCGAGGGACGGGTGTCGAGCCCCCACACCGAGGAGAAAGCCAGTAGCAGGTGTAGCAGAGGATCGCCGCCGAGCATCAAAGGCCGAGGAGCTTTGAAGAAAGCCCCCGCCCTGCTCGAGGTTGACGCTGAGCTCCCGTACTTGTTCTCAGGAAAGACGGTGCGGGCGTGGCTGGCGGTTGTCGTCTCGTGCACCAGTTGATGGGCTTGAGGAAGTCCAAACCGAGCGAGTGACGGGTGCCGAGCCCCCACACCGGGGAGAAATCCAGTAGTAGGCGTAGCAGAGGATCGCCACCGAGCATCAAAGGCCGAGGAGCTTTGAAGAAAGCCCTTTCCCTGCTCGAGGTCGACGCCGAGCTCCCACACTTGTTCTCAGGGTATGTAGCTATCCCAAATATGTAGGGAAGCTTTTCTGGATGGCACTGTTATTCGAGCTCCGAGCCCCGAGCTTATAAGAGAAGCTTTTCAGGATCGCGATGTGATCCGAGCGCCGAACTCCAAGCTTGTAAGAGAAACTTTTCAGGCTCGCGATGTTATCTGAGCGCCAAGCCCCAAGCTTGTAAGAGAAGCTTTTCATGTTCGCACTGTTATCCGAGCACCGAGCTTCAAGCTTGTAAGGGAAGCTTTTCAGGCTCGCGATGTGATCCGAGCACCGAGCCCCAAGCTTGTAAGAGAAGCTTTTCAGGCTCGCAATATTATCCGAGCGCCGAGCCCCAAGCTTGTAAGAGAAGTTTTTCAGGCTCGCGCTGTTATCCGAGCGCCGAGCTTCAAGCTTGTAAGAGAAGCTTTACAGGTTCGCGCTGTTATCCGAGCACCGAGCTTCAAGCTTGTAAGAGAAACTTTTCAGGCTCGCGATGTAATCTGAGCACCGAGCCCCATGCTTGTAAGAGAAGCTTTTCAGGGTCGCGATGTTATCCGAGCGCCGAGCTTCAAGCTTGTAAGAGAAGCCTTACAGGTTCGCACTGTTATCCGAGCCCGAGCGTCAAGCTTGTAAGAGAAGCTTTTCAGGCTCGCGATGTGATCCGAGCGCCGAGCCCCAAGCTTGTAAGAGAAGCTTTTCAGGATCGCGATGTTATCCGAGCGCCGAGCTTCAAGCTTGTAAGAGAAGCTTTTTAGGTTCGCGCTGTTATCCGAGTGCCGAGCTTAGAGGTCTTTTATCGAGAACAAAACATGAAGCCATAAACTTGTTTTAAGAAAGTTGGCATATTTACATTACAAGGGATTCTTACAAAAACAAGGCACGACGTGCCGATTACATTTCTTCGTAATTTACATGGGGGAATGGAGGCTAGTCTCCTCCTAGGAACTTGATGAGGTGTTCCGCATTCCAGGGCCTCTTGATGGCTTTGCCCTCTGAGTTGGTCAGGCGGTATGTCCCTGGGCGCACGACCTCCGATACTCTGTAGGGGCCTTCCCAGTTCGGGGCCAATTTCCTTTTCTGACCGAGATTTGATACCGCTAGTTTTTGGAGAACGAGGTCTCCGAGTTTGATGTCGGTGGGACGCACCTTCTTGTTGTAGAACTTCTCAATTCTTTGTTGGTAGATGCTTCTTCTAATGACAGACTTCTCCCTGACCTCGTCTATGAGGTCCAGGTCGGCACGCAGCTGTTTGGAGTTGGCGGCCTCGTCGAACGCCATGATTCGGGGTGAAGGGATCCCGATTTCTAAGGGAATGATGGCCTCCGCGCCGTACGTCAGATTGAAGGGAGATTCTCCTGTGGGGATCCTTTTTGTTGTTCGGTGGGCCCAGAGAATGCTGGGCAATTCGTCGACCCATAACCCCTTGGAAGAGTTATCCAGTCGTTTCTTGAGGCCATCGAGGATTTGGCGGTTCGCATTCTCAGCCTGACCATTAGACTGAGGGTGGCATACTGAGGAGAAGCACTGCTGGATCCCGAGATCTTCGCAGAACCTGCAGAAATGCTTACCCGCGAATTAAGTCCCATTGTCTGTGATGAGCACCTGCGGAATCCCGAACCGACAGACAATGTGTTTCCAAAAAAACTGCTGGGTCTGTCGCTCGGTGATCGTTGCTAATCGCTCGGCCTCGATCCATTTAGTGAATTAGTCGATCGCCACAATGAGGAACTTTTGCTGGCCCGTTGCTTTTGGAAATGGGCCCACTAAATCCATACCCCACATTGCAAAGGGGGTCGGACTGGCCATTGACCTGAGGTTCGCCTAAAAAGCCCTTTTTACGGGGGAGAACCATTGGCAGGGGCCGCACTTCTTCACTAGGGTGAGGGCATCTTGCAACATAGTGGGCCAGTAGTACCCGTAATTCAACGCCTTCTGTGCTAGCGAACGGCTTCCCATGTGACACCCTTGCAGCTCCTTGAGGGCGTACTTGGCTTCGTTTGGAGTTAGGCAGCAGAGGTAGGGCCTGCCATCCGTTGTGGTATAGGACTTTTTGAAGAGGGTGGCATTGATGACCGTGAATCTTTCAGATAGAACCCTGATCCGCCTTGCTTCAGCTCGGTCTTCAGGGAGTTCTCCCTTGACTAGGAATTTTTTGATAAGGGTGGTCCAGTCGTCGGGAGGGACTCCGTCTTCGACGCACAGAACCTCTGGGGAGTCTGTACTTGGCTTCAATAGGACTTCAATCAGGACCGTGCGGTCAAGGCCTTCAAAGGATGAGGAAGCCAACTTTGACAGGGCGTCGGCCTGGGCATTCAGCTCCCGGGGGATCCTCAGGACAGCCGATTCGTCGAAGGACGTTAATAGGCATTGGACCACGGCCAGGTACTTGATCATCCGATCATCACGGGCCTCGTACTCTCCGGTGATCTGGTTGACCACCAGTTGAGAGTCGCTAAAGGCCCTGATCTGTCTGGCGCCGGCTTGATGAGCCAGGTTGAGCCCGGCGATCATGGCCTCGTATTCAGCCTCGTTGTTAGAGGCCGGGAAGTTGAGGCGGAGATAATATTGATGGAGGAAACCATCCGGACCTCGAAGAATGATGCCCGCACCGCTCCCCGTTTCGCAAGAGGATCCGTCGATATAAACTTCCCAGGTCTGGTCGGCTTCTTTGCTCGTGGGTTGCTCGGAGATGGTGCATTCTGTGATGAATTCAACGAGGGCCTGCCCTTTGATGGATGTTCTTGGTTGATAGCCGATGTCGTACTGGCTGAGTTCGATCGACTATTTGACAAGTCGACTGGAGCTCTCGGGTTTGTATAGCACGGCCTTCAAGGGTTGATCGGTGAGTACCTAGATCGAATGCGCCTGAAAGTAAGGATGGAGCTTCCGCACGGCTATGACCAATGCGTATGCCACCTTCTCCATCCTGGAATACCAGGTCTCGGCGTCGAGCAGGACCTTGCTTACATAGTACAGGAGCTTTTGAACCCCTTCCTCTTCCCGGACGAGGACGGCGCTGAGCACGTTCTCCGAAGCGGAAAGGTAGAGCCAGAGTGGCTCCCCTGGTTCGGGCTTGCTGAGGAGAGGGGGGGTGGCGAGGTACTCTTTCAACTGTGCGAAGGCATCTTACTGTTGAGTACCCCACTCGAACCTTTCGGTGCCGCACAGTGCCTTGAAGAACGGAAAGGACTTCTCTCCAGACTTGGAGAGGAAACGGCCGATGGCCGCCAGTCTCCCCGTTAGCCTCTGGACTTTTTTGATGTTCCTGGGAGGAGCCATGTCTATTATGGCCTGGATTTTTTCGGGGTTCGCCTCGATGCCGCGCTGGCTGACGATGAATCCTAAGAACTTCCCCAAAGAAATGCCGAAGGCACACTTCGCCGGGTTGAGCCTCATGTTGTGGGTTCGAAGGACCCCAAAGGCTTCTTCCAGGTTGGCGGCGTGGTCCTGTCCTTGTTGGCTTTGACTAGCATTTCGTCGACGTATACCTCCATGTTATGCCCGATTTGGTCTTTGAAGACTCGGTTGACGAGCCTCTGGTAGGTGGCGCCGGCATTTTTCAGCCCGAAGGGCATGACCCGGTAGCAATACAGTCCCTGGTCTGTGACGAAGGACGTCTTGGCGATGTCCGGAGGGAACATCCGGATCTGGTTATAGCCTGAGAAGGCATCCATGAACGATAAGAGCTCGTGGCCCGAGGTCGCATCGATCAAGGCATCAATACTGGGGAGAGGGAATGGATCCTTGGGGCATGCTTTGTTGAGGTCGGTGAAATCTATGCAGATCCTCCAACTCCCGCTTGCCTTCTTGACCATGACGATGTTCGCCAGCCACTCGGGGTAACTGACCTCTTGTACGAAATGCGCGGACAAGAGCTTGTCCACTTCCGTGTTCACTGCCTGTTGTCGCTCTGGAGCGAACTTGCACCGCATTTGGACAACTGGTTTCGACCCGGGGATCACGCTGAGTTTGTGCATGATAAGATCCTCAGAGATACCGGGCATGTCGGAGGGCTTTCAGGCAAAGAGGTCGAAATTTCGGCGAATGCAGGAGATTAGGGCGGACTTGAGGTCGGATGCGAGGGAGAAACTTATTCGGAAGTGCTTCGATGCATCTCTTATCTCGAACGAGACGTCTTCTAGTTCGTCCGCCGGCTCTAGCTCGGGCTGGGTCCTCTCGGGCTCTAACTCGACGGTATCGAGGGGGAATACCCCGCTTCCGATCGTCGTCATGTAGCACGAACACGCTGCTTCTTGGTTCCCTCGGACAATTCCGATGCCAGTGTTGGTAGAGAATTTCATCTTCTGATGGTAGGCGGAGGGAACCGCCTGGAGGGAGCAGAGCCCTGGTCGGCCGAGGATGGCATTGTAGGCTGCCTTGACATTCACAACCATAAAGTCCATGGACTCGGTCCTTCTGTTCGGGGTCGTGCCTGCCGTGACGTCTAGGGTGATGATACCCTCTATAGTCACGGGGACGCCGGAGAATCCGTGCAGGGTGTATCCGGCCGGTTTTAGTTTCTCACGGGAGAGCTTCAAGTTCTCAAATGCTTCCAGGAACAGAATGTTGACCAAGCTCCCGTTGTCCACGAGGATTCGTCGGACCTCGAAGTTCGCCATGCTGAGCTAATGATAAGTGCGTCGCAATGAGGGAGCCGGACTCCTTCCAGATCCTCTTCTGAGAAGGAGATAGGAAGTTGCTGGACCTGGGGGGAGAGAGGGCCCTGGATGGTGTTGACATCCCGGATGAAGGCTTTGCAGGAGGTGTTGGATTCCCCTCCCATGGGCCCTCCGTGGACGCATTGCAGGATTGCCTGACCCTCAGGCTCTTCGGGCTCCGGGTCTCGCTCGGGACGCTGTCGGTGCGCTCGAGGAGGAGGGGAATCCCTCTTGTTTCTGTTGTCCTTCTGTTCCCGAGCGCCTTCCCTTTTGAATTCTCTGAGGTACCCTCGTTGAATGAGAGCCTCAATTTCGTCCTTCAGGGCACGGCAGTGATCTGTATCATGCATGTTGTCCCGGTGTAATCGGCAATAGAACCGCTGATCCCTCTTCTTGCTGGTGTTGTTGGACGGTCGAGGAGGGTACTGGATGAGGTCGCTGTCTTCAATCGCTAAGAGGATTGTCGGCACGTTCTGCGTCAGGGGAGTGTACCTCTCGAAGCGGGGGATCGGCGGTTCCTTCGTTGCGGCGCCTCCGTCTCTCGGATCTTTTTTTGCCGGCTCAACCTCGTCGGCTTTGCACTTCCCCTTCCCGGAAACTTCCTTCTGGTCCTCTGGATTAAGGGCTTCTTCGGCTCGAATATATTTTTCGACCCGGTTGAGGAGGTCGGGGAAGTCCATCGGTGGCTTCTTTGCCAGGGAGGCCTTCAGCTGTCCATGTCGGACGTTGTGCCTGAAGGCAGCCGAGGCAACCCCGGGGTCGAGGGACGAGACTGACCTTGCCTCGGCGGTGAACCTTCGGACGAACACCCGGAGTGACTCCCCTTCCTTTTGCCGGAGTCCAAGCAGGGACGCACTCGTTCTTTCGGCCTTTCGGCTGGTTACGAAGTGGGCGAGAAAGCTGTCCTCTAGCTGGTCGAAAGAATAGATGGAGCCGGGGGTGAGCTTGGAGAACCATTCCCGAGCCGGACCCCGAAGTGTGGCGGGGAAGGCTCGGCACAAGAGGGGATCCGATGCGCTGTGAATCATGATGAGGGTTTTGAAGCCCTCCATGTGATCAGCAGGATCGCCCTCGCCGTAATATGTCTCGAACAGAGGCGGACAGAAATTGCGGGGTATCTCTGCCTGCAGGATGAGGGCGGAGAAAGGAGGGCGAACCAGCCTGTACCCCTGAGCTGTCCTTGGGTCGCCGTTGCCAAAGTGGTCGAGGCGCTCCTCCATTTCTTGGAGGCGCTTCAAAATGTCACCATCATATTCTGGGGGGATTGTTGAGGGACGAGACACGCTAGCCTCGGCCTCCGACCGTGTGTGGGAACGACGGGTGTTCTCATCGACGGGGACCCCTCGGATGGCACCCAAGATTTCCCTCCGGAAGTCCTGAAACTCCTGGTGGGTAACCGGGGCTCCCTCGGCCCGGTTTGGTTAGGCGGGCTGTCGCCGACCGACCCGGCTAAGCACAGGCTCCCGCCCTTGGGACGGGGGTCTTGGATGGTTCGGAGCCGAGTTGGAAGCGGCTCCTCCCCTGCCACCGCTGGCCTGTCGGTTCAAGATTACCCCCCATAGGTCGCTCTGGATCGGACGGGAGGTGTTTGGCTGGGGCCCGTGGCTGACCCCTTTGTTGTTCGGTCCCTGAGGGGATCCTGTGGTGATCCTGTGGCAGGACCGAACAACAAAGGATCCTGTGGCCCAGGACGGGCCATGTCATTCCTAACCCATATCATCGACCGATATCTGGCCCAAAATATGGAGTTTTTTGCCTACATAGGCCATTTTTTGAAAATATTTGTATCTTTGGGCCAGTTGCTCAACTATTAGCACTTTTAGGCTACTTTGTGCCACGCCAGCAACGGCCGCTATTCCCAATAGCGACCTCTTCATTTCGAGGTCGCTAATGGGAATAGCGACCTATATTTTAATTTTTTTTAAATTTTTTGTTTGCCATCGCTATTCTCACTAGTGACCTTAGTATAATAAGGTCGCTGATGGGATTAGCAACCTTTAATGAGCTGTATTTTAACACTTAGCAAAATCTAGAGAGGTTTTGCTCTCTGAAAAATGACAATCAATTTATTTTTAAAACTAAGGTCGCTATTCGGAATAGAGACATTTATTAACTAAGGTCGCTATTTCGATTAGAGGCCTTAATTATATGACTATTTAGCAAATTTTACAAAGAATAAGGAAATTGTGTTTCCTACTGAGGTCGTTATTGGGAATAGCGACCTTAGTAATAGCGACTTAGTATATTCCCAATAGCGACCTCAGTTTTAAATTTTTGGGGAAAGCTCTTTAGGAATCGCTAAGTGTCTCAATACATTCATTCGAGCTCACTAACTTCATTATACTAAGGTCGCTAGTGGGAATAGCGACGACAAACAAAAAAATCAAAAAAAAATTAAAACATAGGTCGCTATTCCCATTAGCGACCGCGAAATGAAGATGCCGCTATTGAAAATAGCGGCTGCTGCTGACGTGGCACAAAGTAGCCCAAAAGTGCTAACAACTGGTCCAAAAATACAAATATTTTTAAAAAGTTGCCTATGACAGCAAAAAATTCCAAAATATGGGGAGTATCAGTTTTTTTACAAATAGTGAAATTTCCATGAAAATCTAAACAATTATTCTCGGCAATTGGTAGTGCTTTCAAATATTTTCTTTGAGGGTTTTTTTTTTCTTTTATCAAGGAAAGCTAGGAAGAGACCCTACCTCAAACTGCATAAATATAAAACATAATATTTACAGAGTTTTGGTTTAGGGCAATGGAAAAACACACCGAGTGCCGAAAACCTCAACAAAAGATACAAGCTACCACATATAGTTGATTAGTACATGCCAGAAACAGAAAATAACAACATTACAGTTCCAAAAAAAATATAGAATGCTAGCTTCACAAGTTTTAGCTAGAGCAGCAGACAGAGTAATCAAGAGCGGGAGGCCTGGTTATGTATTTTCTTTGAGGGTGAGATTCGAATATGTTGACTTTACATTATTTGTTAAAAATTATATATTGAAGCAGGGTTCTTTTTTTTCTTCTTTAATAAACATGTTGGCACCATTATTTTTCTTCTTTTAGGTTATTTTCTTCATTATTGTTTTAATTTTTAAATTATGTAACTTCCCAATTTGTTAATATTTTTTTAATGTAATTTTCTTTGTTAATTTTTGTAATTTTTTTTAAAAATATGTCGCACCAATTTTTTTTTTGTATTTTTTTAAGATTATTTTCTTTGTGAAATTTTTTCTTTCTTTTTTTTAAACCTGTAGACACCAATTCTCTTCTAGTAGGTCTTCAATTGTAATTTTAATAATCTTCACAAATATTGAGTATTGAGTATGATAATTAATGCATTTAATTCAATATTATCTCAATTATGAAACGAGAAATACTAGCATGCCACTACAATTGTAACTCTACGTTTGTTATAATATGTCATGCACTTGTAGTGTAACTGACATGACTTTTCACTTTTAAATAAGATGTCACATGTTCGATTTAGGCCTTAGACAGAATTAATTAGAAACGTTGAAAATTCTCTCTCCTCTCTCCGTAATGTGAGCAATTACAACTGATTGCCAAAAAAAAGGGTTTGTCATAATATAAATATAAAAACCCCAACTCTTATAAGAATTCAGAGTTCTGGTCTATCAGTAGGTTTTTCACAAGCTATTATAGCAACTCACATTCGAATTTCACTGGCTGCGCATATTAAAGGTGGATTTTAAAAAATAATACTGCTACGTACAATCAAGTTCTCGGCCACAAATATGACACTCAATTTGAGAATGAATGTGAGAAAATAAATATTAAAACCCTCACTTTTACCAGACCTTCGCAGTTGTGGTCTATGTGTATGGTTTTTCACAAAATTGTTACTCTCATACAAAAGTATTGCAAAATGGTAACAATAATTAAATACTTTTATACAAGTTTTTTTTATCACATCAATATCGCCGGAACAAAAAAATAGCGAGACAAGACTACCGAGTCAGCCTAGCGGACGCCACCATATGAGGCTTGTTCGTGAGGAGGATATCGGCTACACATTTCGCTTCCGCATTCCGCATTCCGCATTCCGCACTCCGCTTCTACATTAAATCAATGTAAGACAACTTACCCATAGTACCATGCTAGATTATTTATATCATGTTTTAGGACTGGACTTGTTCATGTCATTACCATGCCGGCGATGATCTAGTATATGATTTAGTCATGCATTATTGATCGTAGTCGCCCAACTATTTACAAAAATTTTGGTATTAAAAATAAAGAATTAACTAGTTAAAGGACTTCTGCAGTTTTAAGTGGTAGGATACATGTCTACATATATACCATCCAATCCCAAATGGAGTAGCAACCGTAAGTAGAGAAGAAGATTTCACATCAGCATTAATCTGAAATAAAAGGCCGGGTAGCTTTTCAAATGTGGTCTATGAAATATATATATTCATAGCTGATATTGGTTTGGCAAATAATTGATGTACAAATGAATTTCACGCCTTCCTTCTCTACTCTGGAAAAAATGCATTTCTCTCCTTCCAGGAAAAAAAAATACCGGATATAATATATGATGAAATTAAGAATAATATCTATAACTATTATAATGGGAGAGATGAGGTTGTAAACAAATAAACAATTTTTTATTCCTTGGTGTGTGTGTCAACACGTGCAGTGCACGTGTTGGTAGTTTTTTTTGTCCTTTTCATTCCCCTCCTCATTTTCTTCACGTGCATCGCACATGCATTACACTAGTTTATATAATTAACAATATTAAATAACCCTTTCTACAAACTGATATCAGTAAGATTTGTTTTGTTTGTTTGAATGAAGGAGTACAATATCTCAAACCTGACACCTCCGCTTACCGATCTCACTCCTTTACCATCTAAACTACAACTCGGTGGTAATATCAGTAAGATTGTTTTTATGTTAATTGCTGTTTATTTATTTCAATGTAGAAAATGTAGTTTAGTCGCAACTTCATCCTGTAGAGCTCGAAGATATAAGTAAAGAAAAGAAATTAATGAACAAGAAGACCCGCAATACATGATAAATCAAGCATGCAAGCATACACGCACACATGCATGCTAGCAAATACCATTGTCAAATTGTTAAGAAGATCAAAAATCAAAACTTTACACAAAAGAACATTGATTACATGCTTCAGGATATTTATGTAGAACTGACCCAACCGGGCGCAATATCTTGGTTACATTGATGGATACTGAATGCGTGGTAACTTAACAAAAAACCACCCCTATGTTAGCTCTAATAGTAAGTTATTGATTGTGTAGATATATATACAGTGTGAGAAGAACCTTGCCAACTTAAACCTTCTTAACCAATAACTAAGAGAGAATCTAGAAGATATTAATAGGGAGCAATCAATGATGAGTTTTATGCATAATTAACTATAAAAAAATCTTTACCAAAATAAAAATTAAAAATTAAAAGTAAGTGTGGATCAATCAAAAAACCATATTCGCAGATGATTCTGGATACTACTTACTAGTATATATGAAAGAAGTTACGATATGAAATACAAATGATAAACAAAAAATGTTAGATTTAATTATTTTGACATATATACTTTTATATTAATTAACGGGATGGTTTATTAAAATGACTTTACAATTTTCTATATATATATATGCATTGACTGACAACAAAATTAAGTAATTTTGGACTCTTTGTGGACATATGAAATGTATTTTTTGAAATTAATCTATATATCTCTATCTTTTGATAGTTTTGTATATTACAAATCATATGCAGGATTGCTTAAATTTTCAGTTTGAATGATTTATTATCAGAAAAGAATCATGAAAATTTTAAATTACAATCTATGTATACGAAAAATTATTGTTTCCACTTTGTATTATTCTTATGTAAGTTTCAATATTTATAGTGTATATGCATTATATATAAACTAGTATCATGCACGTGCGATGCACGTGGAGAAAGAAAGAAAAAGACCCAAAAAAAAACCTACCAACACGTGCGCTGCACGTGTTTGTTTTCGCACTTGTGAAAAATGGGGAGGGGTAATGAAAAGGACCCCCAAAAAAAATCTAGTAGCATACACGTGCGCTGCACGTGGAAAAATGGGGAGGGGGAATGAAAAGGACGTGTTGGCTTCAAAATGACAAATGGTGACAAATACCACTAAGGCCTTCTACCATTATAATAGTCGAGATATCTTGGTGTAGAGAGATAAACTAATATCTCCACTTTTAATGGAAGAGTTTGTCACCAAACAAACTACATTTGTAACCAAATAAACACTTACATTATAACCAAATAAATACGTGCAATGCACATGCATAACTAATATAGGAGGTCTTAAGTTTGATGCTAGACAATGTTGAAAATTTTAAAATATATATATATATATATATAGTGTAAATTACTAGTATAAATTAATTTTTAGAACTTCGAATTGGTTACCTACAGTTTTGCCATATGCATGTATCTGTCTGGTATATATGTTAGTATGAGTATGCAAATACTAGTTCAAATTCAAATAAATTTAACATTATTTCAAATTGTTTCCATCAAACAAACAAAAAAACATTAATTCAAATTGTTGATGATTACATTCCCTTCTGACCACCTGTCTAACACACTCTCTCTAACTATTTCTGAAACTTCATCATTTTCTTTACCATCTCTTTATATCAATATATACAAAGTTATACACTCAACATGCAAGCACACTCTCTCCATCGATATCTAGTTCTGACAAGTTCACAATTGTTAGCTAGAAAAGGGCATACAACAGACATATACTAGGTGTGGAAGCAGAAGCATGGAGATGTAGCTTCTGTTAGAATATTGATCATGGAGCTGCAAGGCAAAGCTCTTTATTCATTAATTCCTGGTCAGCAAAGCAATCCTATGCTCTTTGGAATTCTAGTTCTTTAAACTAAACTTTACACTACCTTCATTTCCAAGCAAAGAATCAAGCAAAAGATAAACACATACCTCTCTATATCTATATAATAAAACACAAAGAAAGCTATCAAGTGGCTCTCCTTAAATAGGGTTGAAATCAATGATCCAGATCTAACCTCACAAAATATATTTTCTCGGCCAAAAGTTCCTTCCCAAAACTCAAATTCAAATCCCTCGGCCCCAAAACAACTCCTTTACTAATTTATTTATTTATTTCTCTCTCTCTCTCTCTCTCTCTCTCTCTCTCTCTCTACTTAGAAATTAATTATATTTTCAGATTTCAGGTTTGTAAATTTTTAGATTTTTTATGCATTTTTTATTGTTCATGTTACATTGAAAATAGCAAATATCTCATCAACGATTAAATTTCATCATTTTCCACACTCAATGTCTAAGAAGTTGGACTTTACACCCTCATTTATAATTATTTTTCAATATATACTAATGGAAACATGGACTTCTATTTACAACTAATTATTGTTTTACTATTTAAATTTGAGCTACATAATTATTATTTTACTGTTTACAAGACTTCCATATGCTGTATCGCTCTGAATATGTGCGGCAGGCACGTGCCCACAGGCAAATCTAGTATATATATAAAATCAAAGAACCAGAGGCCAAGTCCAAAGTGCATACATACCTTTGCTTTCCCATTTTAAACCACTTGCCTCCTCCAAAGTCCTAAGTCCCTAACACTAAAACCCTAACTAGTCTAATCACTTCATTTGTCTAATATATTGGCAACTATGGCGGTAATGAGGTCTTGCCGCCTCTCTTCTCTCGCCTCTTCCCTCACCCGTCGCTGCTCTTCCCTCTCCCTCCACCTTCTATCCATTTCCATCCTCTCCTCTTGTAATGATACCATCACTCTCCTCCACTCCTCGTCCTTCCGCCTCCTCTCCAACTCCCTCTCCTCGGCCGCCTCCATCCGTCTCCTCTCCATCTCCACATACCTCCTCATAAACTCTCTCAGTGCCTCCACAACCTCCATTCCCTCTCCTTTCCTCTTCATCTTCTTCTTCTTCTTCTTCTTGAACTTCTCATTTTCTTCCTCATCAACTTTTTCCACCTTCTCCATCCTTTTTAAGAATATTGCCCTCATCTCTTCATGGAAAATGAATTTCTGGCCCCCCTCCGTTGCCTCACTACCCTACAAGACATCAAATAATCCTTTATGTTTTACGTATTAATTAGTTTCAAATATTAAGACATTAATTACATAATTCACTTGATAAATTTTTGATATATAAAACTAACTAGGGTTAATTAATTAATTGTGATTTGTAACTAACTACCTTGTACCGGGTGACTAGATTCTTCCACTTGGACTTGCACTGTTCCGGGGTCCGAATGAATCCACTGAGTTGCATTCGGGAAGAGATGGCATCCCAAAGAGGCTTGTTTCTCTTTGTCTCGACGAAGCTCCTGTCAAGCTCCCCTCGGATCGATATCAATTCCTTGGTCTCTGGTTCCGTCCATTGTGCAACCCGATCCCTCTGATCTCGAAGATCTTGGTCATGATCCTGATCTTGAGTTTGATCTTGATCTTGATCTTGATGATATGGAACAGTAGGGTTTGGTGTGAAGTGGCTAGGGTTTTGATAATAGGGGTCATTCATTGTGAGAAAAGAGGAGGAAGAGAAGGGGAAAAGAAGAGTGAAGAAAACAGAGTGTGAAGAGGAAGTGGGGACAGTGAGATGTAGTGGAAGCGTGGGGGGAAAGATTTGGCTGGCTAGGTTGCTTGCTTTCCTTGCATTCCCATTTGTTTCTCTTGGTTGGACTTGGGGTCCAGATGCTACTATGTATACAGTGTAGTGTGCATTGCATGCATGCGTTGTGTTGGCGTCAGGCTTACGATATTAGGAAGTCATAGGGTGTTGGAACTTTGATCCACATGATCCATCACTATTAAAATGTCAGATGTTATGCAAGTATTAGTGTGTGGTTCACTAAAAAGCTATTAACTAATAAGTGGGTTGTTAAAAGTTCTCATTCTCCTTGTATAAAAAAATCTCCAATTAATATTTGATGAGTAATGCTTCAGCCACTACCAATTTCATTATCATTTTCTTCACTACCTTAGGTGTCATATTCCTATTGGAGAGTTCTTCCACCTACTCTATCTTTCCCTATCTATTGGAGTGTACCACCTAAGCTAGTGAAGAGAAATGTAGCGAAATTGGTAGTGGATGTAGCATTACTCATATTTGATTACCTCCTACATTTATTTATTTTTAAATAAAAAAAAGTTTTTTTAAAAAATTGGACCAAAAACGCTTTTAGCATTATATATATATATATATATATATATATATATATATATATATATATATATATATATATAAAAGGGTATGAGCAACTAGCTCATTTAGTAATTAAGCAATTGGTAATGTGTCATGCATGTAATTGAGAAATCCTAGAATTGTTACTTGTCCAAAGTATCACATGTATATGTCACATCATCAATTATTGATTACTAAATGATCTAGTTGCCATATATATATATATATATATATGAGTCCCCTTCGGTTGCACACTACTTTTGGTGAGCACTCCGTAAGCACTCCCGAACTAGAGACCCTATGAAAAATCTGAACCGCTCATATTGTTCTATATGCCTTAGATAGCCTAACAATAAAAAATCAAGTAATTTGAAGTTCATTTGCCCATCCATCATGCTGTTAGAATTTTCAGCCATACAATTTTGTGATGATGTAAATCATGGGTAAATAAACTTCAAATTACTTGATTTTTTATTATTAGGCTATCTAAGGCATATAGAACAATATGAGCGGTTCGGATTTTTCATAGGGTCTCTAGTTTGTGAGTGCTCACGGAGTGCTCACCAAAGTAGTGTGCAACCGAAGATTTCTATATATATATATATAGGGTAAAAGGGATATAAGCAACTTGCTCATTTAGTAAATGAGCAATTGATTATGTGGCATGCATGTGATACATTGGACAACTAACCCTTTTAAGGTTTTTTCAATCACATGTATGCCACATCATCAATTGCTTATTTAGTAAATGAGCAAGTTGCTCATACCCCTTTTCCCTATATATATATATAGAAAAACCTTCCATTGTGCACCATCCCTCTGTGTGCACTTGTATGCACTCGGCCTTCCCGCCTTCGTATCGACGATCTGAACCATTCACATTGATCTACACATCTAAATTAGTTTAAATATGTAAAATCAAATCATTTGAAATTTATTTGTCCATTCATCATGTGACTATTTATTTGTCCATTCATCATGTGACTATAAAAAACAATGATTTTCAGTCATACAATTTTGTAACACTTCAATGGATTGGCAAATAAATTTCAAATGATTTGATTTTACATATTTAAACTAATTTAGATGTGTAGATCAATGTGAACAGTTCGGATCGTCGATACGAAGGTGGGAAAGCCGAGTGCACACGTCATGTGCACCATAGGTGGTGCACAACGAAAGACTTTTCTTCCTCTCTCTCTCTCTCTCTCTCTCTCTCTCTCTCTCTCTCTCTCTCTCTCTCTCTCTCTCTCTCTATATATATATATATATATATATATATAGGGTAAAAAGGATATGAGCAACTTGTTCATTTAGTAAATGAACAATTAATTATGTGGCATGTATGTGATACATTGGACAACTAACCATTTTAAAGATTTTTCAATCACATGCATGCCACATCATCAATTGCTTATTTACTAAATGAGCAAGTTACTCATACCTCATTTTTCCATGTGTGTGTGTGTGTGTGTGTGTGGTAGCGACCGGGTGAGAACTATTCTCACGATAAGCATCGTGAGAACTCCACGTCTATCCAACCTATGAATGATCCGAACCATTCACATTGTTTAACATTATCAAATTAGTTTAGAAATATAAAATAAAGTCATTTGAAATTTATTTGTCCATGCATCATGTCATTATAAAAAAATAATGATTTTCAACCATACAATGTGTAACACTTCAATGCATGGGCAAACAAATCTCAAATTGCTTGATTTCTCATCTATAGACTAATTTGGTCATGTAGATCAAAATGAATGGTTCGGGTCTTTCAACTAATGTTTCAAACAAAAGTTCTCACGTGGTTCTAACCGAATGAGTGCTCACTGGATCGTGACCCTATATATATATATATATATATGTGTGTGTGTGTGTGGGGGGGGGGGGGGGGGGGGGGGGGGGGGGGTTGCTCAGTCGAAAATGGGTCCGTTTTCAACGGGTTGGAAAACACCCATCTCCACTGTCGATCTGATCTTGATCTTGATCAGCGGATCAGATCAAGATCCGCTAAGTCTCCCACTAACGCATCAAATAAGCGGGAGGCATTTTCGTCACTTCACGCCAAAAATATTTGGGACTTAGCATTTTTTTGGCGTGGAGTTGTTTTTTGTCGAAAAATTAACTTAGGTCGTTGTTGGAAACAACAGCCTAGGTTGTTTAAAATTTTTTTTTAAAAAAATTGTGCTTAGGCCGTTGTCTGTAACAACGGCCTAGGTTGTTTTTTTTCGATCAAAAATTCAACCTAGGCCCTTGTATGGAACAACGGCTTAACTATGTACAAGTGTTTTTCCAAACACTTGTACATACTCAGATCTTCATCTCCCTCAAAACTCTCTCTTGCTAGTTGAGCTCGATAAACCCAATTCCCCAACCGGAGCTGTCTCTCTATCGAACTGAAAACCCTAAATCTCTCTTGATCGTTGCTTTTCACCGAATCTCCCCCTATTATCAGTCTCTAGACCTCTTCCTTTGGAGATTCCAATTACAAACAAACCCTAACCCATACAAAATCTATCCAACCCTAAAACCCTAATCCCTCTAAATTAGCCAAACCCTACTCCCCTTTCTTTCTCTACAGCAGCAACTTTGCGGCCTCCCGAACACCCTCATTGTTGAAGCTACTAATTTGTTTCCACTTGAGTAGTTCTAACTAGGCTAATTGATTGGAAATTTTTCACCCATATTTCAGTATACAATTGCTATATTATGCGTAGGTTTTTATAGAGTAGGTAATTCTAGTTTAATTGGGGAAGTAGATGTTGTATTAGTTGTTGTTGTTTATTGTTCGATGTTAGTAATAGCACACAAAGCGGGGAAAAATTTATGCAACTTTGCGAGTACGTCGGACACGCCATACAAAACCCAACACAATTCGTAGAAGTGTGTTCGGATTCACGATTTGCAGTGTACGGCCGTGTATCGCTTTCAATTTATTTCTGTGAGTGAAAGCAATACATCGGCATATTTTGCAATCCGTGAGTCGAAATTGATCTCTACAAATTTGGTTGGCTCATGTGTTTTTCCGCCGTCCAACTCCGAAAGTTTAGAAATTTTTTAATTTCATTTGTGCGGATTTGTACCGTATATCAAACAACAACCTCAGTTCAAGAATGAGGGGAATATGAGCGAGACACGGCCTTATCTTGCAAACCGTGGATCGGAACTTACTTGTAGAAGTTCCGTTAACTTGTGCGAGGCAAGCCGGACCCAATAGAAGAGTTTTGTATTTATATGATGTCGTTTTCGACGTGTTGTCACTTATTTTGCTTCGTATGTATATATATTGCAATCGTTTGTTAACAAGTTGTTTTATATATAATGTGTTATTAATTGACCAATAATATATTTTTACTGCAGATGAACAACGATACGGAGAGTTCTGCTGCCGGCGATAATTTTTTGCGGGTAGAACCAATCACTGATTCCTTACCGATAGTCGAAGACCATCTGAAACCAAAGTTAGGTATGACATTCTCCACTTTAGTTGAGGTCGAGAATTTTTATTCTTCATATGCCCGTTGTGGGGGTTTTGCAATGCGTAAGGGTGGGAATAAATTAAAGGAGGGAATGGAAGTAGATAAGTCATATCTTTGTAATAAAGCTGGATCGTCGCCGGGTCAACATAGTGATGGTAGACGGGAAACAACCAGTAGAACGGGTTGCAAGGCTTGCGTTCATGTAAAATTGAACGAAGCAAGTAATACGTGGGTGGTGTATTCATTTCACGAAGAACACAATCACGAATTAACCTCACCCGGTAGAAGACACCTTTTGCCCCGGAACAGGTCCGTGTCAAATACGGACAAAAGGATTATAGATCAAATGAACCAAGCTAATATCCAAATATGTCGACAAATGCACTTCTTCGAAAGTGCTAGTGGTGGTCACGATCAAGTAGGATTCACAGAAAAAGATGTTAGAAATTTAGTTAGAGATTCGCAAGAAGCATTGAAAGGACATGATTCTACAATGCTAATTGATTTTTTCGAATCTAAGAAACAGACGGATTCTTCATTTTTTTTATGACATTCAAGTCAATCCCAAAGGGCGGTTGTCACATTGTATGTGGGTAGATGGTATTTGTAGGATGAATTATGAAGAATTTGACGATGTAGTTTGCTTTGATGCCACGTACAATACGAACCGTTACGGAATGTTATTTGTTTCGTTTGTTGGAGTGAATCAACATTGGCAATCGACTTTCTTAGGAGGTGGGTTCATTTCAAATGAGACGGCCTCATCGTTTGAATGGTTCTTTGAAAATTGGTTAGGAGTTATGAATCGTGCTCTATCCGGTATTGTCACTGTTCAAGACCGTGGGATCGCCGCCGCAGTTAAGAAAGTTTTCTCCCAGACTCGGCATCGTTTTTGTATTTGACACATTCTGGATAAGTTACCCCAGGAGGTTCGTCTTTCTACCGATGTCGACAAGTTTAGGGAGTCCTTGAAGAATGTAATCTACAATTCCGAATATATACATGAATTTGTAGAAAAGTGAAATATTTTGATTTCGCAATACGGATTAGAGAGTAACAAATGGTTGAACGATATATTCGATATCCGTGAAAGTTGGGCACCCATCTACGCTAAAGATTCTTTTGGGCCGGCATGTTGAGTAGCCAACGGGTTGAGTCCGCACATTCTGCCCTGAAGTATCATACAGAAAAAAAATATTCCCTGCATGAATTTGCCATCATCTTCGACCGTTTTTTGGGAAGGCAAAGACATGATGAATTGAAAGAAAATCATCGTAACTGTGAGAGGAGACCGAAGTTGAAGAGCGAATGGACTTTGGAGGCACAAATGGCAAAAACATATACTTTGAAAATATTTTACAAATTCCAAGATGAAGTCACAAAAAGCTTCATGTACAATGTGACATTTGTTGCCGATCTTGAGACACCGGATAGTTCAACCTTCCATGTGATAAGCTGTGGAGAATCAGAACCGGCTCGCCTTCTTCAATTATGTAAAATCAATGGAATTATTACATGTGCATGTCACTTGTTCGAATTCGTTGTCATTCCTTGCAGGTATATTTTAGCTGTACTTCGTTTCTGCCATCACACATCCCTCCCGGATGTATATATTAAAAGAAGATGGACTAGGGATGTGATGAGAAGAAGTTACACATCAGTTCCAACCGAACCTAATACCGAGAATTTTGCTTCTCGATATTGTGAGTTGAGCTACCATGCAAAACAAATTGTTCATCTCGGTTGTTCCTCCAATGAGAGTTACAAATACACGTTGGAGAATTTGCAGAAGATCATTGACGGGGTTTCTCGGCTACAACCCGGATTAGGTGAACAACCGGAACAGGCCTCACAACCACATGACAGTGTCGAACCTGGACGTAGTTCACAACCGCATGGTAGTGCACAACCTTATGATCAAGGAAGTGGACACATACCTACACGCATTAGTGACCCACATCACTGCATGACAAAGGGAAGGCATCGCGCCAAAAGATTGAGGCCGATTAAAGAGCAACTCCGCATAAAAAAAACCGAGAATGTGCCGAAGATGCGACATTGTCCAAATGAATCATGATTCAAGAAATTGTCCAACTTTATTTGAAGGGTATGAATCGTAATTTTTATGTTTGTCCCTTGTTTAAATTTATTATACTTTATTTGTGGCAAATGAGTTTCTTACTAACTAAACCTAATATTTCAATGAATGCAAGAAGTAATTCCTTCCGAAGAAGACAGTTCTGAGTCGAGATATGACGATCCACTGTGAATTGTAATTTTTAAAATGTAATTGTTCGGTATATTTATAACTCTTTATGCAACTTGGTTAATTACCTTTGATTGGTAACTGTAAATGTTCTTGAGGCTTAAGTGTCGTTTGTTTGTGTCGTTTGTTTGTGTCATTTGTTAATATTGTTGTTGTACGCAAATATTGGTTTGTAACTCTATTGTATCAGCTGTAGCTGTACTTGTATTTGTAAATAATTTTTTTTTAAACCAAGGCCGTTGTTGGAGACAACGGCCTTAGTTATTTCATGAATTTGATTTGGTATTCAATATAACTAGTTTAAAAGGAGCAACAAGTCACAGAGCAAAACAATGTTTTAGATAACCTAGGCCGTTGTCTCCAACAACGGCCTAGGTTATAGTCAAAAAGTTATGATTTTGGGAGTGCTCTCTGACTTATTGAAGACAAAAGGAGCAACAAGTCAGAGAGCAATCCCATTTCTTAGAAATACATTAGGCCGTTGTTGAAGACAACGACCTAGGTTATAGTCAAAAAGTTGTGATTTTGGGGGTGCTCTCTGACTTGGAGAAGACAAAAGGAGCAACAAGTCAGAGAGCAACCCCATTTCTTATAAATACCTTAGGCCGTTGTTGGAGACAACGGCTTAGGTTATAGGCCAAAAAGTTGTGATTTTGGGGGTGCTCTCTGACTTGGAGAAGACAAAAGGAGCAACAAGTCAGAGAGCAACCTCATTTCTTATAAATACCTTAGGCCGTTGTTGGAGACAACGGCTTAGGTTATAGGCAAAAAAGTTTTGATTTTGGGGGGTGCTCTTTGACTTAGAGAATACAAAAGGAGCCTCAAATCAGAGAGCAGCCTCATTTCTTATAAATACCTTAGGCCGTTGTTGGAGACAACGGCTTAGGTTATAGGCAAAAAAGTTGTGATTTTAGGGGTGCTCTCTGACTTGGAGAAGACAAAAGGAGCCTCAAGTCAGAGAGCAACCCCATTACTTATAAATACCTTAGGCCGTTGTTGGAGACAACGGCTTAGGTTATAGGCAAAAAAGTTGTGATTTTGGGGGTGCTCTCTGACTTGGAGAAAACAAAAGGAGCCTCAAGTCAGAGAGCAACCCCATTTCTTATAAATACCTTAGGCCGTTGTTGGAGACAACGGCCTAGGTTATAGTAAAAAAAATTGTGATTTTGGGGGTGCTCTCTGACTTAGAGAAGACAAAAGGAGAAACAAGTTAGAGAGCAACCTCATTTGTAATAAATACTTTAGGCCGTTGTTGGAGACAACGGTCTACGTTGTAGCTTAATACTTGAAAAGAGAAAAAAATTATGGGGTACCCCTTTATATGAATGCCTTAAGCCGTTGTCTACAACAACGGCCTAGGTATGATTTTTTGGGTATTTTTACAATTTTCTCTTCACTCTTTACGTACAGTCTCTCTAGAACTCTACGCGAAAGACAGATGATATACGCGTATATATTGTTTATAATTTTTTATTACATTTCATTTTTTTCGCTCTATCTAAATAATATAAAATTATAAAGGTAATATGCTTAAAAAATATTCCAGAAAATATAAAGGAGTAGGTTTACATGTATAAGGTTAGGGTTAAGGTTAGGGTTAGGGATTTTTTGTTATATGGGTTTACATGTAGGGATGTACATATGGTTTTTCCCATATATAGGCTACATGTAGGGATCTACATGTGGTTATGTACTTTAGGTTTTTCCCATATTGAAGTGTCTGCAATAATAGTAGGCGGGTGTTGAGTTATGCTTTGAGATTGAGTTCTGCTTGTTTAGCTTGGTGCTTTTTTCTACTTAGGTGTATGTTGAAAGTCTTCTGGCTTGTGGTGGTCACTTGGCTTAGAGGACAACACCACTTCTTTGATGGAGACAACGGCCTACACCCTAGATTGTGGAAAAATTTTAAAAAAAATCTCTGTCTTTACGAACAGTCTCTCTGGAACTCTACACGATAGACAGATGATATACGTGTATATATTGATTATAATTTTTTATTACGTTACAATTTTTTCGCTCTATCTAACCAATATAAAATTATAAAGGTAATATGCTTAAAAAATATTCCAAAAAATATAAAGGGGTAGGTTTACAAGTATAATGTCAAGGTTAAGGTTAGGGTTAGGGGTTTTTTGTTCCAATAATAGTAGGCGGTTGTTATCCTAAATCAAAGAAGAACCAGATGATTCAAGCAGCTAAAATGTGCCTAGTCTTACTCCGAGCTACATTACAAATGTGCCTAGTCTTGCGTTGTGCTAACGTCACGCAGCTATCTCATTAATTCTCCGTCTTCATCTCTATCCTGATCTTATCTCCCATTCTACAACTTTCCCTTCTGTCTCTATTAACATGTGGTTTTTTTTTCATATTATTCTTGTCGTACAAGTGGGGATTTACATATGCTTTTTTCCATATATAGTCTACATGTGGTTTTTTCCTTATATAGGCCACATGTGGGAATCTACATGTGGTTTTTTCCCGATATATAGGCTACAGGTGAGACCCTAACCCTAATCCATAACCCTACTCTGCTAACCCTACAATAACCCTAACCCTATATTAACCCTAACCCTAACCTACATATCATGTTTTATTGATTTTTATTGGTCATATACAGAATTGATAGAACTGAAATATCTATAAAATCTTTACTGGAAACTTATTACCTGTCAACTCCCAACTACTGCAAATTAATGATAAACCAAAACAATATCTTACCGTAAATGTCTTCCTTGCAATAACCTTAACCCTAACCAAACCCCTAACCCCCGCTAACCCTAATCCTACCCTTAACCGCCGTTAACACTAACCCAACTTAATACACTAACCCTAACCCTAACCCTAACGAATGATATAGTTTTTGTTATAATTTCTGCGGTGTGCTGTAGATATTAAAACATCGTAATTATGTAGTGGTTAATTTTTGGCGTAGTCAAACTAAAAAATTTAAAAATATATAAATGTTATACAAGCCAAGTCGAGAGCACCCCAAATTGTCTGTTTTTGGCCACAACGGCCTAGGTTATAGTAAATACCTTAGGCCGTTGTCTCCAAGTTTTAGCTTAATACTTTTAAAAAGAAAAAAGTCATGGAGGACCCCTTTATATGAATACCTTAAGCCGTTGTCTCTAATAACGGCCTAGGTATGAAATTTTTGGGATTTTTACAATTTTCTCTTTACTCTTTACGCACAGTCTCTGTGGAAATTATACCAAAGATAGATGATCTACACTTGTATATCGTATAGGTATATTTTTTTATTTGCCCATTACTTCCACCTTTCAAACCAACATATAATCATGGAGGTTAAATATGTACAAAAAATAATATAAAATAATTCATAGGAATATCATCATTTATGGTAAGGTTAGGGTTAGGGTTAGGATAAGGTTAGGGTTAGGGGATTTTTGTTAGATGGGTTTTCTGTTAGCGAACTCTGTTATTACGTGAAGCAATAGGAATATCATCATCATCAAAGTGTCTCGAAGAACTGCATACAATTACTTCACGACGAGATTCCACATCCAAAATTTCCACAGAAGTAACAGTTGCCGGAAGTGTTTTAGAGTAATCTTGAACTTTTTTGGGATAGTCTTCACATTGGATTATACATGTGGTCAAATATACATGTGGTTTTCTGTTATGGTTTCCCAATACATGATGGTCCCTATTTAGACCATTTTCCCCGAAAATAATCAGATCCAGTTCTTGATGGCCAAGTAGTTTGACCTGATTGCTCTCTGCTCAAAAGCGAACCAAATCTTTTTTATTTTTGGTTTCTTCTTGTCCATCATAATTATTGAATATTTTTGATATTCGGAGATGGGTTTTTGTATTTTGGGAGGGTGTTTCCGGAAGAGTGCATCAGATAGGAAAACTACATGTGGGTTTCTACATGTGATTTTTTCGATATTGGTCTTGCTGTACATGTGGGGATGTACATATGGTTTTTCCCATATATAGGCTACATGTGGGGATGTATATATGGTTATGTAGTTTAGGTTTTTCCCATATTGAAGTGTCTGCAATAATTATCCTTCTTCATCTCTATCTGCACCTTCCCTTCTGTCTCTATTAACAGAGGATCTGCACCACTCTGTTCATAATCTCTCTAATGTACATGTGAGATTCTCAAAAAAATGTGTCTGCTATTTCATTGTACAAGTGGGTTTTTTTCCAAGTATGGTCCACATGTGGGGAGCTACATGTAGTTTTTTCCTTACATGTGGGGTTTTACCTTATTGGTTTTTTCCATAATGAACTTGTTCTACTGCATGTAATCACACCTCTTCTTCCCAATTTTGTGGAATTCTTTCCAGTTGCATGTCTGGAGAATGTCTTTAGGAATGTCTTCATTGTAAACAACGTACGAGGATTTTGAAAATTATATATTATTATTCAAGCAAGACAAAGAAGAATTAATCTCTTATCTTATTGGGTTATAAACATGTGGGAATCTACATATGGTTTTTCCTATATATTGGCTATATGTTGGAATCTACATGTGTTTTTTCCCATATATAGGCTACATGTGGGGATCCACATGTGGCTATGTAGTTTAGGTTTTTTCCATATTGGACTTGTTCTACTATGAAGAGAAAAAGAGTGGAGACCCTAACACTACATTAACCCTAACCCTAACCCATAACCAACTCTTCTAACCCTACAATAACCCTAACCCTAACCTACAAATCATATTTTATTGATTTTTATGAAACAAAATACCAATTAATTTGTGTTAATTTTTATATTCGTTTGAAGGTATCGATTTTATATTCGTCAGTTACGTGGCTAGAAATGGAAATAAATAAAAAATATAAACAAAAAAACTTACATATGAACGTCTATTTTGTAGAGTTCAGAAGACAATGACGTAAAGAGTGGAGAGACACATGTGATTAATGATAGAACTTAAATATCTATAAACTCTTTACTGGAAACTTATTACCTATCAACTCCCAACTATAAATAACCCTGACCAAACCCCTACAACAACCCTAACCAAACCACTAACCCCCGCTAACCCTAACCCTACCCTTAACCCCCGTTAACACCAACCCTAACCCTAACCCTAACGAATGATATAGTTTATTTTAATATTTTCTGGGGTGTTCTGTACATATTAAAACATCGTGATTATGTAGTGGTTAGTTAGGTGTACTCAAATTGAAAAATAAAAAAAAATAAAATTGTTATACAAGCCAAGTTCTCATCTATCTTTTGTATAAAGTTCCAAAGAGATTGTTCGTAAAGAGTGAAGAGAAAATTGAAAAAAGCAAACAACAAATTAATTTTTGGCCTACTTACTAGGCCGTTGTTTGAGGCAACGGCCTAGGGTATAAACATTATTTTGGGGTACTCTCTGACCAGTTGCTATTTTTAACACCAGCAAGTCGAGAGCACTCCAAATTGTGTATCTTTTTGGGGTGCTACCTAGGACAACGGCCTAAGGTATAAACATTATTTTTGGGGTGCTCTCTGACTTCTTGTTATTTTTAACCCCAACAAGTCAGAGAGCAAGACAAACTATCGAATATTTTGGTCTACTACCTAGGTCGTTGTTGGAGACAACGGCCTAAGGTGTAAACATTATTTTGGGGTGCTCTCTGACTTGTTGCTATTTTAACCCCAACAAGTCAAAGAGCAAGACAAATTGTCGAATATTTTGGCCTACTACCTAGGCCGTTGTTGGAGACAACGGCGCAGGGTATAAACATTATTTTTGGGGTGCTCTCAGACTTCTTGTTATTTTTAACCCCAACAAGTCAGAGAGCAAGACAAATTGTTGAATATTTTGACCTACTACCTAGGCCGTTGTTGGAGACAACGGCCTAAGGTGTAAACATTATTTTGGGGTGCTCTCTGACTTGTTTCTATTTTTAACTCCAACAAGTCAGAGAGCAAGACAAATTGTCGAATATTTTGGAGACAACGGCCTAGGATATAAACATTATTTTTGGGGTGCTCTCTGACTTCGTGTTATTTTTAACCCCAATAAGTCAGAGAGCAAGACAAATTGTCGAATATTTTGGCCTACTACCTAGGCCGTTGTTGAAGACAACGGCCTAAGGTGTAAACATTATTTTGGAGTGCTCTCTGACTTGTTGCTATTTTTAACCCCAACAAGTCAGAGAGCACGACAAATTATCGAATATTTTGGCCTACTACTTAGGCTGTTGTTGGAGACAACGACCTAGGGTATAAACATTATTTTTGGGGTGCTCTCTGACTTCTTGTTATTTTTAACCCCAACAAGTCAGAGAGTCTTACTACCTAGGCCGTTGTTGGAGACAACGGCCTAAGGTGTAAACATTATTTTGGGGTGCTCTCTGACCTGTTGCTATTTTTAACCCCAACAAGTCAGAGAGCAAGACAAATTGTCGAATATTTTGGCCTACTACCTAGGCCGTTGTTGAAAACAACGACCTAGGGTATAAACATTATTTTTGGGGTGCTCTCTGACTTGTTGTTATTTTTAACACAAAAAAGTCAGAGAGCAAGACAAACCTCCATTCTACCATAGTCCTACTACCTAGGCCGTTGTTGGAGACAACGGCCTAGGTTTTTAAAAAAAAGTTTATTTAAACTACATGTGTACACAGCAGCTGAAGCTGCTACACTTGAAAATTTAACAAAATTCCCAACACTTTGCTATCACCTATACTCTCCGAATAAATTCATATCTACAGCTGCCAAAATCACCAACCATAATCGACTATTAGCAATTAATAACAACAACATCAACTACACTTAAACTAACGAACCACAATTTCCACTAGTTAAGTTACAACAGGATAAAACCAAAGGAAAAAAAATTACAACAAACAAAATGTGTTAGCTAAGAACCGGGCGTGTATGGCTGTGGTGCTCGCCTCTTTCGAGTAGGATTTCGATGCCGGACCGTGGCTGGCGACTGGGGGAATTCTTCTTCTCCTCCCTCCTCTTGTTGTACGTCTCCAACAACCTTATCCTCACTATCTTCTTCCTGCTCTTGTTCGTGAGATGGATGTGAAGTTGAAGCTTGTTGTTCTCTCAGCTCACGTTCCCATTGTTGCCCCATCAATGCAGCTGGCCTACCCCTCACGCTTTTACGTCGGCCCCTCGGTGAGCTTAATGCTCGATCCAAGCGTTCGGCCTCTCCCAAAACATCCAAATTGGTATGGCAACAAGCGAGCATCCTCTGAGCGAACCTTTTCATAGCCGTGCTCGCATTACTTTTTGCTACCTCCGCGCATTCTTTTGCCATATCCATCGTATTATCAATCTAAATCAAAAAACCCCATCAAATTCGGTAAATTAAACAATTCATGATCTTTAAATATAACCAACATTAGAAGAAATATGAAGATTGTAGTTACCACTGTACGTATAGCTGTGGACTTCGGTTGGAACATGGGTTGTGAACTGGAATAGGCGGGTGGTGGTTCAATCTCCCTCTCCTCAATTTCTCGTTGAACACCAGCAGGTAGTTCTGTATCGGGGGAGATGTACAGACGTGTCATTGATTTGTACCATTGCATGTACTTTCCTTGCAGCTTGCCATCGTACTCTTCTACATCGGTAATTACAAGTTAAAACCGTCGCTCGTTCCATTCTGCAACGTGAACACGATGGAAATCTGCCCAATCATAAGTAGGCATGCGATTGGTACCCTTCACGGCGTGTAACTCATGATCATATAGGTTTTTGCAGCTTGGGGGACTATCTTGTTGAAGACCGAACTGACGAAGGACTCTCTCCGGTCGTGGATGCTCCACTATACCGAAGTTGATGAGTGGAGCCATCGTCAGCCACAACTGCGACCCAGTGGTGCACATCGGTGGTAGTCTTTCCACCCGCTCGGGTGTATACGGCACCCATATCACGAACTCTTCACGTAGTTGGTCGAGCTCATCTCTGTAGTACGTTATTACACCCTTGGGGTTGTCTTTGTAACTCCGACTACCAACCCAATATACCCCTAAGGGTGCTAACATAGCAGGATTTTCTGGTTGGGCCATCCAACTGGCCGCCGGTCTCCTAATGCAGGGACGACCCAAGTGCAGTCGCTCCCATGATCAAATCTGTAACAAAACCATCGGTCCGGTCATCTTCATCCCATCTAGCTCTACATGACACAATGCCCTGTATAGCATTGCCAACGCGCAGCTTCCCCAGCTGTACCGGCCAGCTAAGCCTAGGTCGGCGAGCAATCGTAGTTACATGAGGTGCACCGTATCGCCCGATGAGTTAGGCAAGAGAACCCCTCCGATCACCGTTAGAATGTAGACCCTGGTGTAGGACTGTACATAGTCGTCGGGCAATTTGTTGGTCAGCGTCCCATCAAAACGTCTCTTCAACCAAGATAGTCAGATTGATTTTCCTTGGAAAATGTCATCATCTTCCGCGGCCGCCTCATCAAACTCTGTACCGAGCAGTTCATTGCACATCTCTATTTTATCAAAGTTAATATTACCCGTCACGACCATCCCATCTATTGGAAGACTGGATATCATCGTTATATCCTGTAGCAACACCGTCATCTCTCCGACCGGTAGATGGAATGTGTGCGACTCTGGCCTCCAGCGCTCCACGAGTACCGAGATAAGTGGTCGGTCGAGTTTAACATTCCCCATCATGCTGATTCCATAGAAACCGGCCCTAGGTACTCGACAATATGTGGATGCACCTTCATGGTCTCGTAGGTGCGGAAATTACACCTCCGCGTCGTCCCACCCCACATTGCCGCGGATCTGTGGCGATCTTGCAAGGTCAGTTCGCCGGGATATATTGGTCCTGGACCACGACGTCCTGTCATCGAAGAGGATGCACCAACCTACACGAACCAAAAAATATAATTATTATTAGTCTAAAATCAATATCACTAAATACAAAATTAGGGACAATACAAATTAATAGTTCTCACATTCTCTGTGGAATGTTCCCCCCGTGCTTCCTGGGATGTCCTTCCCCTACCGGTTCCCCTCGTTCTAGCCATTTCTCTATAATAAAGTTCGCATATATGAAACTAATTACTCGCCAAAAATTAGCAAACACAAACCAACGAGATGAAAAAATTTCAAAAGTTCGCTTATACGCGTCAAAACAACACAAACGAGATGCCAAAATTCCTAAATTTTGCCGTCAACTAGGGCACATCAAACACAAGATAATGCAACTTGTAGAAGTGGGTTCCGACCCATGGTTTGAAATATACGCTCGTGTATCACTTTCACTCTTTAAAAAAGAGCGGGAAGCGATACATTGACGTATCTCGCAAACCGTGGGTCGAAACTCGCAAATACAAGTTCCGTTGTGTTGTGAATGGTTAGCCCAACCTACGTGCATCGTTTCTTTTTTTGGACTTCGTTTAAGCATTTTTGTATTGTGACCGTACTAAAAAAAATTCGAAGTAGATTGAAGTTTTTTCATATACGCGTCAAAACAACATAAACGAGATGCAAAAATTCCTAAATTTCGCCGTTAACTACAGCACACCAAACACAAGCCAATGCAACTTGTAGAAGTGAGTTCCGACCCACGGTTTGAAATATACGCCCGTGTATCACTTTCTGTAATACCCCGAATTCCAAAATACAACTGAATTCGAGATTCCACCGGATCTTTGCACTTCTTTCGTACAATTTTACAAGAAATTTAAAACTTTTCACTTTACATCAGAGTTACAAGAAATCTTTATACTTTACATTTTACAGCGAAAGCAAATTTACAACATTTATATAAAAGTACAACATTTGAATAATCTCTAAGCATCAGTTCTCCTTTAATCGTTATCATGTCATTATCCTGCATACAAAACTGTGGGTACGTCAGTTTATTCAACCGAAGAATATTATACACGGACATCCTCTCTATACCGGAAACAGTATAATTGATTTTCTATATTTAACAAACACAAACTTGTTCACATATCAAACTAAGGGAAATACCCTATTGATGTCGTGTGGTGATTGTGCACTTAGTCCTTAATGCAATTATTTATTTTACATGACACTAATGCGCACTTGTTCGGATTCTATGCATCCCAAACTACATAGGCCCGAGGGCAAGCCTCTTAATCGTTCTTTATCTTGTAGGGTTCAATCCCTCATCATGACTTAATCTACTACTGTAATTACGGTAAGTATCCTAGATATCCTATGAGTACGAGCTCGTGTACAAAAACACCGGAGGGGAATCCCACGTCATGTCACGACGCATCGTGAAGACTATCTATGGACAATTCAGCCTCCTTCATGGCACACGATCCTCTCGCAGTCACCAAACACCCCACAAGCGTCGCCAAGATCCCGATAATTCTGGAGTAGTGCCCACGTCATGTCACGACGCATCGTGAAGACAAATTGTGAATCACACCCACATCGTAGACTCGAGGCCCTCATACTTGTGTTTTTCTCTTACTTTCATCACCTTTTCACTATGTACTAATCCTTAATTTTAATGAAATCATGAACAAAATCAATCTCTTAGGGTTAGCCCTCTCACTACTACCGGTCTTATTTCTTTTGTTGCCGCTAATTTTGGTGTGAAGGCAAACAGATAGTATTTGTGGATTCTTAGGGAAACTGAATAACAAACCTGTATACCTGTTCCGTCGGGGATTGATCGTCGATCCCGCCGTACACTTGCAAAAAGTGCGAAACACCGGGGTTGTTCCCGGCGACGCACCCTCCGACGCTCAAGTCAGTAATCTGGAAGACTATGAAAGAGCGCAAAAACTGGTGAAAGATTGATCACCTCTTAATGGAGATGGTTGGGAGGTATTTATAGGCGTCTTGGGGAACAGATTAGGCATGTAATTCCTGTGTATAGATAAGGAATGTAATCCCTAATCCCCAGTGGAAGGATAGATATGAATCTGGGCCGTTGATTAATATTAATCAGAAACCCTAATTCTATCCCGCTAGGCTGGGTTTGTTGCGGGTTGAAACCCGCACCCAGTTGAGGTGGATCCGTTCGCGGGTTATTGGGTCTGTGAGAAGGAGACCCAGTACCCGCTTCAGACCCGCTTGTAGGTGAAATTACTATTTTACCCCTGAGCTTTAGGATTCGTGTCCAATTTGGACGGTCTCGATTAAACCCCTGTTTTTAGCCACATCACGAGCCCCCCACTCCTAAAGGCTGAGGGCGATCAGTCTTTGAGGAGTAGTTTGACTGTATTAGTGGCTAGCGGAGTTGTATCGGAGTCCGAATGGGTGATTTTTGAATCCTGAAGCGGGGGGGTAAGGTAGCTCCTTCTTTTTTTAAGCCATACGATGTTCCGAGGTCGTATCGAGTTTTTATCCATTTTTTCGGGCTATTTATTTAATTTTGCGATGTGTTAACTAATCGTTCGGGGGTCTTAGCAGTATATTCTGGGCAATAATTGTTCGTCCAGGGGCTCAAAAATATCCCCCCGAATTTTTAATTATTTCCTAGAATTTTTAGATAATTTTCCAGAATTTTTAGCAATTTTTTGGCAATTTTTAAATAAATAAAATGATTTAAATAAACAAAAATCGATTTTTAAATACTTATTTATGACGTGGCGGAATCTGGACCATCGATCAGGGCGAAGCGCGAATTTCTGAACGATCAGACGGTCCCTGCTCCTCGGCAGGCTTTTTTGCCATATACAAGGGTCGGCTCCTCGGTTCCTCGGCTCGGAGGATCCGAGGTACGTGGCATCATCTGGGCTGTCCATTTCAGCGTGGCTCCCCATAAAATGCTATCTTGTCATTTAGTGGGCGTGGCAAGATCTGGGTCGTTCATCATGACGAGCGCTTTTTCACAAGATCCAACGGCTGATATGGGTCGGCGTGTTTTTTCGCCATATACGAGGGTCGGTGCCTCGTCATCTCGGCTCGGAGCCTCGGTGCTGCTGGCTGAGGCGCTGAGTTAGACTTTTTAAAGGAAGCGCCTCTTGATGGTTCCGTTTTTCCGAGCCCTGTGGCTCGGCTGCTCGACTAAGCTGTTCGGTAGCTCGGTTGAGCAGGCCGATGGCAGTCACTTCGGAAGGTACACGTGGGCGGATCTGGTCCGTTCATCATGGCGCGCATCACGAGGATGGGGTTCAGATCACGAGAAAATGTTATCTTGTCGTTTTGTGGGCGTGGCGAGATCTGAACCGTCCATCGAATTCTGACGCGAATTTTGGAGAGATCCGACGGTGACTTCGTCTCGGGAGGATTTTTCTCCATATACGAGGGTCGGTTCCTCGTCATCTCGGCTCGGAGTCTCAGAGCTGGTCGCCGAGGCGCTGAGTTGGATATTTTGAAGGAAGCGTCCCTTGACTGTTCCGTCTTTCCGATCCCAGTGGTTCGGGTGCTCGACTAAGCTGTTCTGTAGCTCGGTCGAGCAGGCCGATGGCAGGCAGTTCGGAAGGTACACGTGGGCGGATCTGGTCCGTTCATTATGGCGCGCATCACGAGGATAGGGTTCAGATCACGAGAAAACGTTATCTTGTCGTTTTGTGTGCGTGACGAGATCTGAACCGTCCATCGAATTCTGACGCGAATTTTGGAGAGATCCGACAGTGACTTCGTCTCGGGAGGATTTTTCTCCATATACGAGGGTCGGTTCCTCGTCATCTCGGCTCGAAGCCTCAGAGCTGGTCGCCGAGGCGCTGATTTGGATATTTTGAAGGAAGCGTCCCTTGACTGTTCCGTCTTTCCGAGCCCAGTGGTTCGGGTGCTCGACTAAGCTGTTCTGTAGCTCGGTCGAGCAGGCCGATGGCAGGCAGTTCGGAAGGTACACGTGGGCGGATCTGGTCCGTTCATTATGGCGCGCATCACGAGGATAGGGTTCAGATCACGAGAAAACGTTATCTTGTCATTTTGTGTGTGTGGCGAGATCTGAACCGTCCATTGAATTCTGACGCGAATTTTGGAGAGATCCGACGGTGATTTCGTCTCGGGAGGATTTTTCTCCATATACGAGGGTCGGTTCCTCGTCATCTCGACTCGGAGCCTCAGAGCTGGTCGCCGAGGCGCTGAGTTGGATATTTCGAAGAAACTCAGTAGCTCGGTTGCTTAGCCGGCTGTTCGATAGCTCGGCTCGGCAGACCGTTGGCCGAGTCGTTGACTTGAGTGATTTGAGGGGGTTTTCGCCTCTCGTAACGTCGCAACTTTCCGCTTGGCGCTTTGGCTTCTTAGTGGTCTTTTGAGTTTCCCAAGGGGGCCCATTATCCCTTGGGGTTATAAGTTTTCACTCCCCCACCCCCAAGCTCACTTTTTACTTTTCACTCCAAGATTTCACTTTTGTTCTCTAAGTTCTCTGCTAGCGGCGATTCTTGCTCCAAGGTGGTGACGTTAGCTGTCGCGTGGGCCAGGCGATTTCCGGCGAGCACATTCCGACCATGTACGTCACTTCAAAGGTCAGTCTACTTTGCCTTAGCTTTTTCCTAGAGATGTCAAGAGTGAACTTGGGGAGTGGTACCTCGTCTTCGGGCGATGATGGCGCCGAGGAGAGGAGAAGGGCGGAGGTCCGAAGGAAGGGAAAGCAAATTGCCGAGCCGTCGACTGCCGAGGCGAGGCAGGAGAAGAAGAAGATGAGGGTGGCGACCCAATCTCGCGTGGTTGAGGTGATTGTGGAGAACTCGAAGCAAGCCCCCGAGATGGGACGGTATGCCTCTGTTCTGTCCGGGCATTCGGGGGTCAGACAGTACGAGGGCGACCTTTTGGAGAAAGCGATCTACGGAACGTCGAAGGTCGTCGAAGAACCTAACCCGGCCCTTCCCACCGAAGCCGACGAGCTCATTTCGGTATTGTCCGAGAAGGATCTCCTTCGGATCAGAAAGGGATTTGCCATCCCTCCGGAGTTCAAACTGATGATCCCCGGTCCCGGGATGCGAGCGAATTCCAAGCTGTCGTCGTCAGATATGTGCATGTTTGACTTTGACTCCTTGAATGCCGGACTACGCTTCCCGCTGCATCCTTTCATCCTCCAGATCCTCGGCTGGTTCTGCCTCGCGCCGACCCAATTCATTCCGAACACATGGCGTCACGTGAACGCTTTCTTGCTTCAGTGCTACAAAGCTGAAGTAGAGCCGGACCTAACGGTCTTCTGAGGCCTGTATCGAATAAACCGGCAGCACAAGACGGAGCATCGGTACTACTTGGGGCCGAGGAAGGGCGTTAGGATCATAGAAAACCCGGACTCAATTAAGGGTTGGAAGGAGAAGTATTTTATATTAAGGGGTGAGGCGATACGGCACATTCCGACCCGGTGGAAAGTGGAGGTGCCGAAATTTGCCAGAGCCGACCCCGTACTGTCTGAGGCCGAGGAGGAGGTGGCGAGGAAGATCATGGCCCTTCCCCTGTTGAGTTGGAGGGAGTTGACGGAGGAGGTGCTGTTCGGGTCCGGCCTTAGCCCCATCGACCCGAGTATGCTCCTGACATCTCATTTATTTTCGTTTTTCTTTCAAGTCTTTAGTTCGTCTCGCTAACTCGTTTCTTTTTTTGTTGTCCGATGCAGAAGCGATGAAAATTGATTTCAACGCCATGATGGCCGATAGGTCCAAGTTGGTCGGGGGTAGAAAGAGGAAGAGGGCGGCCGCGGCTGCCTCGTCGACTCCGCAGCCCACGGTCGCCTCTACCATCACCCCGCCTCCTCCGACTACTGAGGTGCCCTCGGAGGTGGTTGTTGCCGAGGTGCCCTCGGCCCCTGTGGCCCCGAGCGTGATTAAGGGGGCCTTTGATGTCAACGCGGCGCTGACGCTTGAGGCTCCGCCGTTGACTAAAGCGGCCGAGGAAATCCTAACCGAGCAGCACAAGCAATTGTTTGTGCCGAACTGGCGGGTGAAGAATCACGACGGATCCCTCGACAACTCGCAGATGTCAGTGCAGGTCGTCAAGCACTTGGCAACCCCGAAGGACAGAGCCGCGCTGAAGGCGGGGACGGTCGGCGACGATACCTATGAAGTGGCTCGGTCGCTCGTGTCGGTAAGTGTCTTTTTGCGAATTTCTTCAAGTTTGCTGCTCGGCTTGCACATTGCTCTGATCGTTGTCTTTGCAGGCCACCTGCCACTTCGGCCACCTCCTCGAGACGTTCGCCACGTAGGAGAAGGAGCTGAAGGCTGCCAGCGATAAGGACAGGGCTGAGAAGGTCAAGGCGGTTCGGCAGCTCGAGGCTGAGCAGCGGCGGGCCGAGTCCTTGGAAGTCCGGGTCGCCGACCTTGAGGCAGACTTGGAGAGAGTCAAGGGTCGACTTGATGCGGAGTCCGCCAAGGCCAAGAAGGCTGCCAAGGAGCTGGCCGCGTCGGTGAAGTCTCTGGCCGACCTGAAGGCGGAGAAGGAGGCGCTGGCCGTGAAGATTAGGGCCGAGGTAGAGGCCGAAGTCGAGGCTGAGGCGAAGAAACACATGGCCGGGAACATGGAGAGGTCTTATCAGACAGCGCTTGACCATGTTCAGGATCGTGTCCCCAGCTTCGAGCGGGTCGGCTACCGACTGTGGCCCGGGTTGCCCTCAGGCTGTGAGGAGGAGGGAGGCGAAGGCAACGAGGTTGAAGGCGAGGACGAGGAGGAGGAGGCCGACCCACCTGTGGCAGACACCCAGGTCGAGGGGAGGATCGAGGGCCCATCTGTCGACGCGCCCGTGGTCGAAGCGGCGACGCAGGTGGACCCCTGATCCCCTCGTTAAGTTTTTTGTAGTTTTTGTTTTGTTTTTTCTTTCAAACAGTGTAATGCCTTTTGCGGACTGGCCACCGCTTTTGATGAATGAAAAGTGTTTTGATTTCGGAATTTTGTCCAAGTGTTTGGTTCGGCAATATAGTACTTCAATGTTGTTCCTTTCTCATTTCAGATTGCCGAGTAGACTCTTATCACCTCGGCTGATCGGTGCCGGGCCGAGTTGTTTAAGCGGTCTCGGGAGGATCGTCTCGAGGGTGAGGTTCATCTGACGAGGAGAATACTTTATAATGTAGAGAAGAGGAATAGTGAGCTGTTGGTCGAGCTGCATCATCTACGGATAGTCGAGGCCGAACTATCTGCGAAGGAAGAAGAGTTGGCTCGGGTTTCGGCCGAACGAGACGACTTCGCAAGGAAGGTAGAACAGTTGCAAAGGGTGACGGTCGACAAGAGCATCGAGGTGACCCACTTGCGCCGCATTATATCCGACAGTGCCGAGTATCCTGGTTCGGCAAAACTTCCTCGGTTCAAAGTGATAGTAAAGGATGACACGTTGAAGGATCGGATCGTCGAACTGGAGGAAGAGGTTGCTCGGCTCAAGCCTCAGCCGGTGAGGGCTAACGTCCGGAGCACCTCGTGCACTCGCGAAAAGATCGAGCGAGGGATTACGTTTTATCAGGCCGCGAGCCGAACCCCCATCATAGGTAGGACAGCAGCCGACGCCCAAAGTGGGGTAGCAGTGTCCTCAAGTGGTGCTTCGGTTGGAGCGATTGTCAGGGTCAGCGGCGAGGGGGCGTCTCGATTCGTCGGTCTAGAGACGAGCTCGGAGGTCAAGAAGCGCCGACCCAAGGTGTCGCTGAACCGGAGCGTCCCCCTTCTTCGGAGGCAGTGAACGGGTCGCGTCTTGTCTTCGGACTTGCGAACTTTGTTTTGTTGTAATCTTTTTGTAAATTTATCCAAGTTATATTAATAAAATTGGAGTTGATTTATCCGAACTATTTTCTGCTGGCTTCTTATTGTGCTGTAATTGCGCTAGCTAGGGTAGGCTCGAAATGAACCGCGAGGCAAGTGTTTGCTTCGTCGAGCATCTTGGCCTCGAAACTCACACGTTTGCCGTGGTTCTGAACCTTGCTCGGCGCCTTCAGGTGCGGCTCGGTGCGGCCGCTAAGGTACAGCTGTTTCGAAGCGGCGGCCACGCGGCCTGATCAGGAGTGCGGGCCCTCGGATGTCCGAGCGTGGTTCTGAAAAGATGGGGCCAGTCCCATAACAGCATTAATGGCACTCCGGGATCCGTGGGGGCGTTTCACCTTCCCAAGGGCGTTGGGAACGGTGCCCCTTAATTAATACGCGGCGCTCCAGCTCCCTAGGCGCGACTTTTGGACTCCCGAGAGTCATAATGACAGTCTCTTGGGGGAAGGCTATAAATCCCACACCCCCCTTGTAGTTTTTGTCATTGCAGTCTTGAACTCTAGTGACATCGATGGCGTCTGCCCTTGGGCGGATGCCAAGCTTGTGAAAAAATTTCGCCTCTAAAGGTTCGGAGGGGTGGTCGCTCTACTGCCTTGTTCTTGTCCCGTTCCTGACGACTACGATGTGGGTGTCAGGGGCGGGGGTGGACAAGGCAGAAGAGTTGGCGACCGTAGTCCGGACCCGAGGGAAAGGCTCTTCGGGAGGATGGGTCGCCGTTCTTCAACCGTGATCTTCTCCCGATTCTGACGACTCCGATGCGGGGTTCAGGGTCGGGGGAGATCACGATAGAAGAGGTGGTGACCGAAGTCCACAACCTGGAAGGGAGGTCGCTTCGGGAGGACGGGTGGTCGCTCTTCCACCATGATCTTCTCCTGATTCTGACTGCCCCGATGTGGGTGTCAGGGTCGGGGGAGATCATGGTAGAAGAGGTGATGACCCAAGTCCGGAACCAAGGGGAAAGTCCCTTACACCTTAACTCAAACTCTCTCAAGGCTCATCGGGATACTTGCTTGGCACGGGTCGGCTGTGCTTTCGTGGCTTGGTAACCGGAGTGTCTTTCGCCGAAGGTTGGTTCTGGTTGCCTGTCGCTCGACGTTTGGGGCCGAGCGAAGTGAGGTTATCAGAGCTGTTGGATGGTGGCACGAATCTTGAGGCGGGTCCAGTTCCCAAGAAAACGTTATCTTGTCGTTTTGTGGACACGTGGCTGAATCAGATCCGTTCACCACACTCTAGCACACATTTTGAGACGATCTGACGGTGGTTTCACCTCGGAAGGTTTTTTCGCCATATACGAGGGTCGGTACCTCGTCCGCTCGGCTCGATAGTCGTGGGGGCAGGTCGGAATGGCCATCTAACCCCGGCCCATTTGAGGGCGAGCCGGTGAGGTAAAGTCGAGCCATAGGACCCCTACCATCGTTAGATTAGTTTAAGGGTTGTGGGAGCAGTTCCGAATGGCGAACTACTTCTAGATCGCTTAGGAGCGAACTTGCGAAGTAGAATCAAGCCAAGTGTTGGACTCCGAACCATTCAACGGCTGCGGGAGCAATTCCGAACGGCGATCTACTTCTGGCTCGTCTATGGGCGAGCCGAGGAAGTAAAGTCGAGTCGAGTGTTGGACTCCGAACCATCGTGAGATTAGTTTAAGGGTTGTGGGAGCAGTTCCGAATGGCGAACTACTTCTAGATCGCTTAGGAGCGAACTTGCGAAGTAGAATCGAGCCAAGTGTTGGACTCCGAACCATTCAACGGCTGTGGGAGCAATTCCGAACGGCGATCTACTTCTGGCTCGCCTATGGTCGAGCTGGGGAAGTAAAGTCGAGCCGAGTGTTGGACTCCGAACCATCGTGAGATTAGTTTAAGGGTTGTGGGAGCAGTTCCGAATGGCGAACTACTTCTAGATCGCTTAGGAGCGAACTTGCAAAGTAGAATCGAGCCAAGTGTTGGACTCCGAACCATTCAACGGCTGCGGGAGCAATTCCGAACGGCGATCTACTTCTGGCTCGTCTATGGGCGAGCCGAGGAAGTAAAGTCGAGCCGATTGTTGGACTCCGAACCATCGTGAGATTAAAGAGTTAAAGGCAGAGAGATATAATAGTAGCAAAAATTTGAAAAAATTTTATTTATTAATATCCAATGATCGGCTGCTTCTAAAGTTGCTAGCCGTTATTACAATGAAAAATAAAAGAAAATTACTTCAAGTAACAGGAAAGGAACGGTTCAACATCTCGAATTACTTAGAGAGGCGTTGTTGCTCTCTCTTGGTATTTTAAGAGATGGTCGGCATTCTAAGTCCTGGGAATTTCCCTACCTTCGAGATCTTCTAGTCTGTATGTGCCGGGGCGGATTTCTTTAGAAATCTTGTAAGGACCCTCCCAGTTCGGGGCCAATTTGCTTTTCTGACTAGGGAACGAGATGGCCAACTTTCGGAGGACCAGGTCCCCTTCTCTGAGGTCCGTTGGGCGGACTCTTTTGTTGTATGCTAGCTCGATCCTTCTTCGGTAAGTTTGCTGGCGTATGGCAGCTCTCTCTCGAATTTCGTCTATCAGATCTAGACTTGCCCTGAGATCCTTAGCGTTCTGTTCTTCTTCATAAGCTATCAGGCGAGGAGAGGGTAACCCGACTTCTAGGGGGATGATGGCTTCGGACCCGTAGGTGAGATTGAATGGGCTCTCGCCTGTTGGGGTTCGCTTCGTGGTGCGGTAATTCCAGAGCACGTTGGGCAGCTGATCGACCCACAAGCCTTTGGAACACTTGCCTAACCTCTTCTTAATGCCTGAAAGGATCTGTCGGTTGGCATTCTCGGCCTGGCCATTCGACTGAGGATGGGAGACGGAGGAGAAACGGTGTTGTATGGCGAGGTCTTCACATAAAGCTCGGAAGGCAGCCCCCGTGAATTGCGTTCCGTTGTCTGTAATTAGGACCCTGGGGACGCCGAATCGGCAGATCACGCTCTTCCAGAAGAATTGAACAACCTTGTTTTCGGTGATCGTGGCCAGTGGTTCGGCCTCTATCCATTTCGAAAAATAGTCGACTGCCACGACTAGGAACTTGAGCTGTCCGGGGGCTGGCGGAAACGGCCCTAGTAAATCCATCTCCCACATTGCGAAGGGGATCGGACTTGATAGGGAAGTGAGTGGTGCCTGTGGAAGGCGTCGGATGTCTGAGTGCTTCTGACAGGAGCTGCATTGCCGAATGTGTCGCTCGGCGTCCCGTAGGAGAGTGGGCCAGAAATACCCGTAGTTCAACACTTTGCGCGCTAGGGCTCTGGAGCCGGAATGGGCCCCGCCGATGCCCTCATGAAGTTCTTGCAGGGCATAGTCGGCTTGCCCGGGGGAGAGGCACCTCAGGTAGGGCCGTCCGTCCACCTGGGTGAAAGAGCGTTTATATAGGATGCCTCCAATCAGTGTGTAATGCTCGGCTCGGGTTCTTATTCTTCGTGCTTCCTTCGGATCCTCGGGAAGGAGTCCGTCCCTTAAAAATTCGACGAGGGGTTTCATCCAATTGTCTTCGAGGAGGACAGGCAATGTTTCAACGGAGTCGAGCGTGTCGTCCTCTATGCTCGGCTTCAGGAGGACTTCTATCAATACAGTCTGTTCGAGGCCTTGAAGGGAAGAGGAGGCTAACTTGGACAGGGCGTCGGCCTGAGCATTTTCTTCTCTGGGGATCCTTTGGATGAGGGCCTCTTCAAACAGTGCCATGAGGCTTTTGACTTTAGCCAAGTATTTAACCATCCTGTCATCGCGGGCTTCATACTCGCCGAGGACCTGGTTAACGACCAACTGAGAGTCGCTGAAGATCCGCAGGCGTTGTGCCCCTGCATTTCAGGCCAATTCAAGGCCGGCTATGAGCGCCTCGTATTCAGCTTCGTTGTTCGAGGCTTTGAAGTTTATACGGAGGGAGTATTGGAGGATAAAGTCATCTGGGCCTGCCAGGATGACCCCCGCCCCGCTTCCCTCGTTGCAAGAGGATCCGTCAACATAAACCGACCAGACGGGTGGCCCCTTCAGTGTTTGGCTGGACTCGGGGATAGCAGTCTCAACTATGAATTCGGCTAGTGCCTGGGCCTTGATCGCGGTCCGAGGCTGATAAGTTATATCATGTTGGCTCAGCTCGATCGACCATTTCATAAGGCGACCCGAAGTCTCGGGCTTGTGAAGAACCTGTTTCAGCGGCTGGTCGGTAAGAACGACCACCGAATGGGACTGAAAGTACGGGCGAAGCTTTCTTGCGGCCATCACCAGGGCATAGGCCATTTTCTCTATCTTCGGGTACCGGAGCTCGGCGTCCCGAAGCACTTTGCTGACATAGTAGATGGGCTTCTGAGCCCGGTCTTCTTCCCTCACTAAGACTGCACTGAGGGTCTGCTCGGAGGCTGCCAGGTAGAGGTAGAGGGGTTCGCCAGGGATCGGTTTACTAAGGAGAGGGGGATTGACGAGGTAAGCCTTGAGCTGGTCGAAGGACTCCTGTTGCTGCTGCCCCCATTCGAATCCTTTAGCCCCCCTGAGGGCCTTGAAGAAGGGGAGGCATTTTTCCCCGGATTTTGAGAGAAAGCGCCCTATGGCGGTGAGGCGGCCTGTTAATCTTTGAACTTCTTTAACATTTCTAGGAGGGGCCATGTCCAATATGGCCTTGATCTTCTCCGGATTTGCTTTAATTCCTCGTTGGCTAACCATGAAGCCGAGGAACTTCCCTGATGAGACGCCGAACGCACACTTGTTCGGGTTGAGTCTCATATTGTGCTTTCTTAAAACGTCAAATGCCTCTTGGAGGTCAGTCACATGATCAATGCCTCGGATGCTTTTCACAAGCATGTCGTCAACATACACCTCCATGTTCCGGCCGATCTGAGCCTGGAAAACCTTGTTGACGAGGCATTGGTATGTCGCCCCTGCATTCTTTAGACCGAACGGCATGACTCTGTAGCAATAAAGGCCCTAGTCGGTTATGAACGAGGTCTTCGGGATGTCCGGAGGGAACATCCGGATCTGATTGTAGCCCGAAAAGGCGTTCATGAAGCTGAGGAGCTCATGTCCCGAAGTTGCATCGATCAGGGTGTCAATGCTCGAAAGAGGGAAGGGATCCTTGGGGCAAGCTTTGTTGAGGTCGGTGAAATCAATACAAATCCTCCAAGTCCCATTGGACTTCTTCACCATTACTACATTCGACAACCACTCAGGGTAGTTCACCTCCTGTATGAACCGGGCCTTCAAGAGCTTGTCCACTTCCTCTTTAATAGCGAGCTGACGCTCGGGGGCGAACTTGCGCCTCTTCTGCTGAACCGGTTTGGACCCCGGATCAACGCTTAAGTGGTGGACTAAGAGTTCCTCGGAGATACCGGGCATATCTGCAGCTGACCAAGCGAAGAGGTCTTGGTTCTTTCGGATGCATTGTACAATATCGGAGTGTAGGGCGGACGGGAGGGTCTTGCTGACAAAGAACTTGCGGGCTGGCTCCTGCTCAAAGAAGAGCACTTCCTCCAATTCGTCCACCGGCTCGGACGTTGGCCGAGCAGCATCTTGGGGGATTTCCAGAGTTTCTAAGGAGAGGACGGGTCCGAGGGTAGAGGTCATATAACACTTGCGGGCCTGCTCCTGATTGCCCCTTACTTCTCCTACTCCGGCCCGAGTGGGAAATTTCATTTTGAGGTGGTAGGCAGAAGGGACGGCTTCAAGGGCAGCCAGGCCGGGCCGACCCAAAATGACATTGTAGGCTGCTGGGACGTCTACGACCATGAAATCCATCGACTCTGTCCAGGTAGTAGGAGTTTTGCCAGCGGTTACGTCGAGGGTAATCACCCCTTCAATAGTCACTGGCACCCCCGTGAACTCATGGAGCGTGTAACCGGCGGGCTCGAGTCTGTCCCGGGAGAGCTTTAGGCCTTTAAAAGCGGCGAGGAAGAGGATGTTGACGGAGCTGCCGTTGTCTACTAAGATCCTCTCCACTTTGAAGTTCGCCATGTGGAGACTGATGACGAGTGCGTCACAATGAGGGGTGCGGACACCTTCAAGATCTTCGTCAGAGAACTTGACGGGCACTCCGAGGCCTTTGGAAGGAGGGGTGGTTCGGACCGAGTTGACTTCTCTTATAAATGCCTTCCGAGAGGAGTTCGAGGAGCCCCCCATTAGACCCCCATGGATGAGGTGGAGGACTCGCTCTTCCTCAAAGTCTGGCGTCTCTTCTCGTTCCGGACGCTTGTTAGCCCCCCGAGGCTGGGGAGGAAGTTCGGCTCGGTCCTTTCTTACAAACTTCGTCAGCTGCCCCCTCTGGATAAGGGCTTCGATCTCGTTTTTCAGAGCACGACAATCGTTGGTGTCATGCCCATGGTCCCGGTGATAACGGCACCATTTTTCTTTATCCCTCCTCTTGGCGGGGGTGTTCAACCTCGAAGCTGGAGGTAAGATCCCCTCCTTTTCGACTTCCATCAGAATAGTTGAGACGTTAGTGGTGAGGGGAGTGAACTTCTCGAATCTGGGGGGAGGTCGGCGCTGGCCGGCATTATCCTTCTGGAGCTTCTTAGCCCCTTCCTCTTCTGTTCCTTTTCTCTTAAACCCGAAGGAAGACCCCTCCCAGTTGGGTTGATGCTCGGCCTCTTCGGCCCGGATGTACTTTTCGCTGCGAAGGAGAAGGTCGGAAAAGTTCTATGGAGGCTTCTTGGCGAGGGAGGAGCGGAGGTTGGAATTGAGGACATTAGATTGAAATGCTGCCGTAGCGACCGACTGGTCAAGGGATGCTATGGACCTGGATTCAGCTGTGAACCTCTTCACATAGTCTCTCAGTTTCTCCCCCTTCTTTTGGTGGAGGTGCAATAGGGAGATGCTAGTTTTCTCAGCTCTACGGCTGCTTACGAAATGTGTGACGAAGAGGGTTTCGAACTGCTCGAAGGAGAATATTGAGGAGGGGGCAAGGCGAGAATACCATTCTTGAGCTGGTCCCTTGAGAGTTGCGGGGAAGGTTTTGCAGAGGAGGGCATCGGAAGCTTGATGGAGGAGCATCAAAGTCTTAAAGCTTTCGATGTGATCAACTGGATCGGTCTCCCCGGTGTAAGTCTCAAATTGGGGAGGTTTGAAACCGAACGGCACAGGTGCATCCACTATGGTTCGGGAGAAAGGGGGTCGGCTAGGACGTAGGGTCCTCCCCCTAAGCTCCTCTTCTCGGTCTATCTGGCCCAGGCGCCTCTCTACTTCATGAAGACGATGGTACATGGTGTCATCCCTCCGACGGTAATCAGCCGAGCCCCTAGACTCGTCTTCATATGAGGGAGAGCGAGGGCTACGGCGATGGTAACTTCGGGAGCGACGAGGACTTGGGGTACGCCGGGAGTTGCTAGGAGCAGGACGAGGAGAGGGGGACCGTCGGCGAGGGCTTCGGACCGGGGGAGGAGATGGAGCCTTGGGTGCGTTGGTGTTGGGATGGAGATTAAGAGCCTGTAGGACGGTCGCTTGGAACTGCTGGAACTCGGTACGTGTGATGGGTGCCTCATTGTTCCTGGGCTGTTGCCGACCTGCAGGGGAATGTGGCCTTCTCCGGTAGTGCTCGAGGGATTCTTTCTGACCCCTTCGGTTGGGGGACTTTCTATATTCCCGGTGACGAGGGGACCGCTCATCCGGACGGTGTTGGCGGGAGGTTCCCTCTCGGGCCCGCTTTTCATCCAGATGGCGGCGGAGGTCATCATCTTTCTGGCGGTTGGGAGCGGTATTATGGCGACCAAAGGCTCGGGGATGATGGGAGGCCATAGAGTCCGTAGAGGCGTTGTGGATGGAGACGTATTCTTGGTGAAGAGGCTGTTTTTTGAGGGTTGGGACCCTTTGGAGGTGGCTGATTTGGAGGAGGAAGGTCCTGTTGGAGCGGGTCTTCCGCTGGAGGGGGAAGTTGCCCTTGCTGTTGGGTAGGCTGGACGGGAACTTCTTGCTGCTGATCGGGGTTGGGTCCTCTGTTGGACCCTCTTGATCTGACTTTTCTAGGAGGCATGGCTGGAGAAGATCTGTTCGCCGGGAAGAGGAGAGGTTTCTATTCGTTAGTTTCCCACAGACGGCGTCAATCTGTTGCCGCTAATTTTGGTGTGGGGGCTAACAGATAGTATTTGTGGATTCTTAGGGAAACTGAATAGCAAACCTGTATACCTGTTCCGTCGGGGTTTGATCGTCGATCCCGCCGTACACCTGCAAAAAGTGTGAAACACCGGGGTTGTTCCCGGCGACGCACCCTCCGACGCTCAAGTCAGTAATCTGGAAGACTATGAAAGAGCGTAAAAACTGGTGAAAGATTGATCACCTCTTAATGGAGATAGTTGGGGGGTATTTATAGGCGTCTTGGGGAACAGATTAGGCATGTAATTCCTGTGTATAGATAAGGAATGTAATCCCTAATCCCCAGTGGAAGGATAGATATGAATCTGGGCCGTTGATTAATATTAATCAGAAACCCTAATTCTATCCCGCTGGGCTGGGTTTGTTGCGGGTTGAAACCCGCACCCAGTTGAGGTGGATCCGTTCGCGGGTTATTGGGTCTGTGAGAAGGAGACCCAGTACCCGCTTCAGACCCGCTTGTAGGTGAAATTACTATTTTACCCCTGAGCTTTAGGATTCGTGTCCAATTTGGACGGTCTCGATTAAACCCCTGTTTTTAGCCACATCATCTTTCATTTCACATTGACCTAAACTTGGTCTTTCAATTTCAAATATCATATCTCATCACTTTTCACTTGCCGGTGTGAGTTTTGGCTACACCCTAATTTTCAATTTCAATTCACAAATTCACAATCTGAGTTGTCAAACTCAAGAACATTTCTCTTTTTCAATCACGTGATTTTTCAATCTTTTCATGAGTCAATAATCATACATGGAGTTCAATTATCCATCATGCATTTCATAACCAACATGTATTTCCACATTAAAATTATATCACAAAATATCTAGTCAAAGTGAATATTCACAAACTCACTATTGTCACACTATTCTTTAATAAGAATAACTCATATAAAACTTCACGTTTATACTTTCTTCCTTTCAATTCTCCTTTTCTAACACTTATCTCAATTACGTCGTAAAAACACATTTTTATGAAATTATACGAGTGTAAAAACTATAGTTCCAATTACACTTTTATTTCCAAAATACACTTTATTTCATTCTAATAACTCCCAATAAATTTTCATAAGTCACATGTAATTTTAGAATAATAATAGTATTTTTTTCGGAATTTTTACACATCAAGAAAAACCCAAAAATCATTTTTTTAAACAAAAATAGTATTCTGGCCGCACCAGGAATCGAACCCACGACACGAGAAGACAGCCGCACGCGCTAGCCACTAGGCCGACTGTGCTCAACGATATGAAAAGGAGACAGGGGGTTTTATACTCTCTGTTCGAGATCTGGTTTATTTTTAAAGCGCACATAAAAGAATGGTGGACACAGGTATCGAACCAGCGACCTTAACACACACACCGGCGCTACTGTAGCGCCAAAGGGCTCACCGACCACTTGAGCTATAGGCTCAAGTTGTGTCAACTACAACTCGAATTTCATTTAATTAAACTCTTTGTTCATTAGAACATTTCGATGTTCAAAAGCTCTTATTTTAGTTTTTCTTTCACTAAAATTTCTGTAAATCTCCAGAATGTCTATTCTAACATAATTTAACACTCCAGTATTTTAAAATAATTTTTTTCAGTAATTAAACACACATTTCTCATACAATTAATTTAAATTGCGTACTACTATTTTCATAAATCATTTTGACATTTCTCACACAACTTAGTATTAAAGATTTCTACATCAATTCCCTATTTTTCCCCCTTTTATAAACCCAAAAAATATATTATAATTTATTCATTCCAACAATATCACGAAAGTCCAACTAAACTCACAAACAACAATTTCATCTACTAGCATTTTGTACTTAGTTTTTGACATTAACAACAATTCTAATTCATATATTCTATCACTACAAAACGATTCGCATACAACTTAAGATTCATGACAAGATAACATGCAATCTATCAAGCAATCAATTTAATCAACTAGCAAGTCCTTTTTCCAATTAAGTGTACTCTTATTAGTTTCTTTCATGCATTATCCTTTCAATCATCCCTAACATGGTATCTAATTAGAAATATAGAAAAACAACCCACCTTATTTGGAGAGAAAGATTCACGACACCTCCTAAATGAAAGAGTCCTTCTCGAGCTTGCCAAACGAGTGCTCCTCCCCCTCCTTGATGTGCAAACCGATGCTTCCCAAGTGCAACCCGAGCCTTCCTAGTAGTCGGCCTCCTTGAATGCAAGCACAAACACTCAACTCTCAATCTTTTATTCTCACTTCCTACTAATAACTCACTACTAATAATTGTATTTTCTTACTATAGGTTTGGAGAATGAAGAGTGCAAGAATAACTAGGCTAGGGGGTATTTATACTAAAATTTGGGACAAATAAAGGGCTAGGATTAATCTAGGAGTTACGGACCAAAGGCTAGGATTTAAGGGGAAGTTGTAGTAACCAACCATGATCCCAAAACTACCTCCCACAAACTCCACTTCTCTTTTCCTTTCCCTCCCATTCAAAACCGGCCAAGGTGGAGTACACACTACACGTGTACGTGCATTCAATAGTCCCCCATTTTAAAAGTTATACATTTTATTTTTTATAAAAATAATCTATAAAAATTGTCTACATTACAAGTTGTATTTAAAAGAGAAATAAATTCATGGGCCTTTATTTAGTGGGCCAAATTAGTTTACAAAAAAAAACAAATTAAATTGGCTATAAAAGAAACTTATGTTTATTAAAAATGGGCTTTAATAAAAACAATTAGAAAAGATATATATATAATTTTACAGTATATATACTCATTTGTTTATGAAATAAAAATAATTATAAAATAAAAATAATTCATGGGCCTATATATATACTCATTTGTTTATGAAATAAAAATAATTATAAAATTTTATACTGCAAAATTGCACGTGCACAATACCTACAAAAATAATAATACAAAATAATAATTTTCATAAATGAAAATCAGGGTATTACACTTTCACTCTTTAAAAAAGAGCGGGAAGCGATACATTGACATATCTCGCAAATCGTGGATCGGAACTCGCAAATACAAGTTCCGTTGCGTTGTGAATGATTAGCCCAACCTACGTCCACCGTTTCATATTTTTTGGACTTCGTTTAAGCATTTTTGTATTGAGACCGTACTAAAAAAAATTCGAGGTAGATTGAAGTTTTTTCATATGCGCCTCAAAACAACATAAACGAGATGCAAAAAATCCAAAATTTGGCCATTGGGTCGAGCTCCCCGCACACAAGCCAACGCAACTTGTACATGGGAGTTCCGACCCACGGTTTGAAAGATACGGCCGTGTATCGTTTTCACTATTCAAAACTGAGCGGAAAGCGATACATTGACGTATCTCGCAAACCGCAGGTCGGAACTCGCTTGTACAGGTTGGTATGACTTGTGCGTGGCGAGACCAACCTACTCACACAGTTTCGTTTTATTTGGACTTCGTTTAAGCAATTTTCTATTCATAACGTATTCCACAAATTCCGATGTGGATTAAAGGTTTTTTATATACGCGTCAAAACAACAAAAATGAGAAGGAAAATTTCCTAAATTTGGGCGTCAACTCTGGCACACCAAACACGAGCCAGCGGAACTTGCAGAGGTGAGTTCTGACTCTCGGTTCGAAAGATACGGCCGTGTATCACTTTATATCCGTTGTATTGAATAAAAATGATAAACGGATGTATCTCACAAATCGTGACACGGAAATCACATCTACAAGTTCCGTTACCTTCTACGCGGCGAGTCCGACCTACTCGTACAAATTGAATTTTTTCATCTCGTTTTTTTGCTTCTCCTATATTCCACCACAATAACTAACACTACATCTACGAAAATATCAACAAAATGTATACAACATACATGATCAGAGCTAATTATATACTCTCTAAATTATAAACTAGACTACTACGCATAATACAAAAAAACCTAACTCCAAAATTGGAAAAAAAAAATTAACATAGTTCATTGTAGTAAATTGGGATTAAGTAAATACCTGGTCCAGAGAGAGAGATAGAGAGTTGGCGAAGATGTGAGAAGCCGCTGCACTCTGTTGCAGACAAAGGAAGAAAATTTGTTCTAGGGTTTAGATGATTTGGGAATTTGGATGTGAAGGTAGGGTTTGCTGTATTCGGGAGAGGAAGAGAGAGAGAGGAAGCTTTCCACAAGAGGGGGAGATCGACAAGGCAAAGAGTGAACTAGGGTTTGGGGATAGGTTTCGGGATCTCGAGAGAAAGAGAGAGAGTGTTTGTGACGAAGACAGAGTGAGGGAGATTTGGGTATGTACAAGTGTTTGGAAAAACACTTGTACATACCTAGGCCGTTGTTGGAAACAACGGCCAAGGTATGTTTTTTTATAAACGGCCTAAGTTAATTTTTCGACAAAAAAAAACTCCACACCAAAAATCCGCTAAGTCCCAAATGTTTTATGGCGTGAAGTGACAAAAATTCCCCTCCGCTTATTTGATGCGTTAGTGGGAGACTTAGCGGATCTTGATCTGATCCGCTGATCAAGATCAAGATCAGATCGACGGTGGAGATGGGTGTTTTCCAACCCGTTGAAAACAGACCCGTTTTCAACTGAGCAAAACCACACACACACACACACACACACACACACACACACACACACACACACACATATATAGTCCCCTTTCGTTGTGCACTAGGCCGCCGTGTGCACTCGGCCTTTTCGTCTTCGTATTGACGATCCGAACCGTTCATATTGATCTACACATCTAAATTAGTATAAATATGTAAAATCAAATAATTTGAAATTCATTTGTCCATCCATCGTATGACTATAAAAAACAACGATTTTCAGTCATACAATTTTGTAACACTTCACTGGATGAGCCAGTAAATTTCAAATAATTTAATTTTACATATTTAAACTAATTTAGATGTGTAGATCAATGTGAATGATTCAGATCGTCAATACGAAGGCAGGAAAGCCGAGTGCACACGAGTGCACATGGCGGCCTGGTGCACAACAGAAAGGGGAATATATATATATATATATATATATATATATATATATATATATATATATAGGGAAATGCTCAGTTGAAAACGGGTTTGTTTTCACGGGTTGGAAAACACGAATCTGAGCCATCGGATCGATCATGATCGCGATCAGCGGCTCAGATCGAGCCCGCCCATCACCCTATATGACTTAAGTGGCGGAGGGTTATTTTGAGAATTTCGTCCCAAATAACTCTTTGCCTGATTCGTTTTGAAAAAAATAATATAACCTAGGCTGTTGTTGGGAACAACGACCTAGGTTATAAGAAATTGAATCAAAGGCCGTTGTTTGGAACAACGGCCTTGTTTTCAATATTTATAACCTAGGCCGTTGTTGGAAACAACGGCCTAGGCTATAAACTTTAAAAAACTATTTTTAATACAGATTTATGACGTGGCTTGATCCGATCCGTTGATCATGGGCGAGCACGAATTTCGGAGAGATCCATCGGCTGTTATCGCTCGGAAGCTTTTTTCTCCGTTTGCGAGCTCGGAAAGGCACTTGCTCGGCCGCCGACCGGAGGGATAGGGGCTCGGCAGGCCGAGCGACGTGGCGCAATCTGAGCCGTCGGATGACGGTGTGAATCCCAAGAAAACGCTATCTTGTCTTTTAGCGCACGTGGCGCAATCTGGGCCGTTCATCATTAGAAGCACGAATTTCTGAGAGATCCAACGGTTGTTATCGCTCGGATGTTTTTTTCGCCGTTTGCGAGTTTGGAAAGGCACTTGCTCGGCCGCCGACCGGAGGGATGGGGGCTCGACAGGCCGAGCGACATGGCGCAATTTGAGCCGTTGGATGACGACGCGCATCTCAAGACGGGCACATTTCTCAAGAAAACACTATCTTGTCGTCTAGTGTCCTCGGCGAGATCTGGGCCGTCTGATCGAGATCATGCACGAAAGTTGAGGAGAAAGTGAGTTTTCTCCGTTTGCAGGGTCGGAAAGGCACTTGCTCGGCAGCCGACCGAAGGCATGGAGTTTCGGCGGTCCGAGCGACGTGGCACAATCTGAGCCGTTGGATGACGGCGCGCATTTCAAGACGGGCACATTTCTCAAGAAAACACTATCTTGTCGTCTAGTGTCCTCGGCGAGATCTGGGCCGTCTGATCGAGATCATGCACGAAAGTTGAGGAGAAAGTGAGTTTTCTCCGTTTGCAGGGTCGGAAAGGCACTTGCTCGGCAGCCGACCGAAGGCATGGAGTTTCGGCGGTCCGAGCGACGTGGCATAATCTGAGCCGTTGGATGACGGCGCGCATCTCAAGACGGGCACATTTCTCAAGAAAACACTATCTTGTCGTCTAGTGTCCTCGGCGAGATCTGGGCCGTCTGATCGAGATCATGCACGAAAGTTAAAGAGAAAGTGAGTTTTCTCCGTTTGCAGGGTCGGAAAGGCACTTTCTCGGCAGCCGACCGAAGGCACGGAGTTTCGGTGATCCGGGCGACCCAGCGCAACGAGTTTCGAGACGATCCTGTTCCCAAGGGCATTAATGGTGCCCCGGGGTTTGTGCGGCGTTCCACCTTCCCCAGGTCATTAAGGATGATTCCCTTAATTAATGCGTGGCGTTTCAACTTCCAAGGGTCATAATGGCCAGATCTTGGAGGAGAGCTTATAAGTATCCCACTTTCTTTGTCATTTCAATCGCAACAATGTAGAGTTTCAGATCTCGGAGGTATTTGCCTTGGGTAACTTCTCCTTCGAGGTTCGAAGGGGTGGTCGCTCTTTTGCCTTGTTCTTATCCCGTTCCTGACGGCCCCAAAGTGGATGTCAGGGTCGGGGGAGAATAAGGCGGTAGTGGTGACGACCGTAGTCCGGACCCGAGGGATGAGTTACTTCGGAAGGACGGGTGGTCGTTTTTCCACCATGGTCCTCTCCTGACTCTGACTGCTCCAACGTGGGTGTTAGGGTCGGGGGAGATCATGGTGGAAGAGGTGATGATCCATGTCCGAGTCCGAGGGGTGAGCTTGTTCGGAAGGACGGGTGGTCACTCTTCCACCATGATCATCACCCGATTTTGACTGGCCCGATGGGGGTGTCAAGATCGGGGGTGGTCATGGTAGAAGGGGTGATGACCCTAGTCCGGATCCGACGGAGGGGTTCATTTCGGAAGGACTGGTGTCCGTTCTTCCGCCCAAATCTTCTCCTGACTCTGACGGCCCGGGTGGAGGTGTCAGGGTCAGGGGAGGTTTGGGCCGAAGGGTAGACCACCGAAGTCCGGATCCGAGGGACCGTGTATTTCGGAAGGACGGGGGGTCGCTCTTCCGCCAAGATCTTCTCCTGACTCTGACGGCCCGGGTGGAGGTGTCAGGGTCAGGGGAGATCTTGACAGAAGGGTTGACTGCCGAAGTCCAGATCCGAAGGGGCGATCTGCCTCGGTAGGACGGGTGGTCGTTCTTCCACCATGATCTTCTCCCGATTCTGAGTGCTCCAACGTGGGTGTCAGGGTCGGGGAAGGTCATGGTAGAAGAGGTGATGACCCAAGTTCGTATCCGAGGGACTGCAGTAGCTTCGGAATGATGGGTCTCTTCCCATCTCTGTCTTCCTTCCGGGCTGACATCTTCTGATGGTTGCCATCCTGAAGGAGTCAGAGATGGGGGGTGTGCCGATCTGCTTTTGACCGGGCCCCATGGGTCGGCGGAACACCGACCGACTGGGGCCTGGGGGGCTCGCCGAGGGCGGTGCCTTAAAACTTTGAATCTAAATTTTTTCTAGCTCTTTCAGATAGACTTGGGACGCCCGAGGGTACGATCATCCGAGCGACGTGGCGCGATCTTAGCCGTTAGATGTTGCGGAGAATCTCGAGGCGGGCTCAGTTCCCAAGAGAACGCTATCTTGTCATTTAGCGTCGCTGGCGTGATCTGAGCCGTCTGATCGAGATCTTACACGAAAGTTGAGGAGAAAGTGAGTTTTCCCCGTTTGCAGCCTCGGAATGGCACCTGCTCGGCGGCCGACCGGACTCCTTGCGAGCGAACTCGGATCGAGTGTAGTTCGGATTTAGATTCCCTTGTGCCGAGCTAGTTGACTTGGTGAAGAAAACAGAGTTGTGTTAGGCCTTCGCGATGTTTCGAGAGCGGCCCAAGAGTCGCGCTCTTTCGTTTGGAAGTCCAAGGGACGTTCCATTTTTACTATAAATCTTCACCCCTCCCTTAACCCAAGTTTTATTATTCACTTTTACTCTCTCTCTCCAGTTTTTACTTTCACCTCCGAAGCTTTCAGCTCCTTGGTGGTGGTGCTAGCTGTCGCGGCGAGGCGTTCCTTGTCTCCGGTGAACTTTCTGACCGTAGCTGTCACTTCGAGGTCAGTCTCTCTCCCTTCTCTTTAGAAAATGGTTAAGATTACGGATGAGACCCCCGCCTCGGAGCAAGCCGTAGGCCGAGCGGGTAAAGGAAAGGAGATAGTGGAGCCGACCGATCAGGGCATCGTTCGGCCGGACAGAGAGGGTGAAGTAGCCGAACCACCTCAGGAGGTCACGGCGGCATCTCACAAGGGTAAAGCGGTGGTCACGATCGTCGAGACGCTGAAGACGGCGGGGGCGTTCGGTCGGCAGCCCATTGCTCTGTCGAGTGTGGGAGGCGTTCGGGACTACACCGAGGATGTCTTGGAGAAGGTGACCCAAGGGACGGCCAAGTCGGTGGAGGAGAATGAATCGAGAGAGCTGTCCGAGGTGGACCATACCATCTCCTCGCTTACGGAGGCCGATCTTCATTTGATCCGAAAGGGATTCCGGATCCTCACCGAATACGGGCTGCTACTCCCCGGGCCAGGATTCCGAGCCAATACGAAGTCTTCGACAGATGTGTGCGTCTTTCCTGTCGACTCTCTCATCACCGGGCTCCGCTTTCCCCTTCATCCGTTCGTAGTTGACGTCTTGAACTGGTACGGTTTGAGCCCCGCCCAGCTGATGCCGAACACCTGGAGGCACGTCATGGTGTTTGTTCTCCGGTGCCAAGAGGTCGGTGCCGTGCCTAGCATGTTTCTCTTTCGGAGCCTCTACCGACCTTGTCAGCCGAGCCGAAACGAACAGAGGTTCTATCTTTCGCCACGGACGGGTGTGAAGTTGGTCGAGAACCCGGACTCGATCAAACACTGGAAGGAGAAGTATTTCATCATCCGGGCTCCCGCACCGTGGGTGATCCCGATAGTTTGGGCGAAGGATGGGCTACCCAAGCGAGCCAAGAAGGAGCCGGCGTTGAGTGACGAGGAAGCAGAGGTCCTCAAGAAGCTCCTCGCTCTGCCAGCGTTAAGCTGGAAAGATATTACCGAGGAGGTTCTGTTTCAAGGGGGTCTCAGTCCGATCGACCCTAGTATGCTTCTGGTATTTATACTCTTTGCTTAAAGTATATGAAGATTTTTCTGAGTTTTTTCGTTCGGCTTGTGCAGAGACGATGAAGATGGACTACAAAGCTCTGATGGCGAAGGCCAGGGCGGCGGAGCAGGAGACGAAGAAGAAGAGGCCTTCGGCGGGGCCTCAAGGCGGCCGAGCCTCGAAGATACCTTCGGTCGCAAAGGTGCCCGACCAGCCGAAGGTTGTTGCATCGGAGGCTGGTTCCGAGCAGGAGGAGGTCATGGTCCCCGACCCTCCTGCTTCAGGCACGCCGACACCGACCTCGAAGGGGGATGCTCCCGGTTCGTCGAGCGGTGCGTTCGGCGTGAAGGAGGTGCTGTCCCTCCAAGTTCCGCCCCTCACTGCCGAGGCGGAGAAGATCTTGACCGAGCGTCATAAGCAGATCTTCGTCCCTGACTGGCAGGTGATGAATGTCGACAGCTTCTTGGGCGACGGCAATATCTGCATGGAAGCGGTGAGGCAACTGCCGACCCCAAAGGATCGAGCGACCCTAAAGGCCGGGCTTGCAGGGGACGCCGCGATACAGATTGCTCGGAACACCATGTCGGTAAGTGGGCCGAGCTTTTCCTCGTCCAAACTTTTTGGCTTCGGGTTCTAATGTGCTGTTCTCTTTTCAGACCCTCTGCCACTTCAACTTCCTGCTCGAGGAGTTCGCGAGCAAGGAACAGGAGCATGAGCGGGAGAGGGTGGAGCGTGTCAAGGCCACGAAGCTGCTTGATGCCGAGCAGCTCCTCTCGGCAAAGAAGGGTGCCGAAGTGGCAGGCTGGAGAAGCAGCTGGCCGACGCCATTCAGCTGTCGAAGGACACGGCAACCAAACTTGAGGCTTCGGAGAAGGAGGTTGCCGAGCTGAAGGAGGAGCTGGCCAATGCCCGGTCAGAAGCAGAGAGGGCTCGGAAGAGGGCCGAGAAGATCATGGCGAAACACCGGTCCAAGGTGAAGAAGGTGAAGAAGGCTGTGCAGGAGGAGGCCGCGCAACACATGCTCCAGAACATGGAGGACGCCTACGGTCGAGCCTTGCTCCACGTGGCCGCCAGGAACCCGGGTTTCGACACGTCTTCCTACCGTTTTTACGACCCTGTGGAAGGGGAGAAGGAGGTTCCCCAGGGGATGCTCGACCCCGAGGGAGAGACGGAAGGCGTCGAAGGCCCAGGAGAGACCGAGGCCGAGGATGAAGAGGAGGACGACTCCGAGGAGGAGAGTGGGAGTGAAGACGAAGACGAGGGCGATGGCGAGGACAAGGCCGGGGGGTCGACGGACCCGAACGACAAAAAGGTCGACCCCTGACTCGGTTGTCTCTTTTAGTCTTTCGTTGTTTTGTTTCTTTTTGTAAGCCTAACTGCGGACTGGCCACCGCTCTTATAAACTTTCTTCTCAGTTTTGAATGAAAACAGTTTGTTTGGCCAAAATTTATCCAAGTGTTGAGTCTCGGATTTTGTGTTTGATTTGGCGTAGAATTCTCCAAGTGTTGGGTCTCGGATTTATCTCTGATTTTCATGTAAGGTTCGGTCCGATTACGGAGGTTGCACACCTTCGTAAGGAGTTGGCCAAAATGAAGGGTGAGCTCTCGAATAGCCGACAGAGGCGGTTTTCTCATGCTCTTGAAGCTGGAGTAGACGAAGGCAGCTGTGCGGAAGTATTGTCGCGAGTTGTGGCAACTGCAGAAGCAACCTCAAGCTCCTTGTCCCGAAGGTGAGGTCGAACGGCTTCGTAGAGAGCTTGCCGTCGCCGAGCAGAAGAATGATGAGCTTTTGGCCGAGATCCGACACTTGGAGTTAGTGGATAGAGAGCGCTCGTCGGCAGAAGAGAAACTCGCTTCCGAGCTGGAGAAGGCGTCGACCGAGCGCAAGAGGCTGTTGGCCGAGGTCGACAGGCTCAGAAGGATCACGATAGATAGGGGGATCGAGGTCACCCACTTCTGACGGCTCGCAACCGATAGCGCCAACGTCTCGGGCTCGTCAAGCTCTTCTCGTTTGAAGAAGTTGGCAAAGGACGACGCTTTGAGGGACAGAATCATTGAACTGGAGGAAGAGGTCGCGTCACTCAAGCCTCTGCCGGAGAGGGCCAACGTCCGCAGTACGTCGTGCACTCGCGAAGAGAGCGAGAGAGGGATTTCCTTTTACGAACTCGCGACACGTTTGCCTGTGGCTAGGCGGAGCCCTGCTGACGCTCAGAGTAGTGCGGCCGTCTCGTCGAGCGGTGCCTCGGTCGGCGCCACAGGCAGGGTCAGCAGCAAGGGGGGTCACGCTTCGTTGGTTTGGAATCGAGCTCGGAGGTCAGGCCTCGTCGTCCTCGCGTTTCCTTGAACCGAAGCGTTCCCCTTCCGAAGAGACCCTGATCATGTTGTTTTGTGTTTCTTCTGATTGTCGCAAAACTTTATAGTAGAGTCGGTCTTGTTGTATGTGGAGCTATTATATCTGAATATGAGTTTGAAAGTTTGGTTGGAAAATTCTTCAAGTGTTGCGCCTCGGAAGTGTATTGAAATCTTGCTATTCATTTTCCCTTCTTTTCAGCTCGTGGTGTCAGACCAATACACCGATCCCAACGGCTCGGACAGTGAAGCGGATGCCGAGGTGACCTCAGGGGGGACGAAGTCGCGCTCGACGAAGTGCCGAGAGCGGCGTCGTGGAGTGGAGCTGGAGTTACGTCGAGCTGAGAGCGAGCGGGCCCACCTTCAGTCCGTCCTCGGCCAACGAGACGCCGAGATCCAACGTCTGGAGAACAGGATTATCGAGGCGACCCCCGTAGGGGAGGACGACGACTCGCAGACAGCTTTTAGTAACGCTCTTCGGGTTCAGTGTATTCGGCACAATCAGTCGAAGATATTAGCCGAGCAGGACGATTTGCTCTCCGAGATCCATCACTTACAGACTGTGGAGGCGAAGCTTCGGAAGGAGGCGGAGGAGCTAACAGCTGAAGTGGAAGGGCTGGCAACCGAAGAGATCAGTGAAGACATTTCTGTTTGAGGACCAAGTGTAATGGGTCGGCGCTGTATTTTTTGTTTTCTAATACTTTGTAACTATGGAAAGACTGCTTTGTATTGTGTCCCGATTATTAATAAAATTCCTTTGTGGCTCTGCGTACTTATTTTGCTTGTGTGTTGGCTGTGCCGAGGTCCTCGAGTCGAGCACATGGTGCCGTCGGCGAGAATCTCGAGGCGAATGAGTTCCTGACGGAGCGCTACCTTGTCGTTTAGCGATTCTGACAAGATCTGGGTCATCGGATGTCGGTGCGAATCTCGACGCGGTGCAGTTCCCGAGAAAACGCTATCTTGTCGTTTTAGCATCGGTGGCAAGATCTGAACCGTCGGATGATGGCACGAATCTCGAGGTGGCTCAGTTCCCAAGAAAACGCTATCTTGTCATTTAGCATCGGTGGCAAGATCTGGGCCGTCTGATCGAGATCCGACACGAAAGTTGAGGAGAAAGTGAGTTTTCTCCGTTTGCAGGGTCAGAAAAGCCCCTGCTCGGCAGCCGACCGAAGGCGTAAGGTTTCGGGTTTCGGCTTCTAGGCAGGATTGCTCGGATTATGTGGCCGAGCATTGCTTCGGTATCCCTCTCCTTGCGAAGCTGAGGGGTGAGCCGAGCTCTTTTTCTTTGTGGGACTCGTCGGTCATGGCGTGCGTTCGATGGTTGTGGGAGCAGTTCCGAATGGCGATCTACCTCTGGCTCGTCTGGGGGCGAGCCGAGGAGGTAAAGTCGAGCCGAGTGTTGGACTCCGAACCATCGGTGCAGTTCAACGGTTGTGGGAGCAATTCCGAACGGCGATCTACCTCTGGCTCGTCCGGGGGCGAGCCGAGGAGGTAAAGTCGAGCCGAGTGTTGGACTCCGAACCATCGGTGTAGTTCAACGGTTGTGGGAGCAATTCCGAACGGCGATCTACCTCTGGCTCGTCCGGGGGCGAGCCGAGGAGGTAAAGTCGAGCCGAGTGTTGGATTCCGAACCATCGGTGTAGTTCAACGGTTGTGGGAGCAATTCCGAACGGCGATCTACCTCTGGCTCGTCCAGGGGCGAGCCGAGGAGATAAAGTCGAGCTGAGTGTTGGACTCCGAACCATCGGTGTAGTTCAACGGTTGTGGGAGCAATTCTGAATGGCGATCTACCTCTGGCTCGTCCGGGGGCGAGCCGAGGAGGTAAAGTCGAGCCGAGTGTTAGACTCCGAACCATCGGTGTAGTTCAACGGTTGTGGGAGCAGTTCCGAACGGCGATCTACCTCTGGCTCGTCCGGGGGCGAGCCGAGGAGGTAAAGTCGAGCCGAGTGTTGGACTCCGAACCATCGGTGTAGTTCAAAGGTTGTGGGAGCAGTTCCGAATGGCGATCTACCTCTGGCTCGTCCGGGGGCGAGCCGAGGAGGTAAATTCGAGCCGAGTGTTGGACTCCGAACCATCGGTGTAGTTCATCGGTTGTGGGAGCAATTCCGAACGGCGATCTACCTCTGGCTCGTCCGGGGACGAGCCGAGGAGGTAAAGTCGAGCCGGACATGGACTCCGAACCATTGGTTGAAATCAAAATTTAAAAAAAACAGATGATAAGGGCGGAGAGAGGCATGCAAATTTATAAGTATGAAAGAGCTTTCTTTATTGATAATCGACGGCGAACCGTTTTACATATTACAATTTATGAAAATAGGTTACAAGTCAGAGGAGAGGAATGGCTCGATATCCCATGATACTTAGAGTGGCGCCGGGGCGCTTTCTTGGTATTTTAGGAGGTGGTCGGCATTCCAGGTCCTCGGGATCTCTCTGCCCTCTAGATCTTCAAGACGATATGCTCCGGGCCGAACTACCCTCGTAATCTTGTACGGCCCTTCCCAGTTCGGAGCCAGCTTGCTCTTCTGATTGGGAAAGGATATGGCCAGTTTTCTCAAGACTAAATCCCCTTGCTTAAGGTTGGTGGGTCGGACCTTCTTGTTGTATGCCAACTCGACCCTTCTTCGGTAATTCTGCTGCCAATTCGACGCTCTTTCCCTCAGCTCGTCTATCATATCTAAGTCTGCCCTGAGGTCCCTGGCATTCTGTTCCTCGTCGTAGGCTGCGAGCCGAGGGGAAGGTATTCCGACCTCGAGGGGTATCACGGCCTCGGACCCATAGGTGAGGTTGAAAGGGGACTCGCCTGTGGGGGTCCGCTTGCTCGTGCGGTAGTTCCATAGGACGTTGGGGAGTTGGTCGGCCCATAAGCCTTTGGAGATTTTGTCCAGTCTTTTCTTGATGCCTGCGAGGATCTGCCGATTAGCGTTTTCTGCCTGTCCGTTCGACTGAGGGTGGGAGACGGACGAGAAGCGCTGCTGGATGGCAAGGTCGTCGCACAGAGCTCGGAATGCTGCGCCAGTGAACTGAGTCCCGTTGTCCGTCACGAGGACACGGGGGATGCCGAATCTGCAGATGATGTTCTTCCAGAAGAATTGTACCACCTTGTTCTCGGTTATAGTGGCGAGGGGCTCGGCCTCGACCCACTTCGAGAAGTAGTCGATGGCTACGACCAAGAACTTGAACTGTCCTGAAGCCAGAGGGAAGGGCCCTAGTAAATCCATCCCCCACATTGCGAAGGGGATAGGACTTGATAGGGAGGCGAGGTTGGCTTGAGGGAGGCGACGGACGCTGGAGTGTCTCTGGCAAGAGTTACATTGCCGAACGTGTCGCTCGGCGTCTTGAAGGAGGGTCGGCCAGAAGTATCCATAATTCAAAGCTTTCCGGGCCAAGGACCTGGATCCTGAATGTGCCCCGCCGATGCCTTCATGGAGCTCTTGTAGGGCATAGTCGGCCTATTCTGGAGAGAGGCACCTTAGGTATGGTCGGCCGTCTATTTGAGAGAAGGAGCGTTTGTATAAGATACCCTCGATCAAGACATACCGCTCGGCCCGGGTTCTGACTCGGCGTGCTTCTTTGGGATCCTCGGGCAGGACCCCGTCCCTCAAGAATTCCACCAACGGCTTCATCCAATTATCTTTCAACATGACCGGCAACGACTCCACCGAGCCGGATGTCTCGTCTTCTATGCTCGGCTAGAGGACCTCGATCAGAACGGTCTGTTCAAGACCTTGCATGGAGGATGAGGCCAACTTGGAGAGGGCATCGGCCTGAGAGTTCTCCTCACGAGGGACCCGTTGGAAGAGCGCCTCTTCGAACCGGCTCATGAGGGCCCGAACCTTAGCGAGGTATTTCGCCATCCGCTCGTCTCGGGCCTCGTACTCGCCCAAGACTTGGTTCACGATAAGCTGGGAGTCGCTATGTATTCGGAGGCGCTGCGCCCCAGCACTTCGGGCAAGACCGAGGCCTGCGATGAGTGCTTCGTACTCCGCCTCATTGTTGGAGGCCTTGAAGTTCATACGGATCGCATACTAGAGGACGAAGTCGTCAGGGCCGTTCAGGATGATACCGGCGCTGCTTCCTTCGCTGCAGGAGGAGTCGTCCACGAAGACCGTCCAAATGGGGGGTCCATTCGGGACGTGGCTGACTTCAGGGATGGTGGACTCTACGATGAAGTCGGCGAGGGCTTGTGCTTTAATTGCCGTCCGAGGTTGGTAGGAGATGTCATGTTGGCTCAGCTCTATGGACCACTTCATTAGCCGGCCTGAGGTCTCGGGCTTGTGGAGGATCTGCTTTAGAGGTTGGTCAGTGAGGACAATGACCGAGTGGGATTGAAAGTACGGCCGGAGCTTTATCGCCGCCATGACCAGGGCGTAGGCCATCTTCTCTATCTTCGGATAGCGGAGCTCGGCGTCCCGAAGCACCTTGCTCATGTAGTAGATGGGCCTTTGGGTCCGGTCCTCCACTCTCACCAAGACAGCACTTAGGGTCTGCTCGGAAGCAGCCAAGTAGATGAAGAGAGTTTCCTCCGGGACAGGTTTGCTGAGCAGAGGGGGGTTCACCAAGTAGGCCTTCAGTTGGTCGAACGATTCCTGTTGTGGTTGGCCCCATTCAAAACCCTTAGCCCCCCTGAGTGCTTTGAAGAAGGGGAGGCACTTTTCCCCAGACTTCTAGAGGAACCGTCCGATAGCAGCGAGCCGACCCGTTAGCTTCTGCACCTCCTTGACGTTTCGGGGCAGGGCCATGTCCAATATGGCCTTGATCTTCTCGGGATTGGCTTCGATCCCTCGCTGGCTCACCATGAAGCCGAGGAACTTTCCCGAAGAAATCCCGAACGCACACTTGTTCGGGTTCAGCCGCATGCTGTGCCTCCTCAACACGCCGAAGGCCTCCTAGAGGTCGGCCACGTGGTCAGTGCCTCGGATGCTCTTTACGAGCATGTCGTCAACGTACACCTCCATATTCCGGCCTATCTGGCTCTGGAAAACCTTGTTGACGAGGCGCTGGTAGGTGGCGCTCGCGTTCTTCAACCCGAACGGCATGACCCGGTAGCAGTAGAGGCCCTGATCAGTGATGAAGGAGGTCTTCGGAATGTCCGGGGGGAACATTCGGATTTGATTATAGCAGGAGAAGGCGTCCATGAAGCTGAGGAGCTCATGGCCCGAGGTGTCATCAATGAGGGTGTCGATGTTCGGAAGAGGGAATGGGTCCTTCGGACACGCCTTATTCAGGTTGGTGAAGTCGATGCATATTCTCCAAGAGCCATTGGACTTCTTGACCATTACAACATTGGAGAGCCACTCGGGGTAGTTTACCTCCTGTATGAACTTAGCCTTCAAAAGTTTATCCACCTCCTCCTTGATGGCCTGCTGTCGCTCGGGAGCGAACTTACGTCTCTTCTGCTGAACCGGTTTGCACCCCGGTTCGACACTTAGGCGGTGGACTAGCAACTCCTCGGAGATGCCGGGCATATCCGCGGCTGACCAAGCGAACAGGTCGCGGTTATCCCGGATGCATTTAACCAAGTCAGAGCACAGCGCAGTCGGTAGGGACTTGCTGATGAGGAACTTCCGGCTCGGGTCGTCGTCCGAGAAGAGCACTTCTTCTAACTCGTCCGCCGGCTCGGACGTGGGTCGGACTTTCGGCTCGGGGATTTCTAGTGTCTCGAGGGAGAGCACCGGTCCCCCGGTGGAAGTCATGTAGCACTTCTGAGCCGTCTCTTGGCTTCCCCTGACTTCCCCTACTCCCGACCGAGTGGGGAACTTCATTTTAAGATAGTACGCTGAGGGGACAGCTTCCAGGGCGGCTAGGCCGGGTCGGCCTAGAATGACATTATACGCTGCCGGGACGTCGACGACCATGACGTCCATCGGTTCGGTCCGGGTAGTAGGGGTGTTTCCAGCAGTCACATCTAGGGTTATCACCCCCTCGACAGTTACTGGGACCCTCGTGAACCCGTGGAGTGTGTAACCGGCCGGCTTGAGACGGTCCCGAGACAGCTGCAGGCCTCGGAAGGCCGAGAGAAAGAGGATGTTCACCGAGCTCCCGTTATCTACTAGGACCCTCTGCACCTTGAAGTTCGCCATGCGAAGGTCAATGACGAGGGCGTCACAGTGGGGAGTTCGGACCCCCTGGAGGTCTTCATCGGAGAAAGTCACCGAGACTCTGAGGCCTGTGGGAGGAGGGGCGCTGTGAACTGAGTTGACCTCTCGGATGAAGGCCTTCCGAGAGGAGTTGGAGGAGCCCCCCATAGGCCCTCCGTGGATGAGGTGCAGGACCCGTTCTTCCTCAAACTCGGGCGTCTCCTCCCGCCGTTCGGAGTGCTTGTTAGCCCCCCGAGGCGGAGGAGTGCTGCGATCCGCCCGATCGTTTGCCTTAACAAATTTGGCCAGTTGTCCCCTCTGGATGAGGGCCTCTATTTCATTTTTCAACGCCCGGCAGTCGTTGGTGTCATGGCCGTGGTCCCTGTGGTAACGGCAAAATTTCTCCTTGTTCCTCCTCTTAGCCGGGGTGTTCATCCTCGGAGCTGGAGGGATGACCCCCTCCTTCTCCACTTCCATCAGGATGGTGGAGACATTGGTGGTGAGGGGAGTGAACTTCTCGAACCTAGGAAGAGGACGGCGCTGGCCGCCGTTGTCCTTCTGCATCTTCTTTGACCCCTCCTCCTCCGTCGCCTTCCTCTTCGATCCGGAGGCCGATCCTCCGAAGTTCGGGAGGCACTCGGCCTCTTCCGCCCGGATATACTTCTCGCACCTTAGGAGAAGGTCAGCGAAGTTGTGTGGGGGCTTCTTCGCGAGGGACGACCGGAGGTTGGAGTTGAGGACGTTCGACTGAAACGCAACAGTCGCCACTGACTGGTCTAAGGAGGCGATAGACCTGACTTCTGCGGTGAATCTCTTCACGTAGTCCCTCAACTTCTCTCCCCTTTCTTGCCGCATGTTGAGTAGGGAGAGGCTCGTCTTCTCGGCTCGCCTGCTACTCACAAAGTGAGTAATGAACAGCGTCTCGAACTGCTCGAACGAGAAGATGGAAGAGGGGGCGAGCCTGGAGTACCACTCCCGAGCCGACCCCCGGAGGGTGGTAGGGAAGGTCTTGCAGAGCATGGCGTCGGAAGCTTGATGGATCAGCATAAAGTCTTGAAGCTTTCGACGTAATCAACTGGGTCGGACTCCCCTGAGTACGTTTCAAACTGCGGAGGTTTGAAACCCCTCGGTATGGGGGCCTCCATGATCGTCCGAGAGAAAGGGGGTCTGCTGGACCGGACGGTCCCTGCTCTGGACTCCTCCTCTCTGTCCATGCGACCAATGCGCCTCTCCACCTCATGGAGACGGCGGTTGAGGGCATCGTCCCTCCGCTGGTAATCATACGATCCCCCGGACTCTTCCTCATAGGAAGGGGAGCGGGGACTGCGGCGCCGGTAGTCCTGGGATCGGCGAGGACTGTAGTGCTGTTTCTGGCGACTGGGAGCCGGGAGAGGACTTCGGGATCGGCGGTGAGGACTGATAACCCGCGGGGGTGTTGGAACCCTCTGGGCATTTTGGTTGTTGGGGCGAAGGTTGAGGGCCTGCAGCACGGTGTCCTGAAATTGTAGGAACTCGGCACGAGTGATGGGTGCCTCATTGTTCCTCCGATGATGCCGATCCGCGGGGGAATGCGGCCTCCTCCTTCGGTGCTCGGGAGATGTCGCTCGGCCCCTGCGGTCCGGAGACCTTCTACCGTCTCGGCGGTGAGGGGACCGCTCACCCTGATGCTGGCGGGATGCTCCCTCTCGGGCCCGCCTCTCATCAAGGTGGGTGCGGAGGTCCTTATCTTTTTGGCGGTTCAGGACTGTGTTGCGGAGGTCGGGGTGATGAGAAGCCATTGAATCCGAGGATTCATTATGAACCAAAACATGGTCCGGGTTGAGGGGCTGCTTCTGCCTCCGACCGTTATGACCGGAAGGGCCATTGGGGGGTTGCTGTTTGGGAAGAGGAGGTTGGCCCTGCTGGGCCGGCGGAGGAAGTTCGGGCTGTGGAATAGGATTGAGAGGGGCTTCCTCCGTAGGATCGGCGGGATTGGGCCTGCGGTTGGACCCTCTAGATCTGACCATCTTTGGAGGCATGGTTGGAGAGGACGACAAGGAAGAGGCTGAGGTTGTTCGTGTGGCTTTCCCACAGACGGTGCCAATCTGTTACCGCTGATTTCGGTGTGGGGGTAAACAGATGAGATTTGTGAGCTCGAGAAAACCTGAACAGCAGATCCAAGCCTTCCAATTCCTGCCGCAACCTGCAGGGAAGTGCGAGACACCGGGGTTGATTCCGGC